>ML660682.1:36491-53747 GCA_007570785.1 Antilocapra americana | reverse complement strand
AGTAGATTATAAAAATGAAAATTAAAGGAGTAATAGAAGACTTAAAAAATGATAATAGTAAAAATACACCCAGGAATTTCTCTAGAGCTGTTGCAGACAGTGTGGGGTCACTTCATTTTCAGATAGTTCCTTGATCCGACTTATACTTCTCAAGATCTATAGGCCTCTTCCAATGTAGGCGGTGCTAACTACAGGGTTTTAATCTTTTGCACCTGTCACTTCCAAAGCCATTCCGTCTTTTTATTTTAGCTTTTTCCGTTTGCTGGTCTCTTCAGTGTCTAATTTCTTCCCTGACACAAAGCGGCAATGGTGGTCACTTTTTTTAGGCTCACTTGTTCAGTTGTGCTGTAGGGAGGGACACTGCAAACAGATATCACTGGTGTGTGTGGGGAGTGCTTGTGCTGTTTCAGCCACACTTGGTTTGTCCCTGCTTATGGCGTGTGTGCTTTCATGGTCTACATTTCTCAGGCTCTGGGTTGCTCTGTTGCGAACTGTCTGAGGTGGTCCCCGGGTTGCATGCACTTCCCAGGTCTAAGTAGCTCAAGTTCAGGTTCTTGGGTACTCCACAAAGGTGCAGACTTGGTTGGGCCTGTGTTTTGTGCCCTTCCCAGGTCCAAGCAGCCTAGGTGACCAGGTGCTTGATAAGCACAGTAACCCCCAGGTGGGAGGTGGATCTTATCACCTCCCCTGTCCCAGAGTCTCGGTTTTCTAAGTGCACAACCAGCACACTTTCTCAGGTGTGTCTCTTCTGGGAAGCTGATCTCTGGCTGTGATCTTCCCGGCGGATGTCCACTGTCCAGAATCCCAAGAAGTCTTGGTTAGCAAAAAAGCCTGCTTTCAGTTTGGTAGAGGTTGCCTCTCTGGCACTGTGACTGCCCTCTTCTGGCTCTGGCTGCCCCTGCCTGCCCCTGCCTGCCTGTCTCCTGTGGGGATGGGCCAGCCACAGACAGCTAGCTGTGCTCAGTCTTTTGTTCTGTGAGTGGGCCTGACAGTGCCTTAGGTTAGGGCTTTTCACAGGCTACTTCTCTCTCTCTCTCTCTCTCTCTCTCTCTCTCTCTCTCTCTCTCTCTTACTATCCCAAAGTCTAGGTTGCTGTCTCACATTAGTTCCCTCAGATTGCCCTCGGGACATTCAGGCCTGGTCCTTACCCTAAGCAATGCAGCCCAAGCCTCCCTGTCCAGCCGTCACTTGCTAGTGGTGAATGTCAGTGTCTGGGCTGCTACTCCACTGGGAGTTGCCATTAAGCACGTTATCTGTGGGTTTTATTTATTTATTTCTCCTCCCAGTTATGTTGCCCTCTGAGATTCCAAGACTCGCCACAGACCCCCCCGGAGAGATTATTTCCTGGTGTTTGGAAACTTATCTCTTTTTTAAAACTCCCTTTCCAGGATGGATCACTGTCAATACCTCTTTTGTCTCTCTTTTTATCTATTATATTTTGTCCTACCTCCTTTCAAAGACAATGGGCTGCCTTTCTGGGTGCCTGATATCCTCTGACAGCATTCAGAAGTTGTTTTGTGAAATTTTCTCAGTGTTCAAATGTTCTTTTGATGAATTTGTGGGGGAGAAAGTGGTCCCCCCATCCTATTCCTCCACCTTCTTAGGGGTGCTCCTGAAAACTATAAAATATTGATGAAGGAAACTGAAGATGATACAAAAAATTGGAAGCAGAAACCACATTCAAAGTTTAGAAAAATCAATACTCTTAAAATGTCCATCCTACCCAAAGCAATCTAAAAACTTAATAAAATCCTTATCAAAATACCTATGTCTTTTATTACAGAACTAGGACAAATTATCCTAAAATTTCTATGAAGCCACAAATCAAGCAATACTGAGGAAATTAGGGAATCACGCTCCCTGATTTCAGATTATATTACAAAGCTATAGTAATCAGTACAGTATTGTTCTGGTACAAAAACAGACACATGGATCAATTAAATAGAATAGATAACACAGAAGTAAATTCATGTGCAATTAATGTACAGCAACAGAGGGAAATATACCTCCTTTATATAAAGAAGAAATATGTAAGACCAGAAACCATAAAAATCCCAGATGAAGACAGCACACTCTCTGACAAAGTCTTAGCAATATTGTTTTGGATATATTTTTTTTAAAGACAAGGGAGAGAAAAGCAAAAATAAACAAATGGGACCCAGTTAAACTTTAAAAAAAAAAACTTTCGTACAGTGAAGTAAAACACTGACAAAATGAAAAGACTGCCTACTAAATGGGAGAATATATTTGCAAATGGTATTTCTGATAGGGAGTCAACATCCAAAATATATAAAGAGCTCATTAATGCAAGAAAAAATCAAACAATATGATTAAAAAACAGGCAGGAGACCTAACAGATATTTCACAAAGAAGACATGCAGATGCCCCAAAGAAACATGAAAAGATGCTCAACATCACTAATCAGAAAAATGCAAATCAAAACCATAATGAGATATTGCCTCACACTTGTCAGAATGGCTATAATCAAAAAGACAGCAAATAATAAATGCTTGCAAGGATATGAAGTAAAGTGAACACTAGTAAACTGTTGGTCATAATATAAATTGGTACAACTACTGTGAAAAGCAGTAAGGAAGTTCCTCAAAAAGTTAAAAATGAAACTACAAAATATTCCAACAATTCTACTTCTGAGTATATATCTGAAAAAAAGTAAAAGCATTGATTCAACAGACACATGCATCCAAATATTCACAGCTGTGTAATTTACAATACCCAAGATATGAAAGAAAACTATTAAAGGATAAATATGCTTATAGTATGTATGTATATATATATATACATGTATATATATATATAATATAGTATATATATAAACTTATATGTATGAATATATATATAAACTTATATATAATATAGTATGTATATATATAAACTTTTATATATAAACTTATATGTATGTATATATATACACATACAAATCACAACAGAATATTACTCAGCCATAAAAAAAGGAATGACATTTTGCCATTTTCTGCAACATAGGTGAACCTGGAAGATATTGCGCTTAATGAAGTAACTCAGAGAAAGACAATACTATAATTTTTATTTATATGTGAAACTTAAAAAATAGAACAAATAAATGAAGATAACAAAAGAGGAACAAATTTACTGACATAGAGAAGAAACTAGTGGTTACCTGTATGGAGAGATAAGATAGGGGAATGGGATGAAGAGGTACAGACTACTAGGTATCAAATAAGATACATGGATGTAATGTATAGCATAGATAATATAACTAATATTTTAATTGAAGTATAGTTGACAAATCTTACATTAGTTTCAGATGTATAATATAGCAATCCAACAATTTTATAGATTATATTCCATTTGAATTTAGGTTAAACTAATGACTACAGTTTGGTAGTATGGAAATTTTGACAACATTAATTCTTCTCATCCATGAATGTGGCATATATTTCCAGTTCTCTGTTTCAGAGTGCAGATCATTAACTTCCTTGCTTAAGTTTATTGCTAGGTAGTTTATTCTTTTTGATGCAATTGTAAATAGGATGGTTTGCTTCCTTTCTCTTCCCAATAGCTCATTATTAGTATTTAGAAAAGTAAGTTTTCTGCATGTTATTCTTGGATCTTGCTACTTTACAGAATTCATTTATTCTAATAACACCGGATAGTTTAGGGTTTTATACATATTATATTAGATCAGTTCAGTTCAGTCACTCAGCTGTGTCCAACATTTAGCAACCCGATGAACTGCAGCACGCCAGGCCTCCATGTCCATCACCAACTCCCGGAGTCTAACCAAACCCATGTCCATCGAGTCAGTGATGCCATCCAACCATCTCATCCTCTGTTGTCCCCTTCCCCTCCTGCCCTCAATCCTTTCCAGCATCAGGGTATTTTCAATGAGTCAACTCTTCGCATGAGGTGGCCAAAGTATTGGAGTTTCAGCTTCAACATCAGTCCTTCCAATGAACACCCAGGACTGATCTCCTTTAGGATGGACTTGTTGGATCTCCTTGCAATCCAAGGGACTCTCAAGAGTCTTCTCCAACACCACAGTTCAAAAGCATCAGTTCTTCGGTGCTCAGCCTTTTTCACTGTCCAACTCTCACACCCATACATGACTACTGGAGAAACCATAGCCTTGACTAGATGGACATTTGTTGGCAAAGTAATGTCTCTGCTTTTTAATAGGCTATCCAGGTTGGCCATAACTTTCCTTCCAAGGAGTAAGCATCTTTTGATTTCATGGCTGCAATCACCATCTTCAGTGATTTTGGAGCCCCCCAAAATAAGTCTGACACTGTTTCCACTGTTTCCCTATCTATTTCCTATGAAGTAATGGGACCAGATTTCATGATCTTAGTTTTCTTAATGTTGAGCCTTAAGCCAACTTTTTCACTCTTCTCTTTCACTTTCAGCAAGAGGCTTTTTAGTTCCTCTTCACTTTCTGCTATAAGGGTGGTGTCATCTGCATATCTGAGGTTATTGATATTTCTCCCAGCAATCTTGATTCCAGCTTGTGTTTCGTCCAGCCCAGCATTTCTCATGATGTACTCTGCAAGTTAAATAAGCAAGGGTGACAATATACAGCCTTGACGTACTCCTTTTCCTATTTGGAACCAGTCTGTTGTTACATGTCCAGTTCTAACTGTTGATTCCTGACCTGCCTATAGGTTTCTCAAGAGACAGGTCAGCTTGTCTGGTATGCCCATCTCTTTCAGAATTGTCCAAAGTTTATTGTGACCCACACAGTCAAAGGCTTTGGCACAGTCAATAAAGCAGAAGTAGATGTTTTTCTGGAACTCTCTTGCTTTTTCGATGATCTAGCCGATGTTGGCAATTTGATCTCTGGTTCCTCTGCCTTTTCTAAAATCAGCTTGTACATCTGGAAGTTCACAGTTCATGTATTGCTGAAGCCTAGCTTGGAGAATTTTGAGCATTACTTTACTAGCATGTAAGATGAGTGCAATTGTGTGGTAGTTTGATCATTCTTTGGCATTGCCTTTCTTTGGAATAGGAAAGTAAACTCACCTTTTCCAGTCATGTGGCCATTGCCATAACTCAACTGGAATTCCATCGCCTCCACTAGCTTTGTTTGTAGTGATGCTTTCTAAGGCCCACTTGACTTCACATTCCAGGATGTCTGGCTCTTGGTGAGTGATCACACCACTGTGATTTTCTGAGTCATGAAGATCTTTTTTGTACAGTTCTTCTGTGTATTCTTGCCACCTCTTCTTAATATCTTCTGCTTCTATTATATTAGTTTACCTATAAATAATAAGTTTTATTTCTTCCCTTCCAAATTGGATAACTTTTACTTGTTTTCTTGCCTGACTGCTGTAGGACTTACAATGTTAAGAAAAAGTGGTGAGAGTGGGCACCGTCACTTTGTTCCTGATTTTAGAGGAAACATTTTCAGCTTTTTGCTGTTGAGTATGGTGTTAGCTGTGGGTTTCCTATAAATGGCCTTTATTATGTTGAGATATGTTCCTTATATATTAAATTTTATGAGAGTTTTTATCAAGACTTGATGTTGGATTTTAATAATATTTTCTGCAAATTGAACAGATTATATGATTTTTATCTTTCCTTTTGTTAATGTGGCATATTACATTGACTGATTTGCAGATAATGAACCATCTTGCCATCACTAGAATAAAGACCATTTGATCATGGTATACTGATACTTTGTTGAGAATTTTTGCATCCATATTTATCAGAAATATTGGCCTGTAACTTTCTTGTAGTGTCTTTGTTTGGTTTTGGTATTAGGATAATTGTCACCTCCTAGAATGAAGTTGGCAGTGTTCTATCCTTCCTCTTGAATATATTGAAATAGTTTGAACATATAGTTATTAGCTTTTCTTTATGTTTGATAGACTTTCCCTGTGAAGCCATTCAGTCTTGGACTTTTGTTTGCTGGGAAGTTTTTTGTTTTGTTTTTTAAACAAATTCAATTTCACTGTTAGTGATCAGTCTATTCAGATTGTCTGTCTCTTCTTGATTCAGTATTAGAAAGTTTTATGTTTCTAGAAACTTGCTCATTTTTTCTAGGTTGTCCAATTTGTTGGCGTATAGCTGATCATTATATCTTCTTATTGATACTTTGTATCTCTGTGATATCGGTTGTTACTTCTCCTCTTTCATTTTTTTTAAATTTTATTTATTCAGTTCTTCTCTTACTTCTTCTTGTTGAGCCTGGCTAAAGGTTACAAATTTTACTTTTTCAAAAACAACAGCTTTTGGTTTCATTGATCTTTTGTATTTTTTTGTCTCTATTTTATTTACTTTTATATTTTATTTACTCTGATCTTTATTATTTCCTTTCTCCATATGACTTTTGAGTTTTTGATTCATTTTCAAATTCATTTAGACAGTAGGTTAGGTTGTTTGAGCATTTTCTTATTTCTTGAGGTAGGCCTGCATCACTATATATTTCCCTCTCTGCTTGCTGATCCCATAGATTTTGTAAAATTTTATTTCCATTTTCATTTGTCTCAAGGTATTTTCTTTGATATCGCTTTAATTTATTCACTGACTTATAAGTTTTAGTTTTTTTTAATTAGCTTGCTATTTAGTCTCTATGTGTTTATGCTTTTCTTGTTTTTCTTCCTGTAATTTATTTCTAGTTTAACACCACTGTGGTTAGGAAAAATGCTTGGTTATAATTTCTATCCTCTTGAGTTTGTTGAGTTTTTTTTATTTTTGGCATAGCATGTGATTTACCCTGGAGAATGTTCCATATGCACTTGCAAAGAATGTGTATTCTACTGTTTTTGGGTGAAACATCTCCATCTCCCAGCACCAGCACACTAGACCCAGAGGGGAGCAGTGTTGGCACAAGAGTCTGGTGTGGGTGCTTGACATGGATCCAGGCACAGGTTGTGATGACTTTGGCCACCTATACTACTTCTGCTACACTGCCCACACAAGTGCCAAGAATGGCTGTCCCTACCTTGCTCAGATGATGCTTCAGGTCTGAGCTGCCTCTGCCCCTCACAGCTCATCTTTCCCCTCAGCTACAGCAGTCCTTGCCCCAGTGTGGAGCTGTGTCATGAAGAAACTGGGACCAGAACAGAGACTCAGTTAAGTCTAGGGCACATGCAAGGATGGTCGTGAGAAACTAACCAGCATCCTATGGAATTTCAATCTGCCCTTTCTACTGTTTTGGAAGTAAGAATACTTGTGCATGCGCCTCACAAATGGATTCCAGGCTTCCCACAGCCCTCTTGTTAGTCTCATTGGCCTTCCAACCAGCCAAACAAGGAAACGCATTTTCCTGGTGTCAGGTCCCAGGGCTGAGGCAGCCAATATGTGACTCAAACCACCCCCTCTCCAGGGAGGATTTCTAACCATGTAATTGATCCCTTCTTCTGTGTCCTCTTCCAGGGACACAAGTCCTGGCCTGATTGGTCCTCTTCCCTTCCTACTCAATCCTATGTGAATCTTTATTACAGGCTTTATTGTAAAGGAGGTGTTTTTTTTCTTTGAAATCTCCAGTTAAAATTTTCACTGAGAATTATTCCACTTGTAGATGCGCTTTCAATATATATATTTTTAATTTGTTTTTTTTTTCTTTATATTATTGTAATGCAGGGTGCTCAGGGCTGGTGCACCAGGATGACCCAGAGGGATGGAATTGGGAGGGAGGTGGGAAGGGGGCTCTGGAAGTGGAACACATGTATACCCATGGCGGATTCATGTCTATGTATGGCAAAACCAATATGATAACGCACTTTTGATATGTTTTTTTGGGGTAGGTGATTTCCATGTCCTCCTAATCCACTATCTGGACCCTATCTCATGAGAGATCCAAGAAGAAAACTGCCACAGAAATCAGCACTGGTGTAGGAAAACTGGAACAGTAATAGATGAAGTGCTGCAGCCTCAGTGTAGACAACTTCGGGGGTTAAAAACTAAAGGAAGAACCATTCCCGGTTCAATATTGGGCCAAATTCCTTACAATATTGTGAGATTTACCTCTAGGAATTTGACCAACATTCTACAGTAAATATTGGAGAAAATCCCCTTCTGCTTCCCACAAAGAGAATGGAAAAGGAACCATTTTGAACAATCATATCCAATATTTTATAATAAAATGATGGTGAGAGGAGTCAAATTATTTAACTTGAGATATTTGTGGGGAAACAAAAATGTTAATTTGAATAGAAAAGAGAAGGAAGAACCAAGGGATGAAAGAAAAGAAACAACATTTGGACCAGGTATCACAGATGCCCTGAAATATTTAGAAGGCCATTTTGTTAAAAAAAGAAATGGAGTTTGTCTGATGGACACAAAGGACAAAATCAAGACAACAAACTGATGTTACCTTAGAAATATATTTCAGGTCAAATTAAGAAAGGCTTTTCAAATAATATGAGATCTAAAAAGAGATGATGAGTTTACCTCAGGCATAAGTTATAGGTCCACTCAATAGGAGACTGTAAAAGAAAATTGAATATTAAATGAAATGATAGAGAGATCATCTTTAATGATGATTTCATCCCTGAGATTCTCCAGTCATTACATTTTCTTTTAACATAGCTAGTATGCATCATTCATCCATTTTTGAATGCTGATATGCTTATTTCTCTAAACTAAAACTTGCTTGAGAACACATTTGCAAATTAACAGAAAGTCCAACATATTTTGTTTGAAGTTCCTATTTTCCCTGGATGGGCCAAGAAACCAAAGTTTACAGTCTACATGAAGAGATTTATTTAATTTTCACACTTCAAATCAGAGAGAGCTCTGGTGTCCAATGTTTCTGTTACTATCACTGCCTTTGTTTCTTGCTACCACATCGAATCACTATTCACAATAATCTTCCATACCTGACCTCTGCTGCAGGTCTACATTCAGGGAATGTTTAACTGGCTCCAGCTTTCCAGTACAAGGCAATATTGTCCTTCAAGATAAGGTGATTCTAAGCATATAATTTTCATTCTCCTAAACATGTCCCAAGATATGTCTCAATTGTTTCCCACGGTTATAGTTCTTAGACTCCTAATACTTCATCTTCCCCAATCCATTCCTTTGTAAAACTACCACTATTTGTAGAATCATTATGTCTAAGTATGTTAGGGTTTTTAACTTTTGAGAACTTACAACTTCCAGGAAAGTAGATGTACATAAGAAATCAGGCAGCTTTTCCTTCATAACACTTGAAATACAAAGAATAATTTTTTTATCTTTTCCCAATAATAGGACTACAATCTTGTCTTTTAAAAACTGGCTTCTCTAAGTTTTAAGACTTGCTTCTCAGAAGAGTATTAATATATTTAGTGGCTAGAAGATAATTTATACTTTTAAGGAAAATAACCACTGAAGTGAATTTCTGGCTTGCTGGACTGGTGTGGGGGAGAGGGTGTAGTATTCTAAGTTTGCTACTTAAAATAAATACTCTGCTAAATTTAGAAACTTATATGGCTAAAAACATATCTCATGCTTATAATAAAAGGCATTTTATTAGAAATTCTATCCTGGTCTTTACAATTAGGCAAAATTACTTTTCTCTAACTGAACTTTCCAAGTGTTTCCACCTATCACCAATTAAAGTGTTTGTTTATGCAATAGCTGTTTTTTTTCTTTACATTATTATGTTGGTTTTGCCATAAATTAACATGAATCCGCCATGGGTATACATGTGTTCCCCCTCCAGAACCCCCCTTCCACCTCCCTACGGATTCCTTCTCTCTGGGTCATCCCGGTGCACTAGCCCTGAGCACCCTGTACCAAGCATCAAACCTGGGCTGGCGATTGATTTCACATATGATAACTAACATGTTTTCATGCCATTCTCCCATATCATCCACCCTTGCCCTCACCCATAGAGTCCAAAAGACTGTTCTATACATCTGGGTCTCTTTTGCTGTCTTGCACACGGTGTTATTGTTACCATCTTTCTAAATTCCATATATATGCATTAGTATACTGTATAGTTGTTTTTCCTTCTGGCTTACTTCACTCTGTATAATAGGCTCCAGTTTCGTCCACCTTAGTAGAACTGATTTAAGTGAATTATTTTTAATGGCTGAGTAACATTCATTGTGTATATGTACCACAACTTTCTTATCCATTCGTTTGTTGATGAACATCTAGATTGCTTCCATGTCTTGGCTGTTGTAAACAATGTGGTGATGAACATTGGGGTTCACGTATCTCTTTCAATTCTGGTTTCCTCAGTGTGTATGCCCAGCAGTGCGATTGCTGGGTCATATGGCAGTACTATTTCCAGTTTTTTAAGGAATCTCCACACTGTTCTCCATAGTAGCTGTACTACTTTGCATCCCCATCAACAGTGTAAGAGGGTTCCCTTTTCTCCACATCCTCTCCATCATTTATTTCTTGCAGACTTTTGGATGGCAGTCATTCTGACTGATGTATAGTGGTACTTCAAATAAAAACCACATGATTATCTCAATAGATAGAGAGAAAGCCTTTGACAAAATTCAACATCCATTTATGATAAAAACCCTCCCCAAAGCAGGAATAGAAGTAACATACCTCAACATAATAAAAGCTATATATGACAAACCCACAGAAAACATTATCCTCAGTGGTGAAAAATCGAAAGCATTTCCTCTAAGTCAAGAACGAGACAAAGGTGCCCACTCTCATCACTATTATTCAACAAAGTTTCGGAAGTCTTGGCCACAGCAATCAGAGCAGAAAAAGAAATAAAAGGAATCCAGATTGGAAAAGAAGAAGTAAAACATTTACTGTTTGCAGACGACATGATGCTCTACATAGAAAACCCTAAAGACTCTACCAGAAAATTACTAGAGCTAATCAGTGAATATAGCAAAGTTGCAGGATATAAAATCAACACGCAGAAATCCCTTGCATTCCTATACACTAACAATGAGAAAACAGAAAGAAAAATTAAGGAAACAATTCCATTCACCATCGAAACAAAAAGAATAAAAAACTTAGGAGCATTTCTACCTAAAGAAACAAAAGACCTATACATAGAAAACTATAAGACACTTATGAAAGAAATCAAAGAGGACACAAATAGATGGAGAAATATACCGTGTTCATGGATTGGAAGAACCAATATAGTGAAGATGAGTATACTACCCAGAGCAGTCTATAGATTCAATGCAATTCCTATCAAGCTACCAGAGGTCTTTTTCAGAGAATAACAACAAACAATTTCACAATTTGTATGGAAATACAAAAAACCTCGACTAGCCAAAGCAATCTTGAGAAAGAAGAGTGGAACTGAAGGAATCAACCTACCTGACTTTAGGCTATACTACAATGCCACAGTCATCAAGACAGTATGGTACTGGCACAAAGACAGAAATATAGATCAATGGAACAAAATAGGAAGCCCAGAGATAAATCCACATATCTATGGACACCTTATCTTTGACAAAGGAGGCAAGACTATACAACGGAGAAAAGACAATCTCTTTAACAAGTGGTGCTGGGAAAACTGGACAGCCACTTGTAAAAGAATGAAACTAGATCACTTTCTAACACCATACACAAAAATAAACTCAAAACGGATCAAAGATCTAAACATAAGACCAGAAACTATTAAACTCCTAGAGGAAAACATAGGCAAAACACTCTGCGACATAAACCAAAGCCGGATCCTCTATGACCCACCTCCCAGAATATTGGAAATAAAAGCAAAAATTAACAAATGGGACCTAATTAAAATTAAAAGCTTCTGCACAACAAAGGAAACTAAAAGCAAAGTGAAAAGGCAGCCTTCAGAATGGGAGAATATAATAGCAAATGAAACAATGGACAAACAATTAATCTCAAAAATATACAAGCAACTCCTGCAACTGAATTCCCGAAAAATAAACGACCCAATCAAAAGTGGGCCAAAGAACTAAACAGACATTTCTCCAATGAAGACATAAAAATGGCTAACAATCACATGAAAAGATGCTCAACATCACTCATTATCAGAGAAATACACATCAAAACCACAATGAGGTACTGCTTTATTCCAATCATAATGGCTGCCATCCAAAAATCTGCAATAGCTGCTTTTAAACAGGGATACAAACATCATTGAAAGATAAATATATGTTGTATTTTTGAGTTAGAATAATGAAAGGTTAAACAGACATTTAGAAAGAGACCAAGGATAGATATAGTAGTTTTTGTGGTCATTTCCCCATCAATCATTTAATATAGATTTTGGCAAACATCTTGACTTTTTTTCAGTTATTCATACCTCTCTCATGAAGTCCTTCTGCTTTGAGAGAAGATAACTCTGTCTCTAAACTCTAGGACAGCTCATGCGAATTAGGCCTAAGATAATTTACATAACACCATTTACTTCGAAGCGGTTCAGTGGTAAAGTATCCACTATCAATTCAGGAGATGTGGGTTCAATCCGTGGGTCAAGAAGAGCCTCTGAAGAAGGAAATGGCAACCTACTCCAGTATTCTTGCCTGGAAAATCTCATGAACAGAGGGACCTGGAAGGCTTCAGTCCATGGGGTCACAAAGAGTAGGACATGACTTAGCAACTAAAACACAACAAATTTATTACCAGCAGTTATTTTTAGGGGTAAATTAGTTTTACAGATAAGAATATGCCCAATTCAGTGCAATAAGTAGCTAAGCATATTGTATGTATTATAATCTAAGCAATTAGGACACATTTAAGAGAGAAAAAGGGATGCTGGTAATAAATATATCAAATTATGAGGCATAAACTGGAATTGCTCCAAACTAGAACATATGAGAACACAACTAGTTAGATAGAAGAAGTGTGTTGAGAAGTTCTTAGAAAAGAGTTCCTTGGATCTGCAGAAAAAATTTGTGAGGAACAACATGTTTGTGTGTTACTTCCTGCTTGAACATTCTGTGATTTCTGTGTGGTTGTCTTAGCTATTATTAAGATAAAAGGAAAAAAAAATAGATCCATCCAAAATTACCTTGTTTAAATTAACCAGTTAAATAATTTCAAATTTCTTAACAACTAAATAGCATTCCATTAACTTCAGTTAGTCTAAAATATTAGTAGATAAGCACGCTAGTATTTTGAAAACTTGCATTTATGATAGAAAATGAAAGATGTAAAGGTGGTATGTTTGCCTTTTCCAGTTCAAAACAAACAAAACAAAAACAAAACTGTTTTATCCATACAATATTAATCACAGGTGTGACCATGACTGTAAGTAATTTTCTGTTAGAGATAATCATATAGTCATGCCACTAACCTGAGTAATTATAAGAATCCCTGAAGGAACCTGGGTTAAATTTTAAGTTTCATCTGACTTGTAACCAACAAATATGGAAAACAGGTAGAAAGACATGAAGTTGTTAAGAAAAAAGGGTGACACTGCCCTTTTTTCCCCTATTATTAACTATCTTCCTCCTCAGTTAGTGAATTGCGCTCAGTAATTCTGGAAACAAACAAACAAACAAACCATTCCTACAGGGCATATAATGTCCAATAACTTCCTCCTTCATGCTTAATGATCTTGTATGTGAGGAACCAATCTAATTTGTGAAAACAAATTGCTCTTTGGGGATATGTTATCTCAAACCAAACTGAATATATTACTCATTTTTAAAGTAGCAATAAAGATTATATAAGATGCAATTCATTATTTTTATAACTGTTTCATGATTCCGTTGGGAGGTGAGGCTTAAATCTCATACAAGATGTCTACCTTAATTAGGTTGCTTTTGAAATCAAATACAACACAACTTTAACACAAAATATCACTCATGGGAAATATTTCATTTGCAAAGACAATTAATGAAATTTAAGGCAAAATATCTTAGTAAGAGAAATACAGAACACGTAAATTCTGATCAGCATTAAAATTGCCACCAGAGACTTCAATAGTGGACTCTTTTTCTAATGTACGAGAAAATCATAGCAGTCTTCAAGACTGGGAAAAGACTTCATAAAGACATTAAAATTATGCCAAGACATAAAGATATACGTGATAATATCTAAAACTTCAAAAAAAATAAAGCATATCAAGAATACATTAGATTATAACAACTTACTGGCCTTATTCCTTGACTTGGTACTATTAATACTAGGAGATTACTATGCAAACTGACAGTTGCCTTAGAATATTTCCCCATTCAACCATAAAAGGCACTTCAATCACCTTGAATTTGCCCAACTAATCAAGTACACTATTCATGACCTTACTCCAAACAAACTGTTCAGCCATATCTCTTACTGTTTCTCTTCACACACTTAACTAAGCTAAATGAAAGAAACTTGCTATTCCTAGCATACTTCCCAACATTTTCTAAAGTCTGTGTTTTTATTCACGTTAATCCTTCTGCTTCATATTTTGTCTCACCCTTTCTCTTTCTCTCTCTCTCAATCATGTATATTTAAGTCCTACCGTACTTCAAAAATCATTTCTTCCAGGATGAACTTGTCTCTTTATTCTCTTATAAAAGAGCAATTATTCCATGATTTGAACCTTTCATATGACCTTTTATAAACCATCATTATATATCTATCCTATTTCACTGGCAGCTTGATAAAACCAAAGGAGCACCCTTCTCATTTGTTCCAGATTGGCAGTAACCAGCTATGTGACCACAGGGAAGTAACTTAACTTCTCTGAGTCTATAAAATGAGAATAGTAAACCAGGTGGTCTCAGAGGCCCCTCCTATATCTTTAGTGATATGATTCTATTAGACTTTTTGTAGCTTAAGAATTATACCTGTGACTTCAAAAACAAACCCAGTGTTTTGTATATATTAAACATAGTAAGGATTTAATAATTAAAAAGTTAATCCATAAAATAGAGCTATTAATATTTATTTCTATAAGTCTTATGATGACACGAGGATGAATTAGCTAACTGAGCTGAAAGTTTTTTCAGATAAAAGAATCATGCAATTCTTGAGCAAATTCAGTGTCTTAATTTAATTCCTAAGTGAGATTAGCAGTTACAAATAGCATCAGATCATAGGATCATAAAAGTTTTGAAAGAATGTATAAAAACTTGTTTCTCTATGAACTAGAGACCAGAAATTATAAAGATTAATGGAAAGTATTCCCTTCCTTTGTTCTTTTTTATTGGGATATATATATATATATATATGATTTTAAGTATCTCTGAGAGTATAGTTCAGTATAACTAAATCCATTTATACCATTGTGCAAACATTAGCATTATCTATCTCAAGAACTTTTTCATCATTTCAAACTGAAACTCTTTATTCATTAAACAGTAAGTTTCCATTTTCCCTTTCCCCTAGTTACTGGTAACCAACATTCTACCTTCTGTCCCTATAAAGTTGACTTCTCTTGGAAGTCATGTAAATCAAGTAATATATTGATCCTTTTGAATCTAGTTTATTTTTTATTTTTATTTACATTATAGTGTTGGTTTTGCCATACATTGACAAGAATCCACATTGGGTATACATGTGTTCCCCTTCCAGAACCCTCTCCCACCTCCCTCCTGATCTAGTTTTTTACTGACCATAATGTATACAAGTGAAAGAGGAGAGTGAAAAAATTGGCTTAAAACTCAACATTCAGAAAACTAAGATCATGGCATCTGGTCCCATAATTTCATGGCAAATAGATTGGGAAACAGTGGAAACAGTAGCTGAGTTTATTTTTCTGGGCTCCAAAATCACTGCAGATGGTGATTTCAGACATGAAATTAAAAGACAATCACTCCTTGGAAGAAAAGTTATGACCAACCTAGAGAGCATATTAAAAAGCAGAGATATTACTTTGTCAACAAAGGTCCATAAAGTCAAGGCTATGGTTTTTCCAGTGGTCATGTATGGATGTGAGAGTTGGACTATAAAGAAATCTGAGTGCCGAATAATTGGTGCTTTTAAACTGTAGTGTTGGAGAAGACTCTTGAGAGTCCCTTGGACAGCAAGGAGATCCAACCAGTCTATCCTAATGGATATCAGTCCTGGGTGTTCATTAGAAGGACTGATGTTGAAGCTGAAACTCCAATACTTTGGCTGCCTGACGTGAAGAGTTGACTCATTTTAAAAGCCCCTGATGTTGGGAACGATTGAGGACAGGAGGAGAAGGGGATGACAGAGGATGAGACAGTTGGATGGCATCACCAACTCTATGGACATTGGTTTGGATTGGGGGATGGACTCCAGGAGTTGGTAATGGACAGAGAAGTGTGGCGTGCTGCAGTTCATGGGGTCACAAACAGTCGGACATGACTAAACTGATCTGAATATCTGCCAAGAGTCATCCATTTTGTATTTATTTGTGAATTTTTCTCCTTTTTATAAATGTTTTTCAAAATACTAATCCATTATGATGAAAAACTGAAAGCTTTTATTCTAAGACTAGGAATAAGACATGGATTCCCAATTTGATCACGTTTATTTAACATAGTATTGGAAGTTCTAGTAAAAGAACTTAGGTGAGAAAATAAGTCATTTAAATTGGAAAGGAAGAAATAATGCTGTCACCATTTCAGATGACATGTGATTACATATAGAAAATATGAAAAATGCCACCAAATTCTGTTAAAACCAATCAACAACTCCAGTAATTCAGGATAAAAAGTCAATATACATAAATTTGTTTCTATAAAATAGCAATATATTATAAGATTTCTGTACAATACAATATACTATATTTCTACAATAATGCATTAATAATAATAACACAATAGTAATCTATTTCTATACAATAATGATACAATATCAGAAAGAGAAATTCAGAAAACAATCCACTTTGGAATTTGATGCAAAGAAAAATAAACATAGGAATACATTTAACCGAAAAGGTCAATGACCTATATACTGAACCCTATATGATATTAATCCAAGAAACTGAAGAAGATACAAATAGAAAGATATTCCATATTCATGGATTAGAAGAATGAATGTTGCTAACATATTCTTACTATACAAAGCAATCTACAGGTTTAATGCAATTTCTATCAAACTCAAATAATCTTTTCCACAGAAATAGAACAGTTTTCCCAGCACCACTTGTTAAAGAGATTGCATTTTCTCCATTGTATATTCTTGCTTACTTTGTCAAAGATAAGGTGTCCATAGATATGTGGATTTATCTCTGGGCTTTCTATTTTGTTCCATTGATCTATATTTCTGTCTTTGTGCCAGTACCATACTGTCTTGATGACTGTAGCTTTGTAGTATAGCTTAAAGTCAGGTAGGTTGATTCCTCCAGTTCCATTCTTCTTTCTCAAGATTGCTTTGGCTATACAAGGTTGCTTGTAAAAGAATGAAACTAGAACACTTTCTAATACCATACACAAAAATAAACTCAAAATGGATCAAAGATCTAATCAT
>ML660682.1:0-31091 GCA_007570785.1 Antilocapra americana | reverse complement strand
TTCTTCAGCTGCTCAGTCTTGTTCAACACCTTGCAACCCCAAGCACTGCAACAAACCAGGCTTCCTTGTCCTTAACCATCTCCAGGAGTTTTTTCGAACACATGTCACTGAATTGGTGATGCCACCCAACCATCTAGTTCTCTGTCATCTCCTTGACCTCCTGCCTTCAATCTTTTGCAGCATCAGGGTCTTTTCAGTGAATCAGCTCTTTGCATCAGGCGGCCAAACTATTGGAGCTTCAGATTCAGCATCAGTCCTTCTAATGAATATTCAGGATTGATTTCCTTTAGGATTGACTGGTATGATCTCCTTGCAGTCCAAGGGACTCTCAAGAATCTTCTCCAACACTACAGTTCATAAGCATCAATTCTTTAGCCTCAGCCTTCTTTATGGTTCAACTCTCATATCAATATATGACTACTGTTAAAAACATAGCTTTGCCTATACGGACCTTTGTTGGTCAAGCAATGTCTTTGCTTTTTAATATGCTATCTAGGTTGGTGATAGCTTTTCTTGCAAGGAGTAAGTGTCATTTGATTTCATGGCTGCAGTCACAATCTGATTATATTCTTTGCAGCCAAAGATGGAGAAAACTCTACAGTCAGCAAAAACAAATCTGGGAGTTGAACTGTGGCTCAGACATGAAATCCTGATTGCCAAGTTCAGACTTAAATTGAATAAAGTAGGGAAAACCACTAGACCTTTCAGGTATGACCTAAATCAAATCTAAAAGTGAACCGTGAATTTCCAGAAGTTCAAGCTGGATTTAGAAAAGGCAGAGGAATCAGAGATAAAATTGCCAACATCCATTGAATCATTGAAAAATCAAGAGAGTTACAGAAAAACATGTACTTCTGCTTTATTGACTATGCCAAAGACTTTGACTATGTGAATCACAGCAAACTGTGGAAAATTCTTCAAGAGATGAGAATACCAGACCACCTGACCTCCCTCTTGTGAAATCTGATTGCAGGTCAGGAAGTAATAGTCAGAACTGGACATGGAACAACAGATGGCTTTCAAATCGGGAAAGGAGTACATCAAAGCTGCATATTGTCATCCTGATTATTTAACTTATATGAAGAGAACATCAGGAGAAACGCTGGGCTTGATGAAGCAAAAGCTCAAATCAAGATTGCCAGGAAAAATATCAATAACCTCAGATATGCAGATAACATCACCCTTATGGTAGAAAGTGAAAAGGTACTAAAGAGCCGCTTGATGAAATTGACAGAAGAGAATGAGAAAGTTGGCTTAAAAATCAACATTCAGAAAACTAAGATCATGGCATCTGGCCCCATCACTTCATGGCAAATAGATGGGGAAACAGTGACATACTTTTTATTTGGGGGCTCTGAAATCACTGCAGATGGGAACTATAGCCATGAAATTAAAAGATGCTTGCTCCTTGGAAGAAAAATTATGACCAACCTAGACAGCATATTGTAAAGCAGAGACATTACTTTGCCAACAAAGGTCCATCTAGTCAATGCTATGGTTTTTCCAGTAGTCATGTATGGATGTGAGAGTTGGACTGTGAAGAAAGTTGAGAGCCAATGAATTGATACTTTTGAACTGTGTTGTTGGAGAGGACTCTTGAGAGTCCCTTGGACTGCAAGGAGATCCAACCAGTCCATCCTAAAGGAAATCAATTCTGAATGTTCATT
Organism: Antilocapra americana; assembly: GCA_007570785.1. Classification (NCBI taxonomy): domain Eukaryota; kingdom Metazoa; phylum Chordata; class Mammalia; order Artiodactyla; family Antilocapridae; genus Antilocapra; species Antilocapra americana. Next base: position 29,424 of record ML660682.1, on the reverse strand, counting down.
AGAAGAACTGATGCTGAGGCTGAAACTACAATAGTTTGGCCACCTGATGTGAAGAACCGACTTATCTGAAAAGACCCTGATTCTGGGAAAGATTGAGGGCAGGAGGAGTAGGGGATGACGGAGGATGAGATGGTTGGATGGCATCACTGACTCAGTGGACATGAATTTGAGTAAATTCCAGAGTTGGTGATGGACAGGGAGGCCTGGTGTTCTGTAGTCAATGGGGTCGCAGAGAGTCGGACATGACTAAGCAACTGAACTGGTCTGAACTGAACTGAGTTACCATCTGGAGTTATTTTGGAGCCCAAGAAAATGAAGTCTGTCACTGTTTCCATTGTTTTTCCATCTGTATGCCATGAAGTGATTGGACGGGATGCAAATATCTTAGTTAATTTCATTTTGAGTGTTAAGCCAATTTTTTCACTCTCCTCTTTCACCTTCATCAAGATGCTCTTTATTTCCTCTTAGGTTTCTGCTGTAAGGGCTGTGTCATCTGTATATCTGAGGTTTTTGATATTTCTCCTGGCATTCATGGTTCTGGTTTATGCTTCATCCAGCCCAGGATTTCACTTGATGTACTCTGCATAGAAGTTAAATAAAGTGACAATGTACAGCCTTGCCTTTCTCCTTTCCCAAGTAGGAACCAGTCCAGTGTTCCATGTCTGGCTCTAACTATTGCTTCTTGGCCTTCATGCAGGTTTCTTAATAGACAGGTAATGTGGTCTGGCATTCCCATATCTTAAAAAGTTTCCAGAGGTTGCTGCAATCCATATAGTCAAAGGCTTTAGCACAGTCAATGAAGCAGAAGTAGAGGTTTTTCTGGAACTCTTTTCTTATTCAATGATCCAACAGATGTTGGTAATTTGATCTCTGGTTCTTCTGCCTTTTCTAAATCCAGCTTAAACATCTGGAAGTTCTTGGTTCACTTACTGTTGAAGCCTAGCTTGGAGAATTTTGAGCATGACTTTTTTGCATGTGAAGTGAGTGCAATTGTGCAGTAGTTTTGACATTGTTTGACATTGCTTTACTTTGGGATTAGATTGAAAACTGACATTTTCCAGTCCTATGGCCACTGCAGAGTTTTCCAAATTTGCTGGCATATTCAATTCAGCACTTTAACAGCATCATCTTTGTGGTTTTTAAGTAGCTCAGCTGAATTCCATCACCTTTACTAGCTTTGTTCATAGTGATGCTTCCTAAGATCCACGTGACTTAGTTCATGATGTCTGGCTCTAGGTGAATGATCACACCATGGTGGTTTTCTGGGTCATTAACATCTTTTTTGCATACTACTTCTGTGTATTCTTGCCTCCTCTTCTTAATATCTTCTGCTTCTGTTAGGTCCATACCATTTCTGTCCTTTATTGTGCCCATGTTTTCATGAAATGTTCCCTTGGTATCTCTAATTTTCTTGAAGAGATCTCTTGTCTTTCCCCTTCTATTGTTTTCCTCTGTTTCTTTGCATTTATCACTGAGGATGGCTTTCTTATTTCTCCTTTCTATTCTTTGGAACTCTGCATTCACTTAGGTATATCTTTCCCTTTATCCTTTGCCTTTCACTTCTCTTCTCAGCAACTTGTAAGGCCTCCTCAGACAATCATTTTGCCTTTTTGCATTTCTTTTTATTGGGGGTGGTTCTGATCACCACCTCCTGTACAATGCTGCAAACCTCTGCCCATATTTATTTATGAACCCTATCAGATCTAATCCCTTGAATCTATTTGTCCCTTCCACTCTATAATCATAGGGAATTTGATTTATGTCACAATGAATGGCCTAGTGGTGTTCCTTACTTTCTTCAGTTTAAGTCTGAATTTGGAAATAAGGAGTTCATGATCTGAGCCAGAGTCAGCTCCCAGTCTTGTTTTCACTGAGTGTATAAAGCTTCTCCATCTTCATCAGCAAAGAAAACAATCAACCTGATTTTGGTATTGATCATCTGGTGATGTCCATGTGTAGAGTCTTCTCTTATATTGTTAGAAGAAGGTGTTTGCTATGACCAGTGTGTGCTCTTGGCAAAACTCAGTTAGCCTTTGCCCTGCTTCAATTTTTACTCCAAAGCCAAACTTTTATGTTACTCCAGGTATCTCTTGACTTCCTACTTTTGCATTCCTGTCTCTTATGATGAAAAGGATATATATTTTTTTTCTTTTTTAGTTTCTGAAGGTCTAATAGGTCTTCATAGAACCATACAACTTCAGCTTCTTCAGCATTAGTGGTTGGGGCATAGACTTGGATTTCTGTGTTATTGAATGAATTGCCTTGGAAATGAACTGAGAAATTTCTTTCATTTCTAAGATTGCACCCAGGTACTGCATTTCAGTCTCTTCTGTTGACTAATGAGGGCCATTCCATTTCCTTTAAGGAATTTTTGCCCACAGTGGTAAATTTAATGGTCATCTGAATTAGATTTACCCATTTTAATCCATTTTAGTTCACTGATTCCTAAAATGTTGATGTTCACTCTTGCCATCTCCTGTTTGATCACTTCCAATTTACCTTGATTCATGGACCTAATATTCCAGGTTCCTATGCAGTATTGTTTTTTGCATTATTGAACTTTAATTTCACCACCAGACGCATCCACAACTGGGTTTTGTTTCTGCTTTAGCTTAGCCTCCTCATAACTTCTGGAGCTATTTCTCTGTTCTTCTCTATTAGCATATTGAGTACCTACCAACCTGGTCAATTACTTATAGTCAGTTAATTTACAACAAATGAGCCAAACATATACAATATGGAAAGTCCATGCTGTTCAATAAATTATGTTGGGAAAATAAAACAGCCACATGAATAAAATGAATGTGGACCACTGTCTTACTCCATACACAAAAATTACCCCCTAAAATGAATTAAAGAATTGAATGTAACACCTTAAATGATAAAACTCCTCAAAGAAAACATAGGTATTAATCTTCTAGACACCAGTCTCAGCAATGATTTTTTGAATTTGACATAAAAAAAGGCAACAAATGTAAAAATAAACAAGTGGAAATACATCAAACGAAAATGCTTCTGCACTTAGAAGGAAACTGTCAACAAAATGAAATGGTAATCTACTAAATGGTAGAAAAAAATTGCAAGTCATATATCTGATAAGGGGTAATATACAAAATATATAAAGAATTTATAAAACTGAATAGCAAAACAAAAACAAACACTCAAACTAGCCAATTAAAAAATAAGCAGAGAATCTGAATAGGCGTTTTTCAGAGATTACACACCGATGGTCAAAAGTTATTTTAAAAAATGCTCAATATCACTAACCATTGGGGAAGTCCAAGTCAAAACCACAATGAGATGTTGCCTCATACATGTCAGAATGGCTATTATCAAAAAAGCATCAAATAGCAAGTGTTGACAATGATGTGGAGAAAATAAAATGCATGTGCACTGTTTGTGGAAATGTAAATTAGTGTGGCCACTACAAAAAACACTGAAGTTTCCTCAAAAAAATTAAAAATAGAATTTTCAGCCATTTTACTTCTGGATATTTATTCAAATAAAATGAAAACACTAATTCAAGAAAATAATGCAACTCATGTTTATTGAAGCATTATTTACAATAGGCAAGACATAGAAACAACCTAAGTGTCCCCCAACAAAAGAATGGAGAAAGAAGATGTGGCCTTTATATACAGTGGAGTATTATTTTACCATAAAAAAGTATGAAAGTATGAAGGATAAAGTATGAAATCAGAAGAGTGACTATAATGGCTGAGTAGAAAGATTGTGGGCTCACCTCTTTCCATGGCACACCAAAATTATAACTATTTATAAAGCAACTATCCATGAGAAAAGACTATGACAAAATGTTTTCCACAACTAAACATATAAAGGAGAAACCACAATAAGATGGGTAGGAGGGGCAGAAACACAATAGAGACACATACCTAGGTAGGAGATCCACAAATGTGTGAATAATCATAATTGCAAAAGTTCTCCCAAAAGGATGAGGGATCTAAGCCCCATATTGTGGACTTCAGCCTGGAGATCCTCCACCAGGAAGAAGAGGCCTCAGAAAGTCTGGCTTTCAAGGCTAGGAGGACTTGCATAGGGGAGACCTGTAAGGCTGTAAAAGAAGGCAACTCTACACTTAAAGTGTTAGTCACCCAGTCTTGCCTGACTCTTTGCAATCCCGTGGACTATAGCCTGCCAAGCTCCTCTGTCCATGGGATTCTATAGGCAAGAATACTGGAGGGGGCTGCCATTCCCTTCTGCAGGGGATCTTCCCAACTCAGGGATTGAACCTGGGTCTCTTGCATTGCAGGCAGATTCTTTACCATCTGAGTCACCAGGGAAACCCTACATTTAAAGGGAACATGCAAAAATCGTGCATGGTTCAAGACCCATTGCAGAGGCAGTAATTTGAAACAAGCCTGTATCAGACCCACTTTCTGAATTTGGAGAAGCCTCCTACTGAGGCAGGATCTCACTGAGACTCCTTCTGGGGACATAGATGCTGGTGGTAGCAATTTTGGGGAATGTATTCAAACACAAAGACATTTGTGCTGGCAAGTGACATTTAGAAGTCCTACCTCTAGACTATTAGCACTGTAACTCAACTCTGCCCATCATCTAGTCCCAGAATACCCTAGGTCATGCAGTTGTGTGAGAACCCAGCTCCACATTCCAGTGAACTAAAACTAGCTCCAGACTCCCAAAAACCTTCTAAGAGACTGCCTAGGAACACAGCACTGTCCATCAGCAGTCCAGGCAGCCTAGGTACTCCCTGGGCCACATAGCCAGAAGAACTGGGACCCAGCCTTATCCATCATCTGGCCAGCACAGCCTCCATATTTCATGGCCCTCGCCCTGCCAATTATTTGGCCAGTACCAGCTCCAGGATTCCCCAGCACCTGCAGCCAGGCACTGTGACCAAGCCCTTCCCATCAGAGGGATGGTGACATTCCTAGGACCTCCAGGTACCAAAGCCAGCAACTCTAGATAACCCATGCCCCTCAGCCAGACAAGGAGGACCTGGCCTCACCCATAAACAAACCAGCAGCATCTCCAGAAGCCACAGCCAGCTTCCCTGGGGCCTGTCCCTAACCACCAGCAGACTCGCACTCACTCAAGGACACCCCAGGCCATGCAGACAGCTTTGCCAAGACAGAGCTCCACCCACCAGATGCCAGCAGTATCTACACAAGGCAAACCTTCATAGCCAACCAGACTGGGATCAGTCCTGTCAACTAGTGTGCCCACGATACTCAGGCCCACCACAACAGAAAGACCCCCACAGAATAGACACCCCAAGGTCATATAGCTTTGTTGAACAAAGGGGAGCTGTGGGCCCCATAGGATATCACCTAAACAAGGTCACTTATCCAAGACTGGGAAATATAACTGACCTACCTAATACATATAAATAAACAGAGAATTAGGCAAAATGAGGCAGCAAAGGAATATGTGGCAAATGAAAGAATAAGATAAAACTCTGGCCAAAAAAAAAAAAACTAAGTGAAGAGGAAATAAGCAATCTACCCAATAAACAACTCAAAGTAATGATTTTAAGGGTGTTTAATGAATTCAGAAGAATGGATGAGCACAACAAAAAGCTTAACCAAGAGTTAGAAAATACAACTAATAACCAAAAAGAGGTGAAGAATATAATAACTGAAATAGTAGGAATTAACACTAGATTAGATCATGCAGATTAACAGATCAGTGAACTAGAAGATAGAGTAGTAGAAATCATGCAAGTTCAACAACAACAAAAAAATTTTTAAAACATAAGGCCAGTTTAAGAGACCTCTGGAAAATATCAACCATACTAGCATTCACATTATAGAGGTCTCAGAAGGAGAAGTGAGAAAGGGGCAGAGAACTTATTTGAAGGTATAAGAGTTAAAAATTTTCCATAACATGGGGAAGAAAATGAACATCTAGGTCCAGGAAGAACAGAGAATCCTAAATAACAACGCAAAGAGATCCATGACAAGGTACAATGTAATTAAAATGACAAAAATTATTGAAAGTAACAGGGAAAATCAGCTAGTTAAATATTACAAATGAACTCCTATAAGACTGTCAACTAAGAGAAATGTCATAGGCCAGAATGAAGTGGCACAGTATATTCAAAGTGATTGAAGAAAAAAAGGTAAACCTTGCAACCAAGAATGCTCTACTCAGCAAGGATATTATCCAGATTTGAAGGAGAGAGTATCATAGGCAAGCAACAGTTTTAAGAGTTTAGTACCACTAAACATATTTATAAGAAATGTTAAATGGACATCTCCAAGTGGAAAATAAAAGACCACAATGATAAATATGAAGATTATGAAAGAAAAATTCTTGTTGGTAGAGCCAAATATCCAAAAAAATATAAAGTAGTAGATCTACTGTTTATAAAGATAGCAGGGGGCTTAAAAGACAAAAGTGGTAAAATCATCTATATCCAAAATAAGCAATTAAGAGATATACAAAACAGAAAGATGTACAATATAATGTTAAATGCATTAAATACATGGAAGAGGGAGTAAATAATGCATTTAGGATGCATTTGAACTAAAGATACCATCAATTTAAAATATTCACATAAAAATATTGGTTACCATATGTAACCTCATGGTAACCACAAACTAAAAGTCTGTAACAGACATGTGCTGTTCTTAGTCACTCAGTCATGTCTGACTCTTTGTGGCCCCATGAACTGTAGCCCACCAGGCTCCTCTGTCCATGGGAATTCTCCAGCAAGAATACTGAATGGGTTGCCATTCCTTCCTCCAGGGGAACTTTCCAAACCATTGATAGAACCCAGTTCTCCTGCATTGCAGGGAGAGTCTTTACTGTCTTAGCCACGAGGGAAGCCCTATAAACAAAAAAGAAATGCAATGTCCAGCAAAGCATAAGGGAAGATAGCATAGAGAGCATAAGAAGAAAGGAGCAACAACAACAAAAACCCTACAGAAACAAATACAAAAGAAAAACAAAATGGAAATAAGTACATACCTATCAAGAATTACTTTAAAATGTAAATGGTCTAAATGCTGCAGTCAAAAGACAAAGCATGGCTGAATGGATACACAAATTAAGATCCATATATGTGTCATTTATAAGATATACACTTCAGTTCTAAAGACAGAGACAAACTAAAAGGGAGTGGAAAGAGGTATTCCAAGTAAATGAAAATGAAAAGAAACCTGGAGCAGCAATATTAATCCTTATGTTAGAAAAAAGTAGACTTTAAAACAAAGATTGGAACAAGAGAAAAGACATTACATAATGATAAAGGGGTTATTCCAACAAGAACACATAACAATTATAAATATATATGCAGCCAATATAAGAACGTAAATATATAAAACAAATATTAACAAACATAAAAAGGAAATTGACAGCAACACCATAATAGTAGAGGACATTAACACCCCACCTACATCAATGACCAGGTTATCCAGACAGAAAATCAATAAGGAAACACTGCCAATATTGATACATTAGATCACATAGAATTTATATATATATAATATATACAAATATATAATAGATAAAATATATAAAATACTTTATAAATATATTATAAAAATATACATTATATAATATGTATACATATGTGTGTATGTATATCTATATCTATATCTATATATATATATATATAAAACAATCCATACAAAAGCAGGAGAACGCACGTTCTTTTGAAGTGTTCATGGAATATTCTCCAGGATAGATCACGTTAGACCAAGTAAACAAGTATCAGTACATTTAAGAAGATTGAAATCATATCAGGCATTTTTTTGATAACACTTTTCTCATAACTCTAAGACTAAAAATTAACTATAAGAAAAACTGCAAAAAATACAGAAACATGTGAAAGCTAAACAATATGCTACTGAACAGCCAATGGATCACTGAAGAAATCAATGAAGAAATAAAATATATATGTAAACACAAATGAAAACAGAAATATAAAGATCAAAAGTCTATGGGATACCTCAGAGAGGGCACACACTGGCACACACATGAAAACAAATCTATCGGATACAGCAAAAGATGTCCTAATAAGGAAGTATATGGTGATATATACCTATCTCAGAAAACAAGAAAAATCTCAAACAACTTAATCTTACATCTATAGGAATTAGGAAAACAGGACAAATAAAACCCAAAGTTAGTAGAAGGAAAGAAATAACAAAGATCAGAGGACAGATAAATGAAATAATGGCTAGAAAAATGTTTAAAAAATCAATGAAACTAAGAGCTGGGTGCTTGAATAAACAAAAGTGATAGAATCGGGAAGGAGGTGGGAGGGGGGTTCTGGCAGGGGAACGCATGTATACCCATGGCGAATTCATGTCAGTGTATGGCAAAACCAACACGATAATGTAAAGAAAAAAGTCTTTCTTGAATTTGTTACAATAAAAATAAATAATTAAATAAAAAAAAATTGATATACGTCTAGCTAGACTCACCAAGAAAAAAGAGAGGATTCAAATAAAGTCAGAAGAAACAAAGGACAATAAAAGACTATTTGAAACAATTAATTTCCTAGAAACATACAATTTCTCAAGACTGAATCAGAAGGAAATATAAAATATGAAAGACCAGTTATCAGTAATGAAATTAAATCAGTAATTAAAAAAAGAAATCTCCCCACAAACAAAAACCCAGGACCAGACAGCTTTACAGCTGAATTCTACCAAACATTTTAAAAAGAGTTAACAGTTACCCTTCTCAAATTATTTCAATAAATTAAAAAGAAAGCTTCTAAATTCATCCTATGACACCAGAATCACACCAATAACGAAACCAGAAAAAGATACTCAAAAAAAAAAAAAAAAAAGAGAGAGAGAGAGAGAGAGAGAAAACTACAGGCCAGTATTACTGATGAACATAGATGAAAACACCCTCTATAATATATTAGCAAACTGAATTCAACAATACATTAAAATAAGCATACACAATGATCAAGTGGGATTTATTCCAGGGATGTAAGGATGTTTTAAATTCAGCAAATCAGTCAATGTGATATACTCGATTAAAAAAATGACGAGTACCTCATTGTGGTTTTGATTTGCATTTCTCTGGTAATGAGTGATGTTGAACATCTTTTCATGTGTTTGAGGGTAAGGGTGGGATGATATGGGAGAAGGGCATTGAAACAAGTTAATTATCATATGTGTAATCAATCGCCAGCCCAGTATTGATGCTCGGGACTGGTGCAGCGAGATTTCCCCGGGGGGAGGGAGGAGGGAGGGGGGTTCTGGAGGGGAAGTATATGTAAACCCATGGTGATATCATGACATTGTATGGCAAAAACAATAAAATTAATTAATTAATTAATTAATTAAAAACCCTTAAGATATAAAAGAAAAAAAATGACGAGTAAAAATCATGATCACTTCAAAAGACTATGAAACAATACAGTATATTAACACATATATATGGAATTTAGAAAGACAGTAACGAGAACCCAACATGCGAGAAAGCAAAAGGAACGCAGATGTATAGAATAGACTCGTGGACTCTGTGGATGAGGGGAAGGGTGGGATGATATGGGAGAATGGCATTGAAACATGTTAATTATCATATGTCTAATCAATCGCCAGCCCAGGATTGATTCTTGGGACTGGTGCATCGAGATTTCCAGGGGGGTAGGGAGGAGGGAGGGGAGAGGGAGGGGTTTCTGGAGGAGGAGCATATGTAAACCCATGGTGATATCATGACATTGTATGGCAAAAACAATAAAAGGGAGAAAAAAATAATAAAAAAAGACTATGAAAAATATTTTGATAAAATTCAGCATCCTTTTATGACAAAACTTTCCCACAAAATAGAGTGAAAACATATCAACATAATAAGGGCCATATATGACAAACCTACAGCAAACATCATCCTCAACTTTGAAAAGCTGAAAGCATTTTATCTAAGATCTGAAACAATATTAGGATACCCACTCTCACCACTTTTGTTGAATATAATATTGGAAGTGGTAGTCACAGCAACCAGATAAGAAAAAGAAGTAAAATGAATCAATTTGGAAAAGAAATGAAATGGTCACTGTTTGCAGATAACATATTATATATGGAAAATCCTAAAGATGCCACCAAAAAGGTTAGAACTAATAAATGAACTCAACAGATTTTCAAGTTACAAGACTAATATACAGAAATGAATTGTTTCTTTATACACTAACAACAAATTATCCAAAAGAGAAATTAATAGTTTCATTTCAATCTCATCAAAAAGAAAGAAAAAATAACTAGGAATAAACGTAACTAAATATATTCTGTTTTCAGAAAAAAAATATAAGACATTGCAAATAAATGGAAGATGACAAAAACAAGTGTAAAGGTATACTGTACTCATGGACTAGAAGAATTAATATTAAAATGACCAAAGGACTCAAGACGATATGTCAGTTTCAATGAAATCCCTATCAAAATGCCAATGGAATATTTTTACAGAACTGGAAAAAAAATCCAAAATGTGTATGGAAACACAAAGACTTTGAACAGATAATAATAATAATCTTGAGAAAGAAGAACAAAGTTGGAGTTATCATACACCCTGATTTGAAACTATTTACAAACCTATAGTTATCAAAACAGTATGGTACTAGCACAAAAACAGTCATATAGATCAATAGAATAGAGATCCCAGAAACGAAGTGACACATATATGGTCAATTAATCTCTGACAAAGAACACAAAAATACAGAATGGTGATAGCACAGCCTCTTCAATAAATGGTGTTTGGAAAGCTGGACAAATATATGCAAAATAAAAAAACTAGACTACTTTCATAAAATATTTTTTAAAAAGTCAAAAATAGATTAAAGACTTAAGTAAATCTGAAATCATAAATGTCCTTGAAGAAAACACAGTGCAATCTTTGACATCTGTTGTAGGATTTTTTTAATATGTCTTCTTAAGCAAGAGAAACAAAAATAAAATCAAAGAAATGGGACTCTATCAAATTAAAGGATTTGCATAGCAAATGAAACTATCAGCAAAATGAAAAGGCCATTTACTAAATGTAAGAAGTTTTTTTCAAATAATATATCTGATAAGAAGTTAATATCTAAAACATAAAAAGAACTGATACAACTTAATTTTAAAAAAAAGACCTAATAAGAAAATGAGGAGAGACCTATGGGGTGGGATGGGAGGGTGAGGGGGGCTCAAAAGGGAATGGATATATGTGAACTTATAGCTGATTCATGTTTTCATACAACAGAAATCAACACAACATTGTAAAGCAATTATGCTTCAATTAAAACTAAATTTAAAAATCAGCAGAGAAGCCCATAGACATTTTTGCAAAGACACATACAGATGGCCAAAAAGTACTTAAAATATGCTCAACATCATTAATCACTAAGAAGATGCAAATCAAAACGACAATGAGACAGTTCCTCAAGCCTGTTAGAAAGGCTATTATCAAAAAGGAACAAATAATAAGTGTCAGTGAGGATGTGACAAAAAGAGAACCCACCTGAATTGTTAACAGGAATGTAAATTGGTAGAGTCACTATGGAAAATAGTACAGAGTTTCCTTAAAAAACCTATAAATAGAACTACCATGTGACCTAGAAATTCTACTCCTGGATATATATCTGAGAAAACAAAAACACTAATCCAAAGATATACATGTATACTAAGTTCATTGTTGCATTATTTAAAATAGCTATGACATGGAAGCAAACTAAGTGTCCATTGATAGATGAATGGATATGGAAGATGTGGTGTACATATACAATTTAATATTATGCATCCATAAAAATGAAGAAAATCTTGCCATTTGCAACAACATAGGATCTAAAGGGTATTATGTTAAGTGGAACATGTCACACAGTGAAAGACAGACAGATACTGTATGATTTCACTCTATGTGGTATCTAAGAAAATGAACCAATACAGCAAAACAAAAACAGAGTTACAGATACAGAGAACAAATAGATGGTAACATAATGAGGGAAATTAAGGTATACAAACTTCAAAAAAAAATACAACACACACACACACAAATGAGTCAGGGGATAAAATCTACAGTATGGGAAGGCAGTAAAAAATAATGTAATATCTTTGTATGGTGACAGATGGTAACTTGACTTACCATGCTGATAATTATGCAATGTACAGAAATCTCAAATCACCATGTTGTATATCAGGAACTAATATAATTAAGTCAATTATACTTCAACAAGCACAAAAACAAAATTCATAGAAAAGGAGATTACATTGGTGGCTACCAGAGGTGGAGGGATCAAGGGAAGGACAACTGGTTGAAAGTGATCAAAAGATACAAACTTCCAGTTATAAGATACCCATGGTGGATTCATGTAAAAAAAATTAAATTAAAAAAATAAATTAAAAAAAAGACAATCAAGTACTAGGGATATAATATACAACATGATTAATATAATTAACACTGCTGTGTGGTACATTGGAAGTTTTTAAGAAAGTAAATCTCAAGAGATCTCATCACAGGGAAAATTATTCTCTCCTTTTATTTTGTATCTATTAATATAGATACAGTCATAGATCTAATGTTGATGAATGGGCTTCCCTGGTGGTTCAGCTGGTAAAGACACCGCCTGCAATGTGGGAGACCTGGGTTCGTTCTCTGGGTTGGGAAGATTTCCTGGAGAAGGGAATAGCTACCCACTCCAGTATTCTGGCCTGGAGAATTCCATGGACTGTATAGTACATAGGTCGCAAAGAGTCAAGCACAACTGAATGACTTTCACTTTCATTTTTTAGATGATGAATATTTACTAAACATTGTGGTATTTTATGATGTATGTAAGTCGAGCCATCATGCTGTACACCTTAAACTCATGCAGTGCTACATGTCAGTTATGCTGCTTATAATCTGGGGAAAAAAGAATGAAGTCTTGCCATTTGTGACAACATGATTTTTTTTTGTCGCATTCTAGGTCATAGACAAATGTTATATTATATCTCACATATATGTTGTATTAAAAAAAAACAAGCTCATAGAAACAGAGCAGATTGGTGGTTGTGGGGTTGCCAGAATTGGGTTATCCAGAGGTGGATAAAATGGGTGAAGGGTGTAAAAAGTACAAATTTTCAGTCATGTAGATGCAATGTACAGTATGGCAAATATAGTTAATATTACTGGGCTTCCCTAGTGGCTCAGATAGTAAAGATTCTTAAAACTTCTTGTTAAAGGGAAAAACAAATTAACTATGTATTAACTAGATTTATTTGGTGATCATTTTGCAACATATACATACATATTGCATACCTGAAACTTAATAACATTATATGTCAATTATACCTCAATAAAAATATGTTTGTATATAAATAATATGGTATGTATATAATACATTTTGTTTATCCATTCATTTCTAGAAGGACATTTGGGTTCTTTCTACCTTTCGGCTATGAACAATGCTGCTAGCATCAATGATTCACAAATATCTATTTAAGTCCATAGTTTCAGTTCTTTGGAGTATATATTAATACCTCGAGGTAGAATTGTTGGATCATACTGTAATTCTACATTTAATTTTTTGAAGAGCCCCTGTTTTCTTTTCTGCAGCGACTGCACCGTTTCACAACTCCACCCACAATATACAACACTTCCAATTTCTCCCCATTTTTTTTAAATACTTGTTATTGTTTCTCTTTGTTTCTTTGTTATAATGTCTATTCTAATGAGTATGTAGTGGTATATCATTGTGGTTTTGACTTGTATTTTCCCTAATGATTATTATTATTGTTTACTTTACAATACTGTATTGGTTTTGTCATAAATTGACAAGAATCCTCCATGGGAGGATCCTACATGTGCTCCCCATCCAGAACTCCCCTCCCAACTCCCTCCCCATCCCATCCCTCTGGGTCATCCCACTGTACCAGCCCAGAGCACCGTGTATCATGCATCGAACCTGGATTGGCGGTTCATTTCACATATGATAATTTACATGTTATGCCATTCTTCCATATCATTCCACTCTTTACCTCTCCAATAGAGTCCAAAGGATGGTTCTATATATCTATGTCTCTTTTGCTGTTGCACATACAGCATTATCATTACCACCTTTCTAAATTCCATATATATGCATTAGTATACTGTATAGTTGTTTTTCCTTCTGGCTTACTTCACTCTGTATAATAGGCTCCAGTTTCATCCACCTCATTAGAACTGATTCAAATGTATTCTTTTTAATGGCTGAATAATATTCCATTGTGTTTATGTACCACAGCTTTCTTAGCCATTCATCTGCTGATGGCTATCTAGGTTGCTTCCATGCCCCAGCTATTATGTAAACAGTGCTGTGATGAACATTGGGGTACACATATCTCTTTCAATTCTGGTTTCCTCAGTGTGTATGCCCAGCAGTGGAATTGCTGGGTCATACGGCAGTTCTATTTCCATTTTTTTAAGGAATCTCCACACTTTTCTCCATAGTGGCTATACTAGCTTGCATTCTCAAAAACAATGTAAGAGGGTTCTCTTTTCTTCACACACTTTCCAGCATTTATTGCTTGCAGACTTTTGGATAGCAGCCTTTCTGACTGGCGTGCAATGGTACCTCATTGTGGTTTGGATTTGCATTTCTCTGATAATGAGTGATGTTGAGCATCCTAATGATTATTGATTCTGACTATCTTTTGCACTTGAGAGTCCCTTGGACTGCAAGGAGAGTCAAACCAGTCAATCCTAAGGGAAATCAGTCTTGAATAGTAATTGGAAGGACTGATGCTTAAGCTGAAGTTCCAGTACTTTGGCCATCTGTTGCGAAGAACTGACTCATTAGAAGAGACCCCGATGCTGGGAAAGATTGAAGGCAAGAGGAGAAGGGGATAACACAGGATGAGATGGTTGGATGGCACCACCAGCTCAATGGACATGAGTTTGAGCAAGCTCCAGGAGATTTTGAAGGATAGGGAAGCCTGGCGTGCTGCACTCCATCATGTCACAAAGAGTTGGACACGACTGAGCAAATGAACAACAACCTCATGTGCTTAATTGTCATTTGTGTATTTTCTTCAGAGAGATGTCTATGCAAATCATTTGATCATCTTCTAAGTTATAGCAGCTCTTTTTTTTTTAGATGTAATTGTTTTCATCTTTTTTTTAATTTTTTTATTGTTTTTGCCATACAATGTCTTGATATCACCATGAGTTTACATATGCTTCCCCTCCAGAACCCCTCTCCCTCCTCCCTCCCCCCCCCGGAAATCTCACTGCACCAGCCTCGAGCATCAATCCTGGGCTGGCGATTGATTAGACATATGATAATTAGCTTGTTTCAATGTCCTTCTCCCATATCATCCCACCCTTACCCTCATCCCCAAAGTCCACAAGTCTATTCTATACATCTGTGTTCCTTTTGCTGTCTCGCATGTTGGGTTCTCGTTACCGTCTTTCTAAATTCCATATATATGCGTTAATATACTGTATTGTTGTTTTTGCTTCTGGCTTACTTCACTCTGGATAATGGGCTCTAGTTTCGTCCATCTGAGTAGAATTGCTTCAAATGAATTTTTTTTAATGCTGAGTAATATTCCATTGTGTATATGTACCACAGCTTTCTTATCCATTCATCAGTTGATGGACATCTAGGTTGCTTCCATGTCCTGGCTATTGTAAACAATGCAGCGATGAACATTGGGGTACACGTGGCTCTTTCAATTCTGGTTTTCTCAGTGTATATGCCCAGCAGTGGGATTGCTGGTTCATATGGCAGGACTATTTGCAGCTTTTTAAGGAACCTCCACACTGTTTTCCATAGTGGCTGTACTAGTTTGCATTTCCACCAACAGTGTAAGAGGGTTCCCTTTTCTGCACATCCTCTCCAGCATTTATTGCTTGTAGATTATAGCAGCTCTTTATATGTTCTGGATATTAATCCCTTATTGGATATATAATTTTCAAACATTTTCTCCCATTCTATAGGTTGCCTTTTCACTCTGTTCATAGTATTTTTTTTTATGCACAAGAGCTTTAAATCTGGGTGAAATCTAACTTACCAATTGTTTTTTTGTTGTCTGTGTCTTGGGTTACACACTCATGAAATTAGCACCAGATCCAACATCATAAAGGTTTTCCCCTAAGTTTTCTCCTGAGAGTTTCATAGCCTTACATTTAGGTCTTTGATCTATTTTGAGTTGATTTTTATATATGGTGCGGTAGTGTAAAGATCCAACATCATTCTTTTCCATATAGATATCCAGTTTTCCCAGGACCATTTGGTGAAAAGAGGTATTCCCTTTGAAGCAAAGAATTTATTCTTTTTGAGTGTTTACACTAAAAAGTGAAAATGAAGTCACTCAGCTGTGTCCGATTCGTTGTGACCCCTGGACTGCAGCCCACCAGGCTCCTCCATCTATGGAATTTTATAGGCAAGAGTACTGGAGTAGGTTGCCATTTCCTTCTCCAGGTTATCTTCCCAGCCTATGGATCAAACCCGGGTCTCCTGGATTGCAGGCAGACACTTTACTGTCTGAGCCACTAGGTAATCCAAGCTTTTTTATTGTACACTAAGCTTTGATACAAATTGAATCATTGATGGTTAACTTTAAATCTAGTCATCCAATCACATAAAGTATTATTTATTTCATTATATTTACTTGCTTAACAAGAAATCAAGAAAAAAGACCTGGAGAGAAAAATCTTTATGCTGTTTAGAAAAGGAAGACATTAAGGATTAGAGGCTCATCTGAGGCAAAAGCCCTCCTTTCTCTTGAAGCAGTAGAGGATTCCACCTTCACCTTCACTCTTCTTCATTATATTGGGAAGTGTAATGAGCCTGAAGGGGGGAAATAATTCTTATGGAAATAAAGGTATCCTAAAAATAGGCTATTCCTCTTAAACAAAATAATGTTCTCATTCACTCCAGTTCAGCTCAGTCACTCAGTAACGTCAAAATCTTTGTGACTCCAATGATTGCAGCATGCCAGGATTCCCTGTCCATCATCAACTCCCAGAGCTTACTCAAACTCGTGTCCATGGAGTCCATGATGCCATCCAACTATCTCATCCTCTGTCGTCCTCTTCTCCTCCTGCCTTCAATCTTTCCCAGCATCAGGGTCTTTTCAGATGAGTCAGTTCTTTGCATCAGGTGGCCAAAGTGTTACGAGTTTCAGTTTCATCATCAGTTTCCAATGAATATTCAGGACTGATCTCCCTTAGGATGGACTGCTTGAGTGTCCTTGCAGGCCAAGGGAATCTCAAGAGTCTTCTGTCACACCACAGTTCAAAAGAATCAGTTCTTCAGCGTTCAGTTTTCATTATATTCCAACTCTTACACCCATATATGACTACTGCAAAAACCATAGCTTTGACTAGACAGACCTTTGTTGACAAAGTAATGTCTCCGCTTTTAAATATGCTGTCTAGGTGAGTCATAGCTTTTGTTTGAAGGATCAAGTGTCTTTTAATTTCATGTCATGTCTGCAGTCACCATCTGCAGTGATTTTGGAGCCTCCCAAAATAAAGTCTGTCATTGTTTCCCCATCTATTTGCCACGAAGTGATGGGATCAGATGCCATTATCTTAGTTTTCCAAATGTTGAGTTTTAAGCCAACTTTTTCACTCTTCTCTTTCACTTTCATCAAGAGGCTCTTTAGTTCTTTTCTTTCTGCCATAAGGGTGGTGTCATCTGCATATCTGAGGTTATTAATATTTCTCCCAGAAATCTTGATTCCAGTTTGTGCTTCCTCCAGCCCAGTACTTCTCCTGATGTACTCTGCACATAAGTTAAATAAGCAGAGTGATAATATGCAGCCTGGATGTACTCCTTTTCCTATTTGGAACCAGTCTGCTGTTCCACATCCAGTTCTAACTGTTGCTTCTTTACCTGCAAACAGATTTTTCAGGAGGCAGGTCAGGTGGTCTGGTATTCCAATTTCTTGAATAATTTTCCACACTTTGTTGTGATACACACAGTCAAAGGCTTTGGCATAGTCAATAAAGCATAAGTACATATTTTTCTGGAATGTCTTGCTTTTTTGATGATCCAATGATGTTGGCAATTTGACCTCTTGTTCCTCTGCCTTTTCTAAGTCCAACTTGAACATCTGGAATTTCATGGTTCACATAATGCTGAAGCCTGTTTTGGAGAATTGTGAGCATTACTTTGCTAGCCTGTGAGATGAGTGCAGTTGTGTGGTAGTTTGAGCAATCTTTGGCATTGTCCTTCTTTGGAATTGGAATTAAAACAGACCTTTTTCAGTCCTATGGCCACTGCTGAGTTTTCCAAATTTTCTGACATATTGAGTATATTTCTTTCACAGCATCATCTTTTACAGCCTAATGGTTTCTAGCAAAAATGGCATAGGCTGAATTGCCATCAAATAATTGGTTCTATTTATTTAGTGGTACCTCATTTATCAATGCAGTCAGTTTGCTGCTATTTAACCTATCACTGAATGACAGCCTAGACAGAACCATGTGATTTTCAATAAAGAAAAAAAACATAAATATAATACACATAATTGACTTTAAAGAAATATGCATAATTATTTTCATTTCCAGAAGTTGCTAGGGAATAAAAATGGTTTCATAAGCTTAAATATGTGAATTATCTTGACCTACATTCATTTGGTTTCTCTTATATTCTATATGAACCATTTTAGCATGGTTAAGAGTTTTTAATTAACTTTAAGAGTTAAGAGTTTAAGAGTTTTACATTTCTGACAGCTGAATGTAAGAAAAAAGAGTCAAGGAAGCCATATAACATAAAACTGAATGACATAAAATTAAAAAGTCAATAAATAAACCTAAATGTAAGACCAGACACTATAAAGCTCTGAGAGGAAAACACAGGCAGAACACTCTTTGACATAAATTCCAGCAATATCTTTTTTGATCCACCTCTTAGAGTAATGAAAATGAAAGCAAAAATAAACAAATGAGATCTAATGATACTTTGGCACAGTAAAGGAAATCACAAGTAAGAAAACAAGACAACCATCACAATGGGAGAAAATATTTTAAAACAAAGCAACTGACATGGGGTTACTCTCCAAAATATACAAGCATTTTAATTAGTTCAATAAAAATACAAAAAAAAAACCATAAAATGGGCAGAAGACCAAATTAGAAATTTCTCCAAAGAAGACATACACATGGAGAACAAACACATAAAAAAGATGATCAATATCACTAATCATTAGAGAAAGGCAAATCAAAACCCTAATGAGATATCACCTCACAACTGTCAGATTGGCTATCATCAGGTTACCCAATGGACTGCAGCATATCAGGCTTCCGTGTTCTTCACCATCTCCTGGACTTTGCTCAAACTCATGTCCATTGAGTCTGTGATAACATCCAACAATATCATCCTGTAATCCCCTTCTCCTTTTGCCCTCAATCTTTCTCAACATCAGAGTTGTTTCCAATGAGTCAGTTTTTTGCATCAGATGGCCAAAGTGTTGGAGCTTCAGCATCAGTCCTTCCAATGAATATACAGGGTTGATTTCCTTTATTATTGACTGGTTTTATCTCTTTGCTGTCCAAGGGACTCTCAAGTGTCTTCTCCAGCCCCATAACTTGAATTGGTGGTTGTTGTTGTTGTTCAGCCACTCAGCTGTGTCTGATATTTTGTGACTCAATGGATTGCAGCATTCCAGGCTTCTCTGTCCTTCAATATCTCCTGGATTGCTCAAACTCATGGCCATTGAGTCAGTGATGCTATCAAACCATCCCAACCTCTATCATCCCCTTTTGCTCCTGCCTTCAATCTAACTCAGCATCAGGGTGTTTTCCAATGAATCAGCTTTTCGCATCAGCTGGCCAAAATACTGGAAGTTTATCTTTAGCATCAGTCCTTCCAAAGAATAATCAGGGTTAATTTCTTTTAGAATTGACTGGTTTGACTTGCTGTCCAAGGGACTAACAAGTCTTTTCCAGCACCATGTTTGAAGACATCAGTTCTTCAGTGCTCAGCCTTTTTATCATCCAACTCTCACATCCATACATGACTACTGGAAAAATCATAGCTTTGACTATGGACCGTTGTTGACAAAGTAATGTCTCTACTTTTTAATACACTGTCTAAGTTTGTCATAGCTCTTATTCCAAGGAATAAGCAACTTTTAATTTCATGGCAGTGATCACCATCTGTAGTGATATTGGGACCCAAGAAAATAAAGTCTCTCACTGTTTCCATTGTTTCTCCTCTATTTGCCATGAAATGATGGAACCAGATACCATGATCTTTGTTTTTTGAATGTTGAGTTTTAAGCCAGGTTTTTCACTTTCCTCATTCACCTTCATCAAGAGGGTCTTAAATTTCTCTTCACTTTCTGCTATTAAGGTGGTGTCATCTGCATATCTGAGGTTATTGATATTTCTTCTAGCAATCTTGATTCCAGCTTGTGCTTTATCCAGTCTGCCATTTTGCATGATGTCCACTGTATAGAAGTTAAATAACCAGGATGACAATATACAGCCTTGTCGTACTCCTTACCCAATTTGGAAGCAATCTGTCATTCCATGTTCAGTTTTAAATATTGCTTCTTGACCCGCATACAGATTTCTCAGGAGGCAGGTCAGGTGGTCTGGTATTCCCATCTCTTTAAGAATTTTCCATAGCTCGTTGTGATACAGCCAAATGCTTTAGTATAGTCAATGAAGCAGAAGTAGATGTTTTTTTTTCTGGAATTCCCTTGCTTTTTTATGATCTAACAGATATTGGTAATTTAATCTGTGGTTCCCTGCCTTTTCTAAATTCTGTTTGTACATCCAGATGTTCTCTGTTCACGAACTGTTGAAGCCTACCTTGTAGGATTTTGAGCATTACCTTACTAGAATATAAAATTAGTGCAATTGTGTAGTAATTTGAACATTTTTTGGCATTGCCTTTCTTTGGGATTGGAATAAAAACTGACATTTTGCAGTCTTGCGGCCACTGCTAAGTTTTCCAAATTTACTGGCATAATGAGTGTACCACTTTAGCAGCATAATCTTTCAGAATTTGAAATATGGTGCTATTCATCAATCTTGGTATTCCTTGGCTTGTATTTGCATTAGTCTAATCTCTGCTTCTGTTGCCACATGGTGTTCTTTTGTGTACTTAGAATGCTTCTTTGTCTTTATATGGCATTCAGTTCCCTGTCTATCTGTTTTCTCTTCATAAAAAGACATATGAAAGTTAACCCATAAAAGTAGCTAACTCACTTTCTTCAGGATCTAGGCAGAGGGGAAAAGTGCAACTATAATGATCTCTCATTGGGATAGCTATGCATAACCTTGATTCTAGTCTTATTTGGAATAATGAAATGACAAGTTTTGAAATTCTAAAATGCCATGTAATAGTAGAAAGGGCAATGAATTTGGAGTCAAAATGTCTGAAAAGTCCCTGTTGCTTCCTAGATTTATATTATTGAACACTTTACCTATATGAAATTCCCATTACTTTCTCTTAGTGTTCAGTTGTGTCCATCTCTTTGAAGCCCCATGGACTTTAACCTACCAGGGTCCAAAACATGTAAAGAAGAAGCAACACCAAACATCCTCAAAATTCAAAAGAATTACAGAGGAGAACACCATGATACTAAAATCAGGCAAAGACATAACAAGAAATGAAAACTAGAGACAAATATCCTTGATAAATACTGGTCCAAATAAACTTCAATAAAATACTATCAAGCTGAATTCAAGAGTTTAGAAAAAAGTTGTACTATGACCAACTCGGATTTATACAGGGATGCAAGGAGATTGTTTCAACATATTAAAAATGATCAATAATGTTAATACCACATTAACAGAATAAAGAATGAAAACCACTTACTCAGCTGATAAAAAAATGACACAATTCAACATCCTTGGAAAATTAACCAGCTCAACAAACTAGGAACAGAAGGGTACTACTTCACCATAATAAAAATAATAAACATAGAGAGATCCTAAAATGGTGAAGGAATAGGATGAGGAGACCACTTTCTCCCCAACAAATTCATCAAAATATCATTTGAATGTTGAGCAACTTCCACAAAACACCTGCTGAATGCTGGTGGAGGACACCAGGCACCCAGAAAGGCAGCCCATTCTCTTTGAAAGGAGGTAGGACAAAATATAAAAAAAACAAAAAGACAGACAAAAGAGATAAGGACAGAGACCCATCCTGGAGAGGGAGTCATGAAGGAGGAGAAGTTTCCAAACAGCAGGATACCCTCTTACAGGCGGGCCTGTGGGGAGTTTTGGAATCTCAGAGGGCAACATAACCAGGAGGGGAAAAAAAACCACACAATACACGCTTAACTGCAATTCCCAGCAGAAAACTAGCTCAGAAACTCACAACGGCCACCACCGAGTGGGGACTGAACAGGGAGGCACAGGTTTCATGCTTAGGGTAAGGACCAGGCCTGAATGCCCTGAGGACAATCTGAGGGAGCTAATGTGAGACAGCAACCCAAACTGTGAGGTCACCAATGAGAGAAAAAAAAAAGAGAGAGAGAGAACTTTGGCATGAAAAGCTCTAACCTGAGGTGAACCCTGGCCTGCTCACAGGAAAAACGATTGACCAAATACTAGAGGAGAGTTAGCCTGCTGTGGACTGGTCCATCCCCCTGCCTGAGGCAGAGAAGCAGGCAGGTGAAAGCCAGAGCCAGAAGGCAAAGGGTAATCTCAGCCCCAGAGATGGCATCCTCCACCAAACTGTGACCAGGCTTCTAGTTGCTGACCAAGTCTTCCTTGGATGCTGGATGGTTAACATCTGCCAGGAGGGTGACAGCCAGAGATCAGCTCCCCAGAGGAGATACATGGCACATCTGAGAAGGCACTCTTGCTGCGCACCTGGAAACCGAGTGGCTGGGACTGGGGAGATGATTAAGACACACCACCCACCTGGGATAGTGCACTCGCCAAGCACCTGGGTGCCTGAGTCTGTGCATTGGTGGAGTACCTGAGAACCTGAACCTGAGCATCTTAGACCTTGGGAAGTGCACAAAACCCAGGGCCAGCTTTGGATAATTCCCCTGCAGAGCAACCTGGAACCTGAGCTGTGTAGATGAGAAAGCACAGACACTGTGAGCTGGGGCAAACCCAGTGTGGTTCATATACTGTGAGCATCCCCACACATGTCAGTCATATTTGTTTGCAGTGTTCCTCCCTCCCCACAACACAACTAAACAAGTGAGCCTAAATAAGTGACCACCTTTTCCCCCTTGTGTCAGGGCAGAAATTAGACACTGAAGAAACTTGCAAACAGAGGAAGCCCCCCCCAAAAAAAAAAATCAAAGAAGAGGGAACTGCTCTGGAAGTGAAAGGTACAACAGATTAAAACCCTGTAGTTAGCATTGACTAAGCATTGGAAGAGAGCTATAGACCTTGAGAAGAAATATAAGCTGGAACAAGAAATTATCTTAAACAGAACTGACTCCACACTGCCTCAACAGTCTCAGAGAAATTCCTAGATATATTTTTACTATTGTCATTTTTAAAAATTTTTTAAGTTCTTTATTACTCCTTTCATTTTCATTTTTATAACCTACTATTACCTTGCAAAAAAGACCCTATTTTAAAGCACATTTCATATATATGTGTTTTATAATTTTTGTGATTAATTTTGTTTTGTACTTTTAATATTGTATTTTTCAGAGGCAAATCTGTACTCTATATTTGTAATCTTTGCTTTTTGAGGTTTGTTATCAATTTTGTACCCTTAAGAATCTAACCTTAAGTACCCATTTTAGCTTAGGGGTGTGATTACTAGTTTGATTGGTCTCTCCCTTTTTAACACTCCCTTTTCTTCCCCAGGTCACCTCTATCTCCTCCCTCTCCCTTCTCTTCTCTACTTAAATTTGTGAATCTCTCTGGGTGTTCTGAGCTGTGGAGAATACTTAGGGACCCGATTACTGGCTAGGCTGGTCTCTCGCATTTTGACTCCCCCTCTTCTCATCCTGGTCACCTCTATCTCCATCATCCCTCTTCTCTTCCCATGTAACTCTGTGAACCTCTCTAGGTGCCCCTCACTGTGCAGAATCTTTTCACTGTTAACCTAGATGTTTTATCATCTGTGCTGTATGGATGGAGAACTATTTAGGCTACTCTAAGAATAAGAATGAAAGCCAGAGGCAGGAAGCTTAAATCCAAAACTTGAAAACACCAGAAAACTTCTGACTCCAGGGAACACTAATTGACAAGAGCTCAACCAAAAGCCTCCATACCTACACTGAAAACAAGCCCCACTCAAGAGCCAACAATTTCCAGAGCAAGATATACCATGCTAATTCTCCAACAACACAAGAACATATCCATCAGTATTAAAATACAGGCTGCCCAAAGTCACACCAAACCCACAGACTTCTTAAAACTTACTACTGGACACTTCCTTGTGCTCCAGAGAGAAGAGATCCAGCTCCACCTACCAGAACACTAACGCAAACTTCCATAACCAGGAAACCTTGACAAGCCCCTAGCCCAAACCCACCCACAGGGAGAAACCTCTACAATAAAGAAGAACCAGAAATGTCTAGCACACAGAAAGACCATCCCAAACACAGCAATCTAAATAAACAATAAAGTCAGAGAAATATTCAGTAGGTAAAGGAACATGATAAATGCCCACCAAACCCAACAAAATAGGAGGAGATAGGGAGTCTCCCTGAAAAAGAATTCAGAATAATGATAGCAAAGATGATCCAAAATCTTTAAAACAGAATGGACTTACAGATAAATATAATATAGACAAGTATTGAGAAGATGGAATAAATGTTTAACAAAGATCTAGAAGAAATAAAAAAAAGAGTCAATCAATAATGAATAATGCAATAACTGAGATAAAAAAAAACATTCTGGAAGGAAACGACAGTAGAATAACAGAGGGAGAAGATAGGATGAGTGAGGTGAAAGATAGAATAGTGAAAATAAATGAAGCAGAGAGGGAAAAAAAGAATTAAAAGAAGTAAGGACAACCTCAGAGACTTCTGGGACTAGGTTAAATGACTCAACATTCAAATCATAGGAGTCCCAGAAGAAGAAGACCAAAAGAAAGGCCATGAGAAAATACTTGAGGAGATAGTTGTTGAAAACTTTCATAAAATGGGGAAGGAAATAGCCACCCAAGTCCAAGAAACCCAGAGAGTGCCAAACAAGATAAACCCAAGACGAAATATCCCAAGACACATATTGATCAAATTAACAAAGTTTCAACACAAACAGCGAATGTTAAAAGTAGCAAGGGGAAAACAACAAATAACATACAAGGGGATTCCCATAAGAGTAACAGTTGTTGATCTTTCAATAGAAGCTCTTCAGTCCAGAAGAGAAAAAGGCTGGAGAGTGACAAAGAAAGACACTACATAATGATCAAAGATCAATACAAGAAGAAGATATAACCAGTATAAATATATATACACCTAACATAGGAGTACTGCAATATGTAAGGCAAATGCTAGCAAGTATGAAAGGGAACATTAACAGTAACACAATAATAGTGGGAGAAGTTAATACCTCACTCACACCTATGGATAGATAAACTAAACAGAAAATAAGCAAGAAACACAAACTTTAAATGATGCAATGAGCCAGTTAGACCTAATTTTACCCCAAAACAATGAATTTCACCATTCTTTCAAATGCATATGGAACATTCTCCAGAATAGATGACATCTTGGGCTATAAATCTAGCTTTGGTAAATTAAAAAAAAATGAATTCATTTCAAGCATCTTTTCTGATCACAGTGCAATAAGATTAGATGTAAACAACAGGAATAAAAATTAAAAATACAAACATATCGAGGGTGAACAACACGCTGCTGAATAACCAATAAATCACAGAAAAAAATCAAAAAAGAAATCAAAATATGCATAGAAATAAATGAAAGTGAAAACACAACAACCTAAAACCTATAGGATTCAGTGAAAGCAGTGCTAAGGGAAAGGTTCATAGCAATACAAGTTTTCCTCAAGAAACAAGAGAAAAATCAAATAAATAACCTAACCTAATTCTACACCTAAAGCAGCCGAAAAAAGAGAAAATGAAGAACCCCAGGGTTAGCAGAAGGAAAGAAATCATACAAATAAGGGCAGAAACAAATGCAAAAGAAACAAAGGAGACTATAGCAAAAGTCAACACAATTAAAAGCTGGTTCTTCCAGAAGATAAATAAAATAGACATCCCATTAGCCAGAATCTTCAAGAAACAAAGGTAGAAGAATAAAATAAAAAAAAATTAAAATGGAGAAATCATAACAGACAACACAGAAATACAAAGAATCAAAAGAGACTAATATCAGCAACTATATGCCAAAAAAATGGACTACTTGGAAGAAATGGATGGATTCTTAGAAAAGTACAACTTTCCAAAACTGAAGCAGGAAGAAATAGAAAATCTTAACAGACCCCTCACAAGCACAGAAATTGAAACAAATCAGAAATCTTCCAACAAACAAAAGCCCAGGACTATATGGCTTCACAGCTCAATTCTACCAAAAATTTAGAGAAGAGCTAACACCTACACTATTCAAACTCTTTCAGAAAATTACAGAGGAAGGTAAACTTCCAAACTCATTCTATGAGGCCACCATCATCCTAATACCAAAATCAGACAAAGACCCCACAGAAAAGAAAACTAGAGGCCAGTATTAATGATGAACATACATGCAAAACTCCTCAACAAAATTCTAGCAAACAGAATCCAACAACATATTGAAAAGATCATGCATCATGATGAAGTGGGCTTTATCCCAGTGATGCAAGAATTCTTCAATATTCACAAATAAATCAATGTGATACATCACATTAACAAGTTGAAAGATAAAAACTATATGATTATCTCAATAGATGCAGAGAAAGCCTTTGACAAAATTCAACATCCGTTTACAGTAAAAAAAAAAAAAATCCTCCAGAAAACAGGCATAGAAGGGTCATAACTCAACCTAATACAAGCTGTATATGATAAACTGACAGCAAACATTATCTGCAATGGTGAAAAATTGAAAGTATTTTCCCCAAAGTCAGAAACAAGACAAGGGTGCCCACTCTCACCACTACTATTCAACATAGTTTTCAAAGTTTTTGCCACAGTAATCAGAAAAGAAAAAAGAATGAAAGGAATACAGATTGGAAAAGAAGAAGCAAAATTCTCACTGTTTGCAGAACACATGATTCTCTACATAGAAAACCCTAAAGAGACCACTAGAAAATTAGTAGAGCTAATCAATGAATATAGCAAATTTGCAGGATATGAAATTAACACACAGAAATCCCTTGCATTCCTATACACTAACAATGACAAAACACAAAGAGAAACAAATGAAACAATCACATTCACCATTGCCATAAAAAGAATAAAATACTTAGGAATAAATCTATCTAAAGAAACAAAAGACCTATATATATATAAAACTATAAAACACTGATGAAAGAAATCAAAGAGGACACAAATAGATGGAGGAATATACCGTGTTCAGGGATCAGAAGAATCAATATAGTGAAAATGAGTATACTACCCAAAGCAATCTATAGGTTCAATTCAATCCCTGTCAAGCTTCCAGCAGTATTTTTCAGAGAACTAGAACAAATAATTTCACAACTTGTATGGAAATACAAAAAACATTGAAGAGCCAAAGCAATCTTGAAAAAGAAGAATGGGACTGGAGGAATCAACCTGCCTGACTTCAGACTATACTACAAAGCTACAGTCATCAAGACATTAAGGTACTGTCACAAAGACAGAATTATAGATACATGGAACAAAATAGAAAGCCCAGAGATAAATCTATGCACCTATGGACACCTTACCTTTGACAAAGGAGGCAAAATATACAATGGAGAAAAGACAATCTCTTTAACAAGTGGTGCTGGGAGAACTGGTCAACCACTTGTAACAGAATGAAAGTAGAACACTTTCTAACATCATACACAAAAATAAACTAAAATTGGATTGAAGATCTATTGTAAGACCAGAAACTATAAAACGCCTAGAGGAAAACATAGGCAAAACACTGTCCTGCATAAATCACAGCAGGATCCTCTATGACCCATCTCCCAGAATATTGGAAATGAAAGCAAAAACAAACAAATGGGACATAATTAAACTTAAAAAGCTTTTGCACAATGAAGGTAACTGTAAATAAGGTGAAAAGACAACCTTCAGAATGGGAGAAAATAACAGCAAACAAAGCAACCTACAAAGAATTAATCTCTTAGTTTCAACATTCAGGATCTAGTGCTCTGACCAGGGATTGAACCTAGTCCCTGTGCATTAGGAGCACAGAGTCTTAGCCACTGGACCACCAGGAAAGTCCAACAAAGAATTAATCTCAAACAATATACCAGTATCTCATGCAACTCAATACCAAAAATAGGAGACCTAATCAAAAATGTGCCAAAGATCTAGAGATATTTCTCCAAAGAAGACATATAGATTGCTAAGAAACAGATGAAAAGATGTGCAACACCCCTCATTATCAGAGAAATGCAAACCAAGACCACAATGAGGTATCACCTCATGCCAGTCAGAATTGCTACTATCCAAAAGTCTACAAGCAATAAATGCTGGAGTGGGTGTGGAGAAAAGGGAAGCATCTTACACTGTTGGTGGGAATGCAAACTAGTACAGCCACTATGGAGAACAGTGTAGAGATTCCTTAAAAATCTGAAAATAGAACTGCCATATGACCCAGCAATCCCACTGCTGGCATATGCACCGAGAAAAACAGAATTGAAAATGACACATGTATTCCAATGTTCACCACAGCTGTTTACAATAGCTAGGACATGAAAGCATCCAAGACAACCATCAGCAGATGAAAGGATAAGAAAGCTGTGGTACATATCCACAATGGAATATTACTCAGCTATTAAAAATGATTTGACTCAGTTCTAATCAAGTGGATGAAACTGGAGCTTATTATGCAGAGTGAAGTAAGTCAGAAAGAAAAACACCAATAAAGTATAATAACGCATACATATAGAATTTAGAAAGTTGTTAACGGTGACCCTATATGCAAGATAGCAAAAGAGACACAGATGTAAAGAACAGACTTTTGGACTCTGTAGGAGAAAGCGAGGGTGGGATGATTTGAGAGAATAGCACTGAAACATGTTTATTACCATATGTGAAGTAAATCTCCAGTCCATGTTCGATGCATGAGACTGAGTGATTAGGGCTGGTGCTCTGGGACAACCTTGAGGGATGGGATGGGGGACACATGTGAATCCATGGCTGACTCATATGAATGTATGGTAAAAACCACTATAATATCGAAAGCAATTAGCTTGCGATTAAATAAAGTTACAAAAAAAACCATATACATAAAGTCCACAGCTAATATCATCTTTAACAGTGAAAGACAACATTTTTCCTTTAGATTAGGAACAAAAGGATAACCACTCACCACTACTACTAGACATAGTACTTGAAGTTTTAACCAGAGCAGTTACAAAAGAAAAATAAAAGTCATCCAAATTGGAAAGAACTAAGCAAAGTTACTGATAGTGTACACAGGTGACATGACCTTATAAGTACAAAATCCTAAAGATTTCACACAC
>ML660681.1:3061204-3089746 GCA_007570785.1 Antilocapra americana | reverse complement strand
TATAATCACAGCCATAATGGCTGAGTTACAAAGTTATAGGATCTGCACAGAACATGCAAAATCAGTTACTCCTGCCTGCTGCCTTCCAGCTCCTTGTGTTAAGCTTAGATCAGTAGTCATATTTCCTTCTCATTTATTTAATTGTCTCTCATAGGCTCCCATCGCATTTCATACCCTCTGTTCTCACACCACTCACCTATATGTGTTCTAATGACTCTCAATTTCAAAGAAAAATAATTGGGGTCCTAACTAATTTTCTCTCAGAAGACCCCTTGTAAATATCAGTTACAGACAGACATGAGTGGGAGGCAATCTTCCCCAGCCCACAGTTGCCAAAAGCAAAATGCATGTGGAAATTTAGAATAGAGGCTACACATATCACATATTACCAAGCCAAAAACATTGTCACATGTAAAATGATCTTGTAATACTTTTACAAACACAAAAAGAAACCATGAATGTATAAAGCAACATTAAATTTTATATGCTGATTTTGAAAAAGAGTAACTTTGTTTTCTTGTGACTAATTTTCCAAGCCCTCGATTTTTATTTATAAAATTTTAGTTTAATCACTCTGAAATAAACTTACTAGTTATCATAATTTTTCTCATGGAAGTTTTAAAATCTATCAATTCCAATCCTCTCCCTAGATTGCATTACACATCTCATCATTTATTTCTTAATATTTATTGTATGGTACAGGAATTATAAATAGCTTCCTTCAGAGTTTAATCTTTGCTTGCAAAAAGAGAGCTCTTATAAAAGAAAAACCTTAACTTTAAATACTTTTTTCTCCCCCTTGTACTATAAGAGTCAGTTTTTGGAACTTAAGGCTACAAATTTGACTCTGTGATCTCTGAGGTCTTTTGTGATCTCAGACAATATTCTCCAGCAAAGCAGGAAGTATACAGGTAGCAAAAAGTGCCTCCTGGGTATAGGAAGCATAATAATGCAATTATATTATTGATGGCTTATTTTTCCTAATTTAGTTTTATATTCCTTGATCTCAGACTCAAGAACATTGTAACAGACTGATCCCTTGGAGACAATGTTCCGTTTATTTCTCTCATTTCATATTTCTGCCTATCCTCTTCTCCCAGATAATACTAAATCTCTGCTTTAATATAAGAATGACAAAATTAATGTGATTTAAACTGCAGTGCTTAGTGGTAACTGAGAATATTCCCTTTGTTTTTAAACGTTCATGTTTAAGGAAATGATATTCAGATTATGTATAGCTTCTATTTATTGACAATTTAACTCTAAGCTCAATGTTGTTCTCTTCTCTGTCTATGCACACTTTCCAGATCATTTAATTCACTCTTGGGTTTTAAATGACATTTATGACTCAGAAATGCATAACTGCTGCTCTGACCTTCTGGATGCCTACTTGATATCTCCTGTTAAATGTCTAAAAGGCATCTCATATTTAACACAACTGGCTAAGTCTTCTAGGTATCAAAGTCTGAAGTGAAAATCAATATGCTGGCATCATTTGGGAGGACAAATCCAGTTTAATAAATGCAAGGAGTAAAAGGATAATGAAATGCAGTTTAGATTCATCAACTATGTTCACTCAATACACAGACATCTCAAGGTTTGCAAGATCATACCTCAGAGCAGTTCACAGTAGAAATAAATACAGAGATTTACATGCTAAATCCTTTCTGTAGGGGCCTGAACATGTGCTTATGCATAACTGCATTCAAGAAAGGATTTGTTGACCAGCTGCTGGGAATGCTATAATGAGTCAGACTCCAGCTATTACTTCCTTCAGATTACTATTACAAAGTAATCCAACAGTTCACATTACATGGGGCAGCTCACAACCAAAAGTGGATTACATAGGTAGAAAAGTTAGGCCATGTTGGTCTTCTTCAGGATATTTCTAATGGGCTTTACATGCCCAACCATAGGATTAGCCAAGGTTTTGTTGAGTGTTTCTCACAGTTGCAATTCTCCCTCTGTCTAATCTTACTTCTGTATCCTTCCATACATGTGATAACCCACAATAAATATACAGCATGCTAATGTAAGTATTTCTATGTTCCAACAGAGGTTGGCAATTTGATCTCTGGTTCCTTTGCCTAATCTAAGTCCAGGTTGTATATTTGGAAGTTCTCAATTCATGTATGGCTGAAGCCTATCTTAAAGGATTTTGAGCATAACCTTGCTAGGATATGAAATGAACATACTTGTGTGGTAGTTTGAACATGATTTGGCATTGTTATTCTTTGGAATTGGAATGAAAACTGATCTTATCCAGTCCTGTGGCCACTGCTGTTTTCTAAATTTGCTGACCTATTGAATGTCACACTTTAACAGCATAATCTCTTAGGATTTCAAATAGCTCAGATGGGACTCCATCACCTCCACTAGCATTTTTCATAGTAATGCTTCCTAAAGTCCACTTAAATTCACACTCCAGGAAGTCTGGCTCTAGGGGAGTGACCACACCATCCTAGTTACCTGGATCAGTAAGATCTTTTTTAAAAAAGTTCTTCTGTGTATTCTCACCATCTCTTTTTAATCATTTTTGTTTCTCTTAGGTCCTTACCATTTCTGTCCTTTATTGTGCCCATTTTTGCATGAAATGTTCCCTTGATATCTCGATTTTTCTTGAAGAGGTCTTTAGTCTTTAGAATTCTATTGCTTTCCTCTATTTTTTTTCATTGTTCATTTAGGAAGGCTTTCTTATTTCTCCTTGTGATTCTCAGAAAATCTGCATTTAACTGGATGTATCTTTCTCTTTTTCCTTTGCCTTTCACTTCTCTTCTTTCCTCAGTTAATTGTAAGGCTTCCTCAAACAACCATTTTACTATTCTTGCATTTCTTTTTCTTTGAGAGGGTTTAGGTCACTGCCTCCTGTACAATGTCATGAACCTCTGTTCATAGTTCTTCAGGCATTTTATCTGCCAGATACAATCTCTTGAATCTATTCCTTATCTCTGCTGTATGATCATAAGGTATTTGATTTAGGTCATACCTGAATGACCTAGTGATATTTCCTATTGTCCCTAATTTAAGCCTGAATTTTGCAAAAAGGAGCCAATAATCTGAGCCACAGCCAGATCTAGGCTTTGTTTTTGCTGACTATATAAAGCTTGTCCATCTTCAGCTGCAAAGTACATAACCAATCTGATTTCAGTATTGACCATCTGGTGATGTCCATGTGTCTCTTGTGTTGTTGAAAGAGGATGTTTACTATGTCCAGTGTGTTCTCTAGGCAAAACTCTATTAACCTTTTCCCTGCTTCATTTTGTACTCCAAAGCCAAACTTGCCTGTTCCTTCAGGTATATCTTGACTCCCTAATTTTGTATTCCAATTTCCTATAATGAAAAAACGTATTTTTTTGGGTTTTGTTCTAGAAGGTCTTAGAGGTCTTCATAGAACTGATCAACTTCAGCTTCTTCAGCATTAGTGATTGGGACATAAAATTGGATTACTGTGATGTTGAATGTTTTTTCTTGGAAATGAACTCAGATAATTCTGTCAATTTTGAGATTGTATCAAGTACTGCATTTCAAACTCTTTTCTGACTATGAGAGCTACTCTGTTTCTTCAAAGTGATTCTTGCCCACAGTAGTAGATATAATTATCATCTGAATTAAGTTCATCCATTTTAGTTCAGTGATTCAAAAATAGTGATGTCCACTCTTCCCATTTTCTATTTAACCATTTCCAATTTACCTTGATTCATGGACCTAACATCCCAGGTTCCAATGGAATATTGCTCTTTACAGCACCGGACTTTACCTTCACCACTAGATATATCCACAACAGAGTGTCATTTCAACTTTGGCCCAGCCTTTTCATTTTTTCTGGAGCTATTTCTCTGTTCTTCCACAGTGGCATATTGGACACCTACAAATCTAGGAAACTCATGTTTTGGTGTTTTACTTTATGTCTTTTCATACTGTTCAGTGGGTTCTCGAGGCAAGAATACTGGGATGGTTTGCCATTCCCTTCTCCAGGGGACCACATTTTGTCAGAACTACTTCTGCTTCATTGACTACCATTAAGCCTTTGATTGTGCAGATCACAACAAACTGTGGATATTTTTTAAAGAGACAAGAATACCAGACCACCTTACTTGTGTCCTGAAAAACCTGAATGAAGGTCAAGAAGCAACAGTTGAAACCAAACACGGAACAATGGGCTGGTTCAAAATTGGGAAATGAGTATGTCAAAGTTATATGTTGTCATCCTGCTTTTTTAACTTCTGTGCAGAGCACATCATGCAAGATATCAGGCTGGATGAAGTGCAAGGTGGAATCAAGATTGCTGGGAGAAATAATAACAACCTCAGATATGCAGATGATACCATTCTAATGGCAGAAAGTAAAGAGGAACTAAAGAACCTTTTGATGAGGTTGAAAGAGGAGATTGAAAAAGATGGCTTGAAAGTCAACATTAAAAGAACTAATATCATGGCATCTATTCCCATCACTTCAAATAGAAGGGGAAAAAGTAGAAGTAATGAAAGATTTTATTTTCTGTCCGTATAGTCAAAGCTATGTTTTTTCCAGTAGTCATGTACAGCTGTCAGAGTTAGACTATAAAGACTGAGCACTGAAGAATGTATGCTTTCAAATTGTGATGCTAAAGAAGACTCTTGAAAGTTCTTTGTACAGCAAGGAGATAAAACCCATCAATCCTATAGGAAATAAACCTTGATTATTCATTGGAGGGACTGATGCTGAAGCTGAAGCTCCAATACTTTGGCCTCCTAATGTGACGAGCCGACTCATTGGAAGAGACCCTGATGCTGGGAAAGATTGAGGGCAGCAGGATAAGGGGGGAACAGAGGATGAGATACTTAGATGGTATCACCAGCTCAATGGAAATGAGTTTGAGCAAACACCAAGAGAAAGTGAAGGACAACAAATCTTGGTGTGCTGCAGTACATGGAGTCTCAAAGAGTTGGTCATGACTTAGCAACTGAACAACATCAATGTAAGTATTTGTATCCAGAAAATTCATCCTACAACATCATCTGTCTCTCATTTCTCATTAGTCAAAGTCCATTTGATAAACAGTTAACTCCCTAAACATTTGAGTTATATCATCTGGCCCCTTGGTAGTTACTTAAGGATAAAAGAGCATTCTAGTTCACTGGGAACTGACTGAGTTTTAGCACTGATAGTCCTGTTTGCTCAAACCTGGGCAATGCGTAATAAATTTGTCACTATACTCAGGAAGTCAGACCCCACACTACCTGGTGTAGAATTTCACTTAAATCTAAACAGGGAGTGTAAGTAGCAACTTGATGCAATACAGTTACTAATCATAAGACAGAAATGAGGCAACTGAGGAAATCTGAAAAGGAGCATGCTTTGTTTTTCCAGTTCATTGTCCAGAATTGAACTAATTCATACATACTCTCCAGAAGGTTCCTCTCAGTCTTCCTCATGTTGGTATGCAACACTGTCATCCATTAGCTGCTGAAGGCAAGAACTTTGGACTTCTCTCTTTTTCTCACAATCCATTTCTAGTCCATCCTCAAATCCATATGGCTATACTTTCAAAATATATCCAGTATCTTATCCCTTCTAACTTTTTCCATCACTATCACCATATTCAAGCTACCATGATTTTTCTCCTGAACTCCTGCAAGACGTTACCTGACTGGTCGTCTTGACTTAGTTAATTAGTTTTCCCAATTCAATTAGTTTTTTAAACATTAATCAGATAATTGTTTAAACAAACAGTTCAGATAATATTAGTCTTCTACTTGAATTTCTCCAAATACTCACCATCACCCTTAAAATCTACAGTCTTACGAGGTCAAGATGGTAAAATAGGAGGACATGGAATTCACCTCCCTTCAATGAAAACATCAAAGATACATTCACATGTGAAGGGATTTTCACTGAAAAAAAAATGGAGACTGAGAAAAAGACTATTTTCTGTAGCAGTCTCTAAGTAAGATTTACGTAGTTTGGAAGGAAAGGAAGACAAGCAATCAATTTGGGACCTGCACCTCTTGAAGAAGAGAACAGTGATTATAGAGGTTTGAGGATCCTCTCTGGGGAGTAAGAAGTTTGAGCCTCATATTAGTCACCCCAGTCCGGGGGTTGAACACTGATAGTACAAATCTCCTTAACTTATTTGAAAACCAGTGAGACTGAGAGCAGGAGTGTAAGAAACCTAGATGCCACTCATAAAGGGTATATATACATTTGTATAATCCCAAAACAAGGGAGAGTAAGAAGATTGAAACTGCCCAGGATCATGGTTGACTCTTCCCCACTGCCCTGGTATGTGCCCCAGCCTGAGCCGCATGACAGCTCTGGCTCCTCTTGCTCCATAGTGAAGGAATATAGTGGCTGAGAGGAGTGAACATTTGTGAGGAAACAAGTGGCTCAGACCCAGAAAGGCACCCGAACAGGGCAGAGGTAATCAACCATTTCTAGTGCTCATTTTGAGAGTAGACTGGATATCTGGTGCCAGGACCCCTACAACCAATGTTCAATCCATGCCAAGTACCTGTATAAAACCTTCTTACTTCAGCACTGCCTCCCTTTGGAGTGAGGGTGATGATGCTGGGAGGTGGAGGTCACTCATTTAGAGGGAACAGAGTCAGCATGGGTCAAAAGTTCAGGGCTTATGCTCCAGGAACATGGAACCCAATCCCTTTACCAATAGGATGGTGTTGGCCACTGAATAGAAGAGGTGCCCCAGGTCAAACTTGACCATGATTCTAGCTGCTCCATCTCGAGCCTCACCTCTCACCAACTGGCAGCACAACCAGGGGAAAGATATGACCCATTTTCACTTCAAATCCAGCTTTCCCACCAAAGAAACTATGAACAGACTGTAAAGGGACACGCCTACACAAGGATACCACATCAAGATCATCATAGGGTGCTCACTGTGGCAGCACATATACTAAAATTGGAACAGTATGAATTAGCATGGCCCCTGTGCAAGAATGACATGTAAATTTGTGAAGCATTCCATATTTTTGATTTGAAGAATCAGTATTGTAAAAATGACTATACAATTCAGAGCAATCTACAGATTCAATGCAATCCAAATCAAATTACCAATGGCATTTTATAAAGAATAAGAATTTAAAAATTTACAATTTGTATGGAAACACAAAAGACCATGAATAGCCAAAGCAATCTTGAGAAAGGAAAACAGAACTGGATAAATCAGGCTCCCTGATTTCAAACTATAGTTAGTACAAATCTACAGTAATACAGTATGGTCCTGGCACAAAGTGGAAATATAGATCAATAGAACATGATAGAAAGTACAGAGATAAACCCACACACCTATGGTTACCTAATCTGTGACAAAGGAGGCAAGAATACATGGTGCAGGAAAGACAGTATGTCCAATAAGGTGTGCTGTAAAACATGGCAGCTATATGTAAAAGGATGAAACAAGAAGACTCCCTAATACTATACACAAAAATAAATTCAAAATGGATTCAAAACCTAAATGTAAGGCCGGACACTCTAAAACTTCTAGAGTAAAACATAGGCAGAACACCCTCTGACAAACATCACAGCGGAATCTTTTTTGATCTTCCTCGTAGAGTAATAAAAATAAGAATAAAAATGTAAAAATGGGGCCTAACTAGACTTAGGGCTTCCCTGGTGGCTCAGACAGTAAAGAGTCAGACACAAACGAGCAACTAATCACAGCACAACTAAACTTAAAAGATTCTGCACAGCAAAAGTTAAATGAAACAAAAGGACAACCCAGAGAATGAGAGAATATTTGTAAGTGAAGGAACCAGCAATGATTTAATCTCTAAAATATACAAACAGCTTATGTAGCTCAATATCAAAGAAACAAACAACTCAATAAAAATGAATAGAAGATCTAAATGGACATTTTTTTTCAAAGAATACAAACAGTTGGCCAAAGAGCACATAAAAACCTGTTCAACATCACGAAATATTAGAGAAATGCAAATCAAAACTACAATGAGGTATCACCTCACACTAATCAGAATGGCCATCATCAAAAAATCTAGAAACAATAAATGCTGAAGAGAATGTGAAAAAAAGGAACCCTCTTTCACTGTTGGAAGGTATGTATTTAAATTGCTAAAACCATTATGGAGAACTATGGGGGTTCCTTAAGAAACTAAAAATAGGGCTACTGTATGATCCAGCAATCTCACTCCTGGGCCTATATCCAGAGAAAACCATAATATGAAAAGGTTCGTACACCTCAGTGTTCGCTGTAGCACTATTTACAATAGCCAGAATACAGAAACAACCTAAATGTCTATTAACAAGGAGTGAATAAAGAAGATATGGTACATATATTCAATGGAATATTAGCCATAAACAAGAACAAAATAATGTCATTTGCAACAACATGGATGGACCTAGAGATTGTCATACTGAGTGTATTAACTCAGACAGTGAAAAACAAACATCATATAATATTGCTTATATGTGGAATCTAAAAACAAAATGGAACAAATTAACTTATTTACAAAACAGATCTAGAGCCACGGATGTAGAAAACAACTTAGAGTTGTTGGGGGGTGAGAGTAGAGGAGGATTAATAATAGGGAGATTGGGATTGACACATACATACATACACACTACTATATATAAAATAGATAACTAATAAAAACCTACTGTACAGCACAGAGAAGGCAATGGCACCCCACTCCAGTACTCTTGCCTGGAAAATCCCATGGACGGAGGAGCCTGGTGGGCTGCAGTCCATGGGGTCGCTATGAGTCGGACAACACTGAGGGACTTCACTTTCATTTTTCATTTTCATAAATTGGAGAAGGAAATGGCAACCCACTCCAGTGTTCTTGCCTGGAGAATCTCAGGGATGGGGGAGCCTGGTGGGATGCCGTCTATGGGGTCACAAAGAGTCAGGAACGACTGAAGCGACTCAACAGCAGCGGCAGTAGTACATCACAGGAAACTCTTCTCAATACTCTGTAATGACCTATACAGGACAATATTTTTTGAAAGTGTATATATATATATATATATATGTGTGTGTGTGTGTGTGTGTGTGTGTGTGTGAATATAACAAATTCATTTTGCTGTACAGCAGAAACTAACCTAACCTCTTAAATCAACTATACACCAATTTTTTTTAAGGAGTGCATAGGAAACATTTTTTTTTTAAAAAGAGGCCATCATAAGTAGCCGTTTCACATAATTCCATAGTGACAATAAAAGATGACAGAGGAATTTATGTCAAACAAAGGACTAAAAACACACTGAAAAAAACAATTAAACTATGGAAAAGAATAAAACACAATGAGAATCTTAATAAGGAAGTAGAAAATATAAAAAGGAATCATTTGGTTAAACACAAGACATGACACCATAAAATTCGTATAACAGAACATAGGCAAAACATTCTCTGACATAAATTGTACCAAAGTTTTCTTAGGTCATTCTCTGAAGGTTATAAAAACAAAAGCAAAAGTAAACAAATGGGACCTAATCAAACTTACAAGGTTTTGCACAGCAAGGGAAACCATAAAAAAAAAAAAAAAGACAGTATATGGATTAGGAGAAAACAAACAATGTAAAAAACATAGGATAAATTTCCAAAATATATAAATAGCTCATACAACTCAATCAAAAACTGGTAGAAGACCTAAAAAAAAATATTTCTCCTAACAAGACATCAGATGACCAACAGGCACATGAAAAGATACTCAAAATCACTAATTACTAGAGAATTGCAAATCAATACTACAACAAAGTACCCTCTCACACCAGTCAGAATGGCTGTCATCAAAAATTCTACAATGAATAAATGCTCAAGATGTTGTAGAGAAAAGAGAAGCCTCTCATACTGTTGGTGGGAATGTGAACTGGTAAAAACCACTATGGAGAACAGTATGTACGTTCCTTAAAAAACTAAAATTGAACTACTATATGATTCAGCAAACTCACTCCTGGGCATATACCCAGAGAAAATCATAATTTGAAAAGATGCATGCAGTCCAATGTCCATCACAACACTTTTTACAATAATGAGGACATGGAAGCAACTTAAATGTCCACTGACAGAGAACTGGAAAAAGAAGGTATATATATGAGATATTACTTAGCCATAAAAAGAATGAAATAATGCCACTTGTAGCATCATGGGTGGACCTAGAGATTATCACACTAAATGAAGTCAGAGAAAGGAAAATACCATATTATATTAGTCATATGTAGAATGTAATATTTTATTTTTAAAAATCAATACAAGTGAACTTATTTACAAAACAGAAACAAACTTACAGATATTGAAAACAAACTTACGGTTACCAAAGAGGAAATGTGTGTGTGGTGGGGGATGGAAGGATAAAACAGGAGTTTAGGATTAACATATACACATATACAATAGATAACCAAAAAGGACCTACTGTATTGCACAGGGAACTCTCCTCAATATTCTGTGATAACTAATATGAAAAAATAATTTGAAAAAGAATAAATACATGCATATGTATAACTGAATCACTTTGCTGTACACCTGAAACTAACACAAATTTGTAGATTAATACTCCAGTAAATATTTTATTTTATTTTTTATAGGTATAGACAAATTCATTTTTGAACCAACTTCTAAAGTAGTGCATTCTAATTGTATATATCTGATGTTTGCTTTGTTATCTTTCTTTCTTTTTTTTGATTCTCTTATCTTTTTTTTTTTGAATTTTCTTTACTTTATTGTGTTGGTTTTGCCATACAGTGACATGAAACCGCCATGGGTCTACACATGCTCCCCCTCCAGAACCCCCCTCCCTCCCCCCTCCCGACTCCCTCCCCCCGGGACATCCCAGTGCACCAGCCCTGAGCATCAACCCTGGGCTGGCGATTGATTTCACATATGGTAATTAACATGTTTCAATGTCATTCTCCCATATCATCCCACCCTTGCCCTCTTCCACAGAGTCCACGTGTCTGTTCTATGGACTCCAGTAAATATTTTAATTCAAAAATGTATTTATTCAATCAGAAAAAAGTGAAAAAATCACTAGTACTACTCAATATCAACAAAATGAAAAATAACTTTAGTAACTTTCACAGTATCAGCATATCTAAAATATAACGAGTCAAAGTTAGATGAAACTAAGTCATTTTTTTCTTCTAGTATTTTTGTTTCTAGAGAAGTTATACATTTATAATATCCAAAACTAAACAAAAATGAAGTTTGTGAGCATGAGGTTTCTAAGAACATAGATTGGGAATCCCAAAATATGGCTAGATTGGAACTGCAACGGGCTTCTTCCTTTAGTAGTTCTAGCTCTTAGTGGACCAGAGAAAGCTCTCCAGTGGCTTCTGTCTTAACTTCCTGGATATTCCTTTTGTGGAATCTGTGAGAACAAATTGGAAGGATTGACCCTAATAGCTCGAGGGCAAAAATCACTTTTTCTTTGCTGCTGACCCTTCACCACCTCTTTTGTTATCACATATACTGGCTTCCCTGGTGGCTCAGACAATAAAGAATCTGCCCACAATGCTGGAGACCTGGGTTGTATCCCTGGGTTGGGAAGCTCCCCTAGAGGAGGGCATGGCAACCCACTCCAGTATTCTTTCCTGGAGAATCCCTGTGAATAGAGGAGTCTGGCAGGCTGCAATCCATGGGTTCGCAAAGAGTAGGACACAACTGAGTGACTAACTAAGCACAGCACAAACACAAACGAGTCCCCAAGCCATTCTGGGCTTAAGGCAACAGTTCTAAATATTCTAAACCCTCCTCTGTGTGTCTCACACTATATTCTTTCCACATAGTTGATGGCTTGTTTCCTTAGCATTTTAGTGTTGAGTACTTATACTGATCCATACACTCAAAGTTCTGCCTGTAAATATTGCTATTATTTTTTCCTTTCTCCTCCTCCTTCCCCCTGTACTTTCCTGCAACTATCTTTATTACTCTACCCCAACCCTAGATTATCAATGTTTATAGTCTGGTATACATGCCTCAATATTTTTCTCAGTTCTCATAAAATTAGGCACATACCTATACATGTGTATTTGCATCTATGACATTTAAATCTTTGTTATATGCAAATAAACCTTTTAAACTTCACTGCATTTCATTTCTTTCACTTAATATTACATTGTGGAAGTTCTTATAAGTCAGGTGGTCTAAAATATAACATGATATGTTAACGTCTGCATGATACTCCATTATATGAAATGAACC
Organism: Antilocapra americana; assembly: GCA_007570785.1. Lineage (NCBI taxonomy): Eukaryota > Metazoa > Chordata > Mammalia > Artiodactyla > Antilocapridae > Antilocapra > Antilocapra americana. The sequence continues at coordinate 3,077,592 of ML660681.1, read as the reverse complement.
ACATTTTCTTCAATTATTCAACAGTGTTACATATATCCTTATGTAATGGTACGTTTTTATCTATTGCAGATTTCCATAAGGACCAAATTACTTTCCCTAAAGACCTGAATAATTCATATTATACCAGCAAAATTGGAAGATACATTTCACCCACATTTCCATTAGCATGACTTTTCTTATTTTTGCCACTATCTTGGGTGAAAAATGCTATCTCAATTTTAATTGTCATTTTTCTGGTGGCATTTATAGACATTGTCCCACAGACGTATTTTCACATTTTAGCCAGTTTTAGTTTGTACTTAAATAAATGATCCATTTGTATGATTTGCCATTTTTTCTATTTAGCTGTTTGTTTTATGTATGAATGATAATTATCTTTTACTCTAATAGACATTGTAGGTACAAACAGGCCCTCTACCTAAAGGAATTTGGGCAAGAGGATAAATACTAGGTATTTATCGATTTTGTTTCTGTATATTTTGCCATAAAAAGTTTTTTTTTGTTTTATACTGTCAAATATGTCCATCTTTCCTTTCAAAGCTTCTGGATTCACTTTCTTCAATTAGAAATATTTGCTCAACCCATACTTAACACTGCAATCTCTTAAATTTTCTGCATAATTTCTATTGCATTCTTTAAACTTAAATGTTTATGGATCAGTATGAATTTTTGCATGTACGAAGGCAATTTATTTAAATAAATCATTCTTCTTAACTAAAATAAAACCATTTCTTTTCATAGATTACATTTTCAGGTATGTATAGATTTATTTGTGGGCCCCTTGTTTTATTCAAACTTGCTTATTGCTTATTATTCCAATCTTAAAGCTATACCACCTACTATTATTTTCTTTTTTCATTATTTCTTCCCTATACTCATGCATTTATATATCTACATAGACTTTATTATTATTTTAAACAATTTTTAAATCTGGAAATTGTAGCTTTGTTTTTTTTTCTAATAGAAACACTCTTAAACTCTGAGTATTTATCTAAATATGCAGCTTTCCTGGTGGCTCAGATGGTAAATAATTTGCCTGCAATGCAGGAGACCCAGATTCGATCCCTGCCTTGGGAAGATATCCTAGAGAAGGGAATAGTAACCCACTCCAGTATATTTTCCTGGAGAATCGCATGGACAGAGGAGCCTGGCAGACTACAGTCCATGGGGTTGCAGAGTCAGACATGACTGAGTAACTAACACACAGTCAATTTATAAAACTACCTTATAAATACTTAAAGTTTATTTTCTATATTACCATGATGAAAGAAAATAATATTTTCCATTACTTGTATCAATATTCAATTTTCTTTTTTGCATTATAATTTATTTTCAAATAATAATGATAATAGTATTCTAATATTTTAATATAAATGGCTTCAGCATTTTACCACATAAAATTACTTCTGCTATTAGTATTTTATGAATACTTTTTCTCAGATTTAATTATTTCTTTTCCTTTTCTATTATATGTCAATTTTTATAAGGAATAAGGATGCTGAATTTTATCAAATATTTCTATTGATATGATCACATTTTCCCTGGAACCTGTTAATTAAATATAATATTAGATATCTTGATGTTGATAAATCCTTATAATTCTAGAATAAAGTTTATTTACACACATTACTTTTTTCTATACTGAAATATTGAATATTCTATTTAACTTAGAACTTTAGCATCCATATTCTTAAATAAGTTTTGTTCATAATTTTCTTTTTTTAATATATTTATTTATTTTTTTTACATTATTGTGTTGATTTTGCCATACATTGACATGAATCCGCCATGGGTATACATTCTTTTGATACTATCTTCACCAAGTTAGAACATTAGGGTCTATTGGTTTCATGTATTGAAGCTTTTTCATTAATAGCAGTGAATGGCTTAGCTAATATTTCATTTAACCTGTCTTTTAAGGTTAAATGAAACTCAACTATGGAATGGTCTGGGATTCACATCTTTTAAAGTGGCATATTTTTATTCTTATTCCAATCAACTTATGGATATATATAATAAACATTAGCATATAAGAATAATTCAAATTATACAAAATTTTATAGATATTGATTGGATTTATGTCATTAGTTATATCATTCAGTTCCTCCTTTCTTCCTAATGGATATGTCTTACTTGGAGTGTCTTAAAAATCTTCCACTACAATAGTAACTTTATGATTTTCCAATCACTTAAATTATTACCATTTCACAAATGCTATGTTGATGGTGCATACATGTTTATGGCTGTTATGTCTCCTTTGTAATTCACGCATTTTGTCATGTCAGCACTTTTAATCTTAAATTTTAATTTGAGAAGACAGAAGAGTAGAAAGAACCTGACTTCATCTCCTCTCATAAGCACACCAAAATCATAACTATTTGCAGAACAATATTTGATGAAAATGGTGAAAGCTACCAGAAAAGATCTTTTTTACAGGAACCTACCAGAAAAAATCTACAAAAGACATAATTAAAGACATAAGAAGACAAAGAGGAGGGGAAGACTCATACTATAATCAAGTCCCATGCCCCTGGATGGGTGACTCCCAAATTAGAGAATAATTATATTGCAGACATTCTCGCACAGGAGTGAGAGGTCTGAGCTCCATATCAGGCTCCTCAGGCTGGGGATCCCACACCAGGAAGAGCCTCTAGAGCATTTCACTTCAAAGAAAACTGAGGGAAATAGAGACTTCAGTCTTAAAGTGGACACACAAAATCTCACATGCTCCAGGACCCAAACCAAAAGCACTAATTTAATATGAGCACTGGGATACCTCAGGATAAGCAACTAACTAGGCAAGGACACAGCCCCACCCATCAATAGACAGACTGCCTTAACAACCTCTGAGCCCACAGCCACCTCTGAACATGGCCCAGTCCACCAGAGGACCCAGGACACCATTCCAACCACCAGAAGGAAGGCTTCAGTTCAAGAAACTCCTGTACCCTGGCCCTGCCCTCCAGGAAGCCTGGTTTTGCTTCTGGACTAACCATACCCACAAAAGGACACATAACAGGGCAAGAAAATAATAATCCCACATTCTACAGATTAAACCTACCCATCAGAAGGGCAGACCTTTCCCTGTGACCAGTTGGGCCCAGGCTTTGTCTACTAGCAGGCCAATACAATCTTTGGGACACTCCAGACCCCATAACCAAATGCGTCAGTAACTGGCCACTTCCCCCACTAGAAATCTGACACCATCTCTGGACTCCTGGACCTTGCCACCAGACTTCAGCATATGGCTTTGCTGTCAGTGGTTCAGCACTAATGCCAAGACCTGGCTTCACCCACAAGAGTGTGGGCAATGGCCCTAGAGCCTTCTGGACCCTGACTCTGCCTACCAATGAGCCAGCACTAGCTCCAGGGTCCCCTGGGGTTATGCAGTGAGTAGCCTTGTGATCCAGCCCCACCAACAGCAGGGCCTAGTAAACAACCAGACCAGGGGCAAACTAAGCCCACAATGTTCACACGGTCAGCACACCACAAGGGAAGGACATACATAGCCCTCATAGAGGGAAATCATAGAGTATATAGCTTAGGTGATAAGGGGAGTATACTTCTGGGGCACACAGGACCTCTCCTTCAGAGGGTCACTTCTCCAAAGTCAAGAATTGTAACTAACCTACCACATACACACAAACAGCAACTCAGGCAAAAATGAGGTGACAGAGGAACATGTTCCAGGTGAATGAATAATACAAAATCCCAGAAGAACTAAGTGAAGTAGAGGCAGGCAATACACTCAAGAAATAGTCCAGGGTAGTAACTGTAAAAATGATCAAACAACTCAGGAGAAAAATGGATGAAAATGGAAAAAAAAAAAACCAAGAAGCTAAAAATTTTTAACAAAGATTTGGAAATTATAAAATAAAAATGACCATAGATAAAGAATGCAATAACTGTAATGAAAAATATACTAGAATGAATCAGTAGTAGATTAAATAATACAGAGGAACAGATCAATGAGCTGGAAGACAGAGCAGTGGAAATCACTGATGCCAAACAGAAAAAAAAAAAGAATGAGAAATGAAGACAGTTTAAGTCTGAGACAACATCAACTGCACTAATATTTGCCTTTTAGGGGGCCCAGAGGAAGAAAAGAGAGAGAAAGACCTGAAAACATATATGAAGACATGATAGCTAAAACTTCCCTAACCTAGAAAAAGCAACAGACATCCTTGTATCACTGTGATAAATCCACTTGATCATGGTACATGATCTTTTTGACGTATTGTTGAATTCGGTTTGCTAATATTTTGTTGAGGATTTTTGCATCTATACTCATAAGAGATATTGGCTATAATTTTCATTTTTTATGTTGTCTTTGGCTTTGGTATCAGGTTGATTGATGTTGGTAATATAAAAGGAGCTAGAAAGTATTTCGTTCTCAGTCTTTTGGAAGAGTTTGATATGGATAGATATTCAATCTGTGAATGTTTGGTAGAATTTGTGAAGCCATCTGATCTTGGACCATTATTTTGAGGATCTTATAAATTATTGTTTCAATCTCTGTACTAGTGATCTGCCTATTCAGATTTTATATTTCTTACTGATTAAGTCTTGAAAGGTTTCTTGATTCTAGAATTTGTACACTTTTAAGTTGTCCAATTTTCTTATGTATAACAGTTTATAATAGCCCCATATAATCATTTGTACTATGTGTTATCTGTTACTTCTTCTGTTATCTCTGACTATTTATCAGGGCTTTCTCTCTTTTGTTCTTAGTAAGTCTGGCTAACTATTTGTCAATTTTGTTTATCTTTTAAAGAACCAGCTCTTAGTTTCATTGATGTTTCTACTGTTTTTTAAGTCTCCATGTCATTTATTTCTTCTCTGAACTTTATTATGCCCTTCTTCCTACTAACTCTGGGCTTAATTTTTTCTTCTTTTTCTAGTTCCTTTAAGTGTAAGGTTAGATTTTTTTTAATTTGAGAGTTTTCTTGTTTATCGAGGTAGGTCTATATTCCTATAGATTTCCCTGTTAGTACTGCTTTGGCCATGTCCCATAAATTTTGGTATGCCATATTTTCATTTTGCTTGTCTTCAGTTAAATTTTTTATTTCTCCTTTGATTTTTTTTATCCAATGTTTATTCAGTAGCATGTTGTACAGTCTCCACATATGTGTGGTATCTTAAAGATATGTCTATTTTATGCTAGTATCTTTTATCACCTACAAAACTTTACCCTTTTACTGCCTTCATTCTATGTTTTCAATGTCACAATTTGCCTCTCTTTATATTGTGTATTAATTAAAACATTATTGTCACTCTAGTTAGTTTTAACACTTTTATTCTTTAATATTTATACTAGACTTAATTGGTTAACACACTGCTATATTAGAGTATTAGAGTATTCTGAATTTGATTATATATTTACCTTTACCAGTATGTTGCCTGTTTTCACATGTTTTTATGATGCGAATTATTGTCCTTTCATTTCAGCTTGAGGAGCTACTTTCAGCATTTCTTGTAAAGCAGGTCTAGTAATGATAACCTCTCTTGGCTTTGTTTCTCTGGGAAATCTTTATTTTTCCCTCATTACTGAAGGACAGCTTTGCAGGATAGAGTATTCTTGGCTGTCAGGGACTTCTTTTTCTTTTGACTCATTGAATATACCATCTCACCATCTTAGACAAGAGGGTGTACTGAGAAAGTAACTTAAAGACATATGAGAATTCTTTAGGAAATTCCCTAAAGAAATACTTTAGTTTTTAAGAAAATTCCATACTATTCTCCATAGTTGTTATATCAATTTACCTTCGCAGCAACAGTGTAGGAAGGTTCCCTTTCTTCTACAGCCTCTCCAGCATTTATTATTTGTACATGTTTTGATGATGGCCATTCTGACTGGTGTGAGGTGATACCTCACTGTAGTTTTAATTTGCATGTAATTTCTATCAAACTACAAATGCCATTTTTCACAGAAATTAGAATGAAAATGTTGTAATTTTCATGGAAACACAAAAGACCATGAATAGCCAATATAATCCTGAGAAAGAAAAATAGAGGTGAAGGAGTTAGGCTCCCCGACTTCAGACTATACTACAAAGCTACAATAATCAAAGGAATATGGAAGTGGCACAAAAACAAAAAATATAAGACTCTTTGCTTGTAAGAGTCTCCCTTTTATTTTTCCAGTAGATTAATTTTTATTGAGTTATAGTTTGCATACAACATTACATTGGTTTCATTTGTACAAAATTGTGATTAAATATTTTATATATTATGAAATAATCTCAATAAATCCAGTTATCACCTATTACTATATAAATTTATTACAATATCATTGATTTATCCCTTATTTGTTCATTATACCCCCATTATTTATTTATTTTAACCTCTTTATTATAATATGTCTTGAAAAAGATATCTTTGAGTTTGTTTGGTTGTCCATAAGCTTCATGAACTTGCATATCCAAATCTCTCCCCCAGGTTTTAGAAGTTCTCAGCCATTATTTCTTTAATTTGTTTTTTTTTTTGCCACCATCTTCAATTTTCTCCTCTGAGAGTCCAATAATTCCCAGGTCCTTCTTTCAATGATATCCCATATGTCACATTGGCTTTCTTCACTATATTTTGATTCTTTTTTTTTCCTCTGACTGGATAATTTCAATGTTTGTGTTTTTTAATTCACAGATTCTTTCTTCCTCTTGATCCTTTCTTATACTGATGCCCTCTACTGTATTTTCATTTTATTCATTATATATTTCATACCCCAAATTTATTTCTTTTTTATGATTTTTACCTCTCTTAAACTTCTTTTGTTCATGTAGTTTTCCTGATCTCATTGAATTGCCATTCTGTGTTTTCTCAAAGGTCACTGAGCTTCCTTATCAGATAAATAACAGATCTTCATGTCTTTGTTCTCAGTAACTGGAAGATTATTGTGATCCTTTGCTGGCATCATGTTTCCTTGATTTCTCATTTTCTTTGAAGTTTTGTGTTATTTTCTTCACATTCATAATAGCAGTCCCCTCCTCCATTCTCTACTAACTTCAAAAGAGAAAGATTTTCCACCAGCCCTGCTAGGGATTCTGATACTTCCTCAGACATTCTGTGGATATGCCTGCTCCATGCTTCTTGCTTCTAATTGTGGCAGAGTTCTTAAGCTTATACACCATTTCCCAATGCTGCAATGTGCCAGGTTTGGTACTGAGAGCCTCCTTTTTGCTTGCCCACTAGTGGAGGTAAAGCTCAAGTGTGGGGTAGCTCCTTTGCCATGGATTTTGGCTCACTTTCTGCAAGTGCTCAATAGCCATCTGGGAAATCTTGTTATTATCACAGTGAGTAGCACATACAGAGTGCCAGTCATAAGTCAGGAGGTGTGAGTGAGGTGTATAGAGTTCCTGGTGTTCCCATGGGCCATTTGGAGAATCCATGGATGAAACATCTCCAATGACTCATGAATAGGTTTCATGATGAAGTCCAAAACATTTAGTAGGACCTGTGTACCTTTAATATCCTCCTACCTACATATCTACCTCTCTCCCAGCTTCTTCCTGACATCAAGGCATGCAGCTCATGATTCAGTATATTGGATGGATTGAGAGAAGAATGGGCCTCTTTTGCAATATCCCACATAGCTGAGGAAGCCAGGCACTCACTCACATGTTCTCACTTTTCCTGCAGAGAAAAACCATGGATTAAGAAGGCTTTGATCTGTGTTTCCTTAGAGGATAAGTAACATGTAAAAAGTCAGATTGTTTCTCTTATTCTCTCCAGTGCATCCAAACTTTTTTTTTCTTCCAGAAGTATGCTGGTACTTCTCTTCTGAATGCCTGGATTTCCACAAATATTCTCTCATTGAAGATTATTGTATAAGACAGTTCTCTTCATGGGCTCCCAGACCATGGCCAAGAGAAGCTATAGATCGCTTATAGATGATTTCAATATCTACAACTGGGATTGAAGTCTGTATGTCTATTACCTGATACATGGGTGGGCAAGACTCCTCCTTGGGCCCACAAATTCTACGAGAGAATATTTTTGTCCATGGATGAATGAAAATTGTTGTTGAGGGGATGGACATGATAAGAGATGTGTTATTCAGCCACATTGCTGACATTATTCTCAAAAGGATATTTTTCTTAAATCATGAATTTTCATTGAACATTAGTGAATGATTTTCTTTATCTAATACAATGAACACTTTCATTGGTCTACTTTAATCTGTTAATATTTATGATTTTAGTGATAATATTAACAACCTTACATTAATAAGTTAAATCTCACTTGGTAACAATGGGTTGTTTTTATATTTATTTCTGAATTCAATCTGCTAATATTTTATTTAGGATTTTCACATCCCTGTTCACAAGTGAGCTTAATCTCTGTTTTATGCTTTTTTTTAAGAAAAATTTTATTCTTGTTCTATCCTTGTCTGTTTTTTGATTCAGATTTATGGTAATTGGTTCAGTTTCCAATTAATTCCTAAATAATGCTTATCTGAGTTGTCAGAGTATAATTTATTTACTAAACTTCATATTTGCTCACCATATCCAGTCCCATTGTCCAAGACTTTAGCAACCTCTCTCTCTGTCATATACCATGTCTTTCTCTGGATAATATCAGAACCTAACTTACGTTGTAACTTTCCATTCAGGATGCAAAAAATGCCACATGGATTAGCTGAGTTGTAAATTCTCCACTTGGCGCCTCACATTTGTAATCCATTACTTGTTTGGTGTCCTTAGTTATAGACTGTTGTGTACTGCTCATCTAAAATCTCTTGCTAGTTGGCCTGTGGTTGGTTTTGACTAACAGTAGGAGCTGATAAGAGATGGAAGGACAGAGAGAAGAAGAGGTTTCAATTTTTCTTCACTGCTTCTTTGCTTCTACAGATTGAATTATGATCTATACCACCCTTCCCCCACCCTTGATCCATATGTTGAAGCCCTAATCCTCAAAGTGACTATATTTGGGTATAGGGCTTTTAGGAAACAATTAAGCTTAAATTAGGTCATAAAAAAGGAGTCATAATCCAATAAGACTGGTGGTCTTAAAAAAAGAGGAAGAAATACATTTTTTCCCTCTCCTCTTTTCTCCTTTCTTCTCTTCTCTCTCTTCTTTATCTCTCTTTTCTCTCTCTCCCTAAGCACACACACTGAGGAAAGACTATGTTAGTGCACATTAAGAAGGTGGCCATCTACAAGCCAGGAAGAGAGCCTTGCTAGGAAACCTTAATCTTGGACTGATACCTTAATCTTGGACTTCCCAGCCTTCAGAAATGTGAGAAAAAAAATTCATGTTATTTAAGCCATTCAGTGGTGTACATTATTTTGATATGGAAGGCTAAGATAACAAATTCATCTCCTATTTTGACACAGTGTTTCTGGTAACAGCTGCCTTCACCCTTGAACACAGTTTCCCACTGGGAAACTCTTCTGCACTATAACCCTTCTTACTGTGTTTTGACAAGATTATTTCCTCCTGTTGTTCCTAAGAGTGGTAGTAGTTTTCAGTAACCAGTTATCTATAAGTGCTGTAATATCCCTTAAGCCCTACTCATATTTCACTAATAGTTCCTTAGGTAAAAGTCCCGTCATTTCTACCATCTATAGTAAATTCTGTTTTCTGTTAGGATGCTGATTACTTTCCCAAGAGAAAGTATCCTGTGATTTTTTAAAGAGGTACTACAAAAGCTAGCAGTTACAAAACATTGCTTAGTATATCAAAGATATCCCACCACAGTATTTAAGAAAAAGTTTAGATTCCATAATTGTTCTTCTCAGCTTTAAGACCCTTAGTAAATTATCCAGATATAATTTCCAACTATATGAAACTACAGTCCCTAACCAAATTTAATCACTGTGGTTAGCCCCTCATTATAGGAGTTCAAATATAGAGACTACCTTACCCTCTAAATCAAACTTTATTTTAATGACAGAAATTAAATTAAAAGAAATGGATATACTTAATACCTTTAGATGGGCAAGTCCAGTTATGTGGTACTCTTAACAGTAGAAGAGTATAATATATCTGCAAAGCCTCAATAAGCAATGTGCAAGTGTTTTATATAAAAAGCATAGTCACAATCAGAAGATCAAATACAAGTGGCTTCTAAGAAAAAAGAATGTCATGAACAAGATCAGCTGTAAATTGTACACTGATAGTGATATACCACCGGAGACTCTGTTGGCCTTTCAGTCAACAAAATTGGTTGGGGAATTAGGTTAACACTCACAGCGCATAGGTATATGTAATACTCATGTTTCCAACAACAAATTACTAAGGTATTTTTACTGAGATAAAGAAATGATTTAAGTGCTGGAATTCAAAGGCTGGATGGTAGCAAATCAAAGCATAAGTGGGAGGGGGGTTCAGGATGGAGTGGACACATGTATACCTATGGCCGATTCATGTTAATGTATGCCAAAAATTATCACAATATTATAATTATCCTTCAAATAAAATAGATAAATAAATATTTTCAAATATTTTCTACTCTATAACTTGAGATTTGATATGTCTTCTCACCTACAGTGATCTATGTTGAAAATATTGGTCACATACTCTAAGGTACAGTGGGGAATGGGGAATGTACAAGTACATTATGGTCTCTGTTGAATATACTTGTATGAATAGTTTGCCTTGGAAATGAACTGAAGTCATTCTATCATTTTTGAGGTTACGTTCAAGCACTGAATTTCAAAGTCTTTTGTTGACTATGAGGGCTACTCCATTTCCTCCAAGTGATTCTTGCCCACAGTAGTATACTGTATATTGTCACCCTGCTTATTTAACTTATATGCAGAGTGCATCTTACAAAATGCCAGGCTGGATGAATACAAATTGGAACCAAGATTGCCAGGAGAAATACCAGCAACCTCAGATATGCAGATGATTACTACTCTAATGGCAGAAAGTGAATAAGAACTAAAGAGTCTCTTGATGAGGGTGAAAAAGCTAGCTTAAAACTCAATATTCACAAAATGAAGATCATGGCATCTGGTCTGATCACTTCATGGCAAATAGATAGAGAAACAATGGAAACAGTGACAGACTATTTCTTGGGCTTCAAAATCACTGAGGACAATGACTACAGCCATGAAATTAAGACACTTGCTCCTTGGAAGGAAAGTTGTGGAAAACATAGATATTGCATTAAGAAGCAGAGATACAACTTTGCTGATAAAAGTCCGTGTACTCAAAACAATGATTTTTCCAGTAATCATGTATGGATGTGAGAGCTGGACCATAAGGAAGGCTTAGCACCAGACAGTCGATGCCTTTGAATTGTAGTGCTGGAGGAGACTCTTGAGAGTCCCTTGGACTGCAAGGAGATCAAATCAGTCAATCCTAAAGGAAATCAATTTTGAATATTCATTGGAAGGTATGATGCTGAAGCTACCATACTCTGACTACCTGATGTGAAGAACTGTCTCATTGGAAAAGACCCTGATGCTGGGAAACATTGAGGGCAAGAGGAGAAGGGGACAACAGAGAATGAGACTGTTGGATAATACAACTGACTCAATAACCATGAGTTTGAGAAAACTCTAGGAGATAGTGGCCTGCTACTGTCTATATAGTCGTAAAGATACATGACTTAGCAAGTGACCAACAACAGCACCACTGAATATACTGGTTACTGGAGCCGGTAACAAGCTTCCTAGTGGTTGAAGGCATTTTGTTCATAATATGTTGTTCTTTTCCTGTCACTCTTGACCTGTCACTTTCCACTGATATGTGCTGTATTTCAGGTACTGAGTCTAGTTTACTTGCCATTGTTATTGATTTCTGTCCCATTCAATTTAGTTCATGTAAAAATACTTGTGGAGTCTTGACAAATGTCTGTGACTAATAATTGCATTGATCTATCATGTCCTGGGCTAAGTAAAGGACAGTATGCTGATGATGAAAAAACCTGAAGCTTATTAAAATTTAGAGGAAAGGTAATTTGACTGATGATCAAATTAAGTAGCATGTAAAGTTCCTAAAATGTTGACTAGCTATTTTTATTAATCTAATTTTTGAGTATCAAATTTCATTGAATATCAAACAAAAATTAATATATATGATGTATACATATGAAATGATGAACATGTTGTATGAACACCCAATTTAGATGTTATTTTACATATATTGTATACATATATAGTATATGAATAGATACACATATACACACATATATATATGTTATATACATATATGTATATATGATTTATTTTAAGAAATTAACCCATGTGATTGTGGAGGATGGCAAATCCTAAACCTGCAAGATAGGCTAGCTAGCAAGAAATTCAGTTAAGAGTTAATGCTACAATCTTGAATCCAAAATCTATGGGGCAGGCTAGTAAGCTGGTAATATAGGCAGGATTCCGATTGTAAGTCTTGAGATAGAATTACTTAATTTCTAAGAAATGTCAATCTGTGCTATTAAGGTTTTCAACTGATTGGATGAGACCCACCCATATTATTTACTCAAATATTATATAGAGTATAATACAAATATAAATAGAGTAATATTATTTACTCAAATACTACTGATTTAATGTTAATCATTTATATGTGTGTGTGTGTGTGTGTGTGTGTGTGTATGTATATTTACAACAGTATCTACATTGGTGTTTGACTGAACAAACTGCACCATAGTCTAACCAAGTTGATACATGAAACTAATCCCCACGATCTGTGATGTTATCTCTCAAAATATTTTAGGATAACAAATTTAATTTTATTAGGTCAGCTCAGTTTAGTCACTCATTCATGTCCGACTACTTGTGACCCCATGGACTGCAGCATGTCAGCCTTCTCTATCCATCACCAATGCCTGGATCTTGCTCAAATTCATGTCAATCAAGTCAGTGATGCCATCCAACCATATCATCCTCTGTCATCCCCCTCTCCTCCTGCTGTCAATCAGGGTTTTTTCCAAGGAGTCAGTTCTTCCAATCATACGGTCAAAGTATTGGAGCTTCAAATTCAGTCCTTCCAATGAATATTCCGGACAGATTCCCTTTAGGATTGACTGGTTTGATCTCCTTGCTGTCCAAGGGACTCAAAGAGTCTTCTCCACAACCACAGTTCACAGTATCAATTCTTTGTTGCTTAGCTTTCCCTATGGTCCAACTTTCACATCCACAAATGACTAACGGAAAAACTGTAGATTTGGCTAGATGGAGCTTTGTTGCTAAAGTAATGTCTCTAATTTTAAATATGCTATCTATGTTGGTCACAGCTTTTCTTCCAAGGAGCAAGCATCTTTTAATTCCATGGCTGCAGTCACCATCTGCAGCGTCTTTGGATCCCAAGAAAATAAAGTCTCTCACTGTTTTCATTGTTTCCCCATCTATTTGCCATGAAGTGATGGGACCAAATGCCATGATCTTAGTTTTCTGAATGTTGAGTTTTAAGCCAGCTTTTTCATTCTTCTCTTTCACTTTCATAAAGATGCTCTCTAGTTCCTCTTTGCTTTCTGCAATAAAGGTGGTGTCATCTGCATATCTAAGGTTATTGATATTTCCCCTGGCAATCTTGATTTTAGCTCGTGCTTCATCCAGTCCAGCATTTCTCATGATGTACTCTGCATATAAGTTAAATAAGCAGGGTGACAATATACAGCTTTGACGTACTCCTTTCCCAATTTGGAAAGAGTCTGTTGTTCCATGTCCAGTTCTGACTGTTGCTTCATGGCCTGCATATAGATTACTCAGGAGGCAGTTATGGTGGTCTGATAGTCCCTTCTCTTGAAGAATTTTCCACAGTTTGTTGTGATCCACATAGTCAAAGGCTTTAGTTAGTCAGTGAAGCAGAAGTAGATGTCTTTTTTTCTGGAATTCTCTTGCTTTTTTGATGATCCAATGGATGCTGGCAATTTTATCTCTGGTTCCTCTGCTTTCTCTAAATCAAGCTTGAACATCTGGAAGTTCTTGGTTCACTTACTGTTGAAGCCTAGCTTCAATATGGAGAATGTTAAACATTACTTTGTTAAGATATGAGATGAGAGCAATTGTGCTGTAGTTTGAACATTTTTGGCATTGCCTTTCTTTGGGATTGGAATGAAAACTGACCTTTTCCAGTCCTGTGACCACTGCTGAGTTTTCCAAATTTGTTGGCATAGTGGATGCAGCACTTTCACAGCACCATCTTTTAGGATTTGAAGTAGCTCATCTTGAATTAATTTTATCAATAATTTAGCATATTTTAGAGCCTGAGACTGAGAATTCAGTATTAAAATTTTTAAGAGAATCAAAGCCGTAGTGTCAAATTTTTTGACAAATCATGTTCATAGTTGGACATTTTAAGTGTTAATAATTTGTTTAAAGTGTCAATTTGTATTTCTGAATTAAAATGTGTAATTAAATGTTTAGATTTGTGAGTTTAAACTGAGATCTTTCTAAGCTTATATAAAATGGGAACATTTAGAATGAAAATTCCATGAAGGCAGGGATTTTCTTCCCTTTAATCTACTGCTATCATTTAAGTGCCAAGAACAAAAGTTACTCAATAATAAGTTCTTAACAATTATTTGTAGAATAATTCCAAGAAAATTCAAATTCATCAGACATTCGAGTTTACCAGGACTTGTTTTTTCAAGTTAGTTGAGTACTTAAAGGAAACAAAATAAATATATTTATAAATCCAACTTAAAATATTTATTCAAATTTAAGTTGTAAAAACACCTTTACAGTTGATTTTTACAATTAGCTATATATATACTTGCAAACTGAAATGAAAACCTCAAGGAATAGCTGGATTTTTGAGTTTTTAACTTTTATAAAATAAATATTAATGTTACAGTTTATTAAACTTGTGGCTATTTTTTCTGTGCACTATAATCAGCTTCAAGGACATAAAACCCCTCAAATGTGAAAGATAGGTCAATATTTCCTATACTTATAGACACCTTAATATTAATCTCATTTACTTTTTGCAGGAAAAAGTGTAAGGAAAAAATTAAAGAATTATTGCATGTCAAATAAAATTTTCATTGTAACAAGAGATAATAACTGTTAAAAGAGTTCCTTAAAGCTAAAAAATATTGCAATAATTATTAAAAGATTTTTTTACTGTAGTATATACATATATATCATTTTTTTAACTTACTTTTCTACCTTAGGCAACATAGCAAATTGCTGAAAAGCACAAACACTCACAATTTTTAGATCTGAAATAGGTCCACCATTTACCAAGGTGGCAAATTACACAATTTATGTCTGTCTCAGTTCCCTTTCCATTAAAATAAAAAATTAGTAATGCTTATCTCCTAACATTACTGTGCGGATTGCACAAAATTATTCCTGTCAAGTACTTTGAGCAATGTCTGGTACATATGCCTTTTATTAGGTATAATTTCATTAACTTGCTGCTAGAAAATAGAAAACTATTCCACATTTCTCTGAAAGTATCTACACCCAGGTCCTGAGCTTTATTAGTAACAAAATTTGAAAATATAAAAATGAGTGGATAATTTTTATAATCACTTCAAGTAACAATTATCCCCACAGTTGTTTTGTTTTAGTTCTATCAAAAAATAGAAAAGGGTCTTCCCTGGTGGTTCAGTGGCTACAATCCATGCTCCCAATGTATCTGGCCCAGGGCCAATCCCTGATTGGGGAACTAGATCCCATATGCTGCAACAAAGATTGAAGATCCTGTGTGCTGCAACTAAGACCTTAAGCAGTCAAATAAATAAAATACATATTTTTAAAATGGAAAGGACTCAGTGCATGCTGCTAGTACTTTTATTGTCGCTTTTCTATTGCTTGACTCTTAATTTACATTAATTTTTTTCATTGACTATAATCATGAAATAGAGTATTATGTGGTCTGGTTGATTTTTCTTTTTAAAACTCACGGGCATTGAATTTCCTAATCTCTTGCATGTTTGAGACTGTCTTCTGCCTTCCACTCTAGTTAACCATATGTGGTTAACCATATGTGGTCCCAGAGCATTTGAAATGTAGTTACATCAATTGAGATGCGCTATAAGTGAAAAATGGACTTCCTTGGTGGCTCAGACTGTAAAGAATATGCCTGCAATGAAAGAGACTCGGGTTCTATCCTTGCCTCAGAAAGATTCCCTGGAGAAGGGAATGGTTATCCACTACAGTATTCTTGCCTGGGGAATTCCATGGACAGAGGAGCCTGGCGGGCTATAGTCCATGGGGTCACAAAGAGTCAGACACAACTGAACACCTAATACTTCACTCCACATAAGTGAAAAATGTGCAGATTTTCAGAGACTTAGTATGTAAAATATTTAATTAGTAATCTTTTTATTGATTGCATATTGAAATGATATTTTAGGTATAATGGCTGACATAAAAGTATATTATTAAAATAGGTCTCACCTGTTGCTTTTTAATACAGCTATTAAAAAAATAAAATTACTTACATAATTTGTATTATATTTGTATTGAAAAATACTACCTCACTTT
>ML660681.1:3046217-3061104 GCA_007570785.1 Antilocapra americana | reverse complement strand
AAAGAACCAGCTTTTGGCTTGGTTGATTTTTGCTATGGTCACTTTTGATTCCTTTGCATTTATTTCTGCCCTGATCTTTAAGATTTCTTTCCTTCTACTAGACCTGGGCTTCTGCATCTCTTCCCTTTCTAGTTGCTTTAGGTGTATAGTAAGGTCATTTATTTAATTTTTTTCTTGTTTCCTGAGGTGAGCTTGTACTGCTATGAACTTTCCCCTTAGCATTGCTTTCACAGTGTCCCATAGGTTTTGAGCTGTTGTGTTTTCATTTTCATTCGTTTCCATGCATAACTGAATTTCATTTTTAATTTCTTCTGCGATTTGTTGGTTATTCAGCAGTGTGTTGTTGAGCCTCCATATGTTGGAAGTTTTGAGAGGTTTTATCCTGTAGTTGATATCTAATCTCACTGCATTGTGGTCAGAAAAGATGCTTGGGATGATTTCAATATTTTTTAATTTATCAAGGTTAGATTTATGGCCCAGGATGTGATCTATCCTGGAGAAGGTCCCGTGTGCACTTGAGAAAAAGGTGAAATTCCTTGTTTTGGGGTGGAATGACCTATAGATATCAATTAGGTCTAGTTGGTCTATTGTTTCATTTAAAGTTTGAATTTCCTTGTTACTTTTCTGTCTAGTTGATCTGTCCATTGGTGTGAGTAGTGTATTAAAGTCTCCTGCTATTATTGTGTTGTTGTTGATTTCCCCATTCATATTTGTTAGCATTTGCCTTACATATTGTGGAGCTCCTATGTTAGGTGCATAAATATTTATAATTGTTATTTCTTCTTCCTCGATTGATCCTTTGATCATTATGTAATGTCCATCTTTATCTCTTTTCACTGCCTTTATTTTAAAGTCTACTTTATCAGATATGAGTATTGCCACTCCTGCTTTCTTTTGGTCTTTATTTGCATGGAATATCTTTTTCCAGCCTTTAACTTTCAGTCTATATGTGTCCCTAGGTTTGAGGTGGGTCTCTTGTAGACAACATATATAGGGGTCTTGTTTCTGTATCCAATCGGCCAATCTTTGTCTTTTGGTTGGGGCATTCAGCCCGTTTACATTTAAGGTAATTATTGATAAGTATGATCCCGCTGCCATTTATTTTATTGTTTTGGGTTCCAGATTATCTATCCCATCGGTGTTTCCTATCTAGGCAAGTTCCTTTAGCATTCGTTGGAGGGCTGGTTTGGTGTTGCTGAATTCTCTCAGTTTCTGCTTGTCTGAGAAAATTTTGAATTCTCCTTCAAATTTGAATGAGATCCTTGCTGGGTACAGTAGTCGGGGTTGTAGATTGTTTTCTTCCATGACTTTAAGTATGTTTTGCCATTCCCTTCTGGCCTGAAGCGTTTCTGATGAGAGATCAGCTGTTATCCTTATGGGATTCCCCTTGTGAGTTATCTTTTGCTTCTCCCTTGCTGCTTTTAATATTTGGTCTTTGTATTTGATATTTGCCAATTTGATTAATATGTGTCTTGGGGTGTCCCGCTTGGGGTTCATTCTATTTGGGATTCTCTGTGTTTCTTGGACCTGAGTGGCTATTTGCTTCCCCAATTTAGGGAAGTTTTCTACAATTATCTCTTCAAGAATTTTCTGATGGTCTTTCTTTTTGTCTTCTTCTTCTGGGACTCCTATGATTCGAATATTGGTGCGTTTAATATTGTCCCAGAGGTCTCTAAGGTTGTCGTCATTTCTTTTAATTCTTTTTTCATTTTTCCTTTCTGTTTCATTTATTTCTGTCATTCTGTCTTCTACCTCACTTATTCTGTCTTCTATCTCTGTTATTCTACTGTTGGTTCCCTCCAGGGTGTTTTTGATCTCATTTATTGCATTATTCATTGTATTTTGTCTCTTTTTCATTTCTTCTAAGTCCTTGTTAAAGCTTACCTGCATCTTCTCAATCCTTGCCTGCAGGTTATTGAGCTGTAACTCCAACTTATTTTCCAGGTTTTGGATCATTTTCACTATCATTATTCGGAATTCTTTGTCAGGTAGACTTCCTATCTCTTCGTCTTTTGTTTGGTCTAGGGGGTATTTATCCTGTTCCTTTACTTGCTGGGTATTTCTCTGCCTTTTCATCTTGTTTATCTTGCTGTGTTGTCCCTTTATTGTGGGGATTCCTCTCTATGGGAGGGGTTAGATGCGTGGTTTGTCGAAGTTTCCTGGGTGGAAAGGCTTGTGTGGTTTTCTGGTGGGTGAGTCTAGGTTTCCTCACTGTTACTCCTCACGTCGGCACTGGGTCGCCTCTCCAGATGCCCGATGTCCTCTGCCAGCATTCAGTTCCTGTTTTTTGGAGTTTGCTCGGCCTTTAAAACTTCTTTTGGTATATTTATTGGGGAGGAGAGAGTGTTCTCCCCGTCCTATTCCTCCGCCATCTTAGTTTCGCCCCCCCACTCCAATACTCTTGCTGGGAGAATCCCAGGGATGGGGGAGCCATGTGGGCTGCCGTCTATGGGGTCGCACAGAGTTGGACACAACTGAAGTGACTTTGCAGCAGCAGGAGCAGCAAGGTCTATAGGATCCTTCCAATCTAGCCAGTGCTATCTACAGGATTTTAATCTGTTGCATCTGTAGCTTCCAAAGTGGTTCCCTCTTCTCTGTTTATTTTAGCTTCCTCTGTTTGCAAGTCACTTCAGTATCTAACTTCTGCCTTGACACAAGGGGGTGAAGGTGGTCATTTATTTAGGCTCACTTGTTCACCTGTGTGGCAGGGAGGAAGGGACACTAAAAGCAAATATCACTGGCATGTGTGGGGAGTGCTCACAGTGTCTGGGCCACTCTAGGTATGCCCCCGCTCACAGCATGTGTGCTTTCTTGGTCTACACTGCTCAGGCTCCAGGTTGCTCTGCAGGGGAACTGTCTCAGGTGGGTCTTGGGTTGCATGCATTTCCCAGGACTAAGCCATTGAGGTTCGGATTATAGGGTACTCCACAAAGACACAGATTCAGCTGGGCCTGCATTTTGTGCCCTTCCCAGGTCCGAGCAGCTTAGGCGACAACGTGCTTGGTGAGCAAACACTCCCCAGGTGGAGCAGTGTGTCTTATCACCTCCTTGGACCCACCCGCTCAGTTTCTTAGGTGCACAGTGGTAATGCCATCTCAGGTGTGCCATGTGTCTCCTCTGGGGGGCTGATCTCTGGCTGTGACACTCCTGGTGGATGTCACCATCCAGGATCCCAGGAAGACTTGGTTAGCAACTGCAAGCCTGGTTGCAGTTTGGTAGAGGATGCCATCTCTGGGGCTGAGATTGCCTCTTGCCTTCCAGCTCTGGCTGTCTCCTGCCTGCCTCTCTGCCTCCAGCATAGGGTGGTCCAGTCTGGTGCCGGCTAGCTCTCATCTGGTATTCACTCAGTTCTTTGCTCTGTGAGTGGACTTGGCAGTGCCTTAGGTTAGAGCTTTTTGCAGGAAAGTTCTCTCTCTCTCTTCCCCCCCCCCCCCCGCCCCCGGCTATCTCATGGTTTGGGTTGCTATCTCATGGTAGCTCCCTCAGATTGCCCTCAATCATTCAGGCCCAGTCCTTACCCTAAGCAATGTAGCCCACACCTCTCTGTTAAGCCCCTGGTTGCTAGTGGCAGATGTGAGGGTCTGGGCTACTTCTCCATTGGTAGTTACAATTAGCCACATAATCTGTGGGTTTTATTTATTTATTTTTTCCTCCCGGTTATGTTGCCCTCTGAGATTTCAAAACTCCCCACAGACCTGCTGGTGAGAGGGTTTCTTGGTGTTTGGAAATTTCTCCTCTTTTATGACTCCTTCCCCGGGATGGATCTCCATCCTTAACTCTTGTCTCTCTTTTTACCTTTTATATTTTGTCCTACCTCCTTTATAAAACAATGGGCTGCCTTTCTGGGTGCCTGGTGTCCCCTGCCGGCACTCAGAAGTTGTTTTGTGGTATTTGATCAGCGTTCAAATGATTTGTCAATGAATTTGTGAGGGAGAAAGTGAGTTTGTTGTCCTATTTCTCCACCATCTTAGGACCCCTCCACAAAGGTTCACTGATATTTCTTATCTATGATAAAATCTGGTATTGAAACTGTCTAGTGAATTTGTATGTCAGCTACTGTATTTTTTTGGCTTAAAAATTTCTATTTTATTAATTTTATGTCTTTCTCTTTGTTGTTACTCTCATTGTCACATATCAATTTTCTGATTTCCTTTAGTTGTTTTTCCTTTAGCTTTTTGAGTATGTTAATGCAATCATTTTAAATTCTTATCCTAGTAAATTCTTTGTCAAAGCTTCTTCATGAATAATTTCTGTCAATTTAATTTATTCTTTTGACTGACCGCATTTTCTTTTCCTTGTATCCCATATTGATTTCTTGTTGGAAATTGGGTGTTTAATTATAATTCAATAACTTAGGAAATTAAATAATTTTCCTACCCAAAGGGCTTGTCATGTTTGCCTTTTGATTGTTGATGGCTGTAGTAGTCTGTTTTGAAGCCAGTCTAAAACAATTTTTTCCAAAGGCTATCCCTTGTCATATGTATGAAGACTCTTTCTTAGTTCATATTTAGGTAATGCTTTGGCAGATAATTCCTTGAATGCAAGGATCTGAAAGAGACAAAAATCTCACTCACTCTGCCCCACCTAAATAAAAAGAAAATGAGTAATCTCTTTCTCAGACTTTCTGATTGTTTTTCAGCTGCATCATTTATGTATCAATTATCTATACTTGCTCTGAGTCTAGGATCCAGATGAAAGATGAAGATCTTCTCAAGAGTTTTCTGAGTATGCATTCTGTCTGGACATACATGTAGCTTTCAAATTTTCCCATATATGTTGCTGCTTCTGAATGTCCTAATTTCCCAAGAAGTCATATCCCATATTATCTGAGCCTTAGATTGTGTATTGTGTCTTCATTCAAAATCACTTGCCCCAGGTATATTTGGGTATGTAGTCTCACTGTAGTTTTTATGAGTGGCCAGGCCCTTCAGGTATTCCCAGACAGGTTAGATACATGATAATTTATAAATAAGATATGCTATGCTCCTGCCATTCCAGATATGGGACTTCAAACTGACTTCCTATTGTTCAAGATAAAGACCATCTCAGCCACACCATACAGAGTGAAATTAAACCTTTCCTACCATTTTGAAGATGGCTTTTTCTTGATTGAATGTTTGCTTGGTTGCCATAAAACTTTGTTTTTCAGAGCTCCCACAAGTTTCTCAGATAGCTAATAGTTAAATTATATATATATATATATACACATACCATGTTTTTTACCAGTGTTAATAGTAGCTAAAGTTTGGTGACAATCTGGCATTCTGATAAATTGTAAGTAGAAATGGAAATTAATACACTTTCTATAAGGGAAGTTAGAAATATATATTAATTAATTTAAATATTTATACTCCTTTACTCAATAAGTATGCTCCTTGGAAGCTGAGTTTGTGATATAATGTTAAGTAGAAATTGTGCATACAAAACTGTCTACAGTATATAGTATACTTCCAATTCATACATACATATCTATCTATGCTTCTAGATCTATCTGATATGTCTGTCTCTTGCTCTTTCCTTTATTTTCAGAGCCAGGCAAAAGAGGTCTATGGACAGTTTCAGGCTTAAAAATGGGAGAGACTGATGACTCAGATCATCTTACGTGGTATTCCCTTTACTTTAATTACTGAAACTGTTAATAATATATGTAAAGGATGCAGTAATTAAAGGAGACAAATGGAAGAATGATTCTGCTGTGTGATGCCTCCCACCAGCTCATGGAATCATATACAGGATTTATCAAGGGAAAAAATGAAAGGGATTTAATTCATAAAAGTAAGCAAAAAGAAGGAAAAGTCTAAAAGATTAATAGTTTAACTATTTCCAAATAAGGTAAATCATTACTTAACACATGGCTATGTATATTTAATGTCTCTTTCTTACTGCATCCTCATTGTAGCAGGCCTGGCCAATGGCCTATCACAATTATTTTCAGTTCAGTTCACTCAGTTGTGTCTGACTCTTTGAGACCCCATGGATTGCAGCACACCAGGCTTCCCTGTTCATCACTAACTCCTGGAGCTTGATTAAACTCATGTCCATTGAGTTGGTGGTGCCATCCAACCATCTCATCCTCCACCATCCCCTGATCCTCCTGCCTTAAATCTTTCCCAGCACCAGGGTTTTTTCCAATGAATTATTTCTTTGCATCAGGTGGCCAAAGTATTGAAGCATCGGCTTCAGCATCAGTCCTTCCAATGAATATTCAGGACTGATTTCCTTTCTTAACTGGTTTGACCTCCTTGCAGTCCAAGGTATGCTGAAGAGTCTTCACTGGCATCATAGTTCAAAAACATCAATTCTTCAGCACTCAGCTTTCTTTAGGGTCTTACTCCTATACATGATGGTTAGCCTTTCTATAACTACTGGAAAGGCCATAGCTTTGACAAGATGGACATTTGTCACCAAAGTAATGCCTCTGCTTTTTAATATGCTGTCTAGGTTGGTCTTAGTTTTCCTTCCAAGGAGCAAGCATCTTTTAATTTATTGGCTGAAGTCAACATCTGCAGTGATTTTGAAGCCCAAGAAAATAAAGTCTCTCACTGTTTCCATTATTTCCCCATCTATTTGCCATGAAGTGATGGGACCAGAAACCATGATCTTCATTTTTTGAATGCTGAGTTTTTAGCCAACTTTTTCACTCTCCTCTTTAACTTTCATCAAGAGGCTTTTTAGCTTTTTATTGCTTTCTGCCATAAGATTGGTGTCATCTGCATATTTGAGGATATTGATATTATCTTATGATATTATTTTAGAAATATAAAAATGTTGTTAGAAAAAAATGATTTAAATGCTAAATGTAGTTATTTCACATCATAGTAAGAGCCTGCCTCTGTCACATATTTTAACCAAAGAGTATGAACTGTTGGCACTCAGTTTTCTACCCAAGTATAGAAAATATATTGATATTCTAACCAAGATAATAGTATAAACTTAGGATAGTGAATGAAAAAGGGTCTTTTTAAGTTGAATTACATCTTTTTCTACCTCAAAGAAAATCAAAATGTCAGTGATTTTACTTGTTTTGTTCTTCCCTTTAGAAGCAATGTTTTTTTTTTTTTATCATCTCACCAGTAGCACCATGAATAATGGATCTTGCAATAGTCATTATGTTTTCTTTTTTCAAAGTATACTGAATGGAAAAATAAATAAAAGAAGATAGAGTAGTTTCTTGTTCATTTTGCTAAGAATAATTCAGACTTTTAACTCCTGAAAATAAAGGAGAAATTCTGTAAATTTCTGTCAAATTTCTAGTTCTTTCCAATGATAGGAAGAGATGAGGGTTTCCCTGGTGGTGCTAGTGATAAACATCTACCTTCCAGTACAGGAGGAGATAAAAATAGTTTTGTGGAGATTTTTTTTTTTACTTAGAGGTGAAGATCATAGAATTATGCAGCCTAATAGAATTCTGCTAGATTACAGTATATTAAACATTGAAACCATTTTGGGTAAATTAATTAAACTTTGTTCAGATGAGCATGCTTCAATATCTTGAATTTACATATTTTTTATATTTAAGTTGAACACTGAAGATTTATATATGAATGAAATTGGAGTAAAATAATTTTGATTTAAATCTTACTTTCTGAATCTCACTGGGAACATCAAAAAGTGAAGAAAATAGAAAACTCATTCCTCAGTGACACAAACATGGACAAGTCCCACATTGCCTAAATCATAAGTTTAAGAAAATGTACTGTAAAATTTGAATGAAGGGAAGGATGGTCATGAAATTCTTTAGGAACTCGGGAAAACAGAAAGAGGAAACTGAAATATGCTTCTTCAGAGCTTAGGTAGTAAATAGATTTCCCTAAAAATGTGTCAGTATTCTTAAGAATTCAGGCAATCATCCTCGATTAAAGTACCCAAATCGAATACTACATTAATTTCTTAAATCCTGCAAATTGAGAACAATGTCCTCTAATTAAAATATTTCAGAAAGTGTGGAGATGTAGAGAAAATGATTACAAACCTGCATTGACTGTTGACTGATTCTCTTATATCCTTCAGGCTTGCCAGACTATTTTTTAGAAAATCTGTTGTTGTTGTTCAGTCTCTCAACTGTATCAGACTCTTTGCAACCGCATGGACTGTAGCATACCAGGCTCCCCTGTCCATCACCATGTCCCAGAGCTTGCTCAAACTCATGTCAGTGATGCCATCCAATAATATCATCCTCTGTCATCCCATTCTCCTCCTGCCTGCAATATTTCCCAGCATCAGGGTCTTTTCTAATGAGTCTGCTATTTGCATCAGGTGGCCAAAGTATTGGAGCTTAAGCTGCAGCATCAGTCCTTCCAATAAATATTCAGTATTGATGTTCTTTAGGGTTGACTGGTTTGATCTCCTTGCAGTTCAAGGGACTCTCAAGAGTCCACTCCAACACCACAGTTCAAAAGCATCAGTTCTTTGATGCTCATCCTTCTTTATGGTCCAACTCTCATATCCATACGTGACTACTGGAAAAGCCATAGCTTTGACTAGATGGACCTTCGTTAGCAAAGTAATATCTCTGCATTTTAATATCCTGTCTATGTTTGTCATAGTCTTTCGTCTAAGGAGCAAGTATCTTTTAATTTCATAGCTGCAGTCACCATCTGCAGTGATTTTGGAGCCCAGGAAAATAAAGTCTCTCACTGTTTCCCTTATTTCACCATCTATTTTTCATTAAGTGATGGGGCCAATGCCATGATCTTATTTTTTTTTCAATATTGATTTTTCAGCCAGCTTTTTAAACTCTCCTCATTCACCTTCATGAAGAGGCTCTTTAGTTCCTCTTTGCTTTCTGCCATAAGGATGGTGTCATCTGCATATCTGAGGTTATTGATATTTCTCCCTGCCATCTTGATTCTAGCTTGTGCTTCTTACAACATGGCATTTCACATAATATATACTGCATCTAAGTTAAATAAGCAGGATGGCAATATACAGCCTTGACATACTTGTTTCCCAATTTGGAACCAGTTGATTATTCCATATCCTGTTTTAACTCTTGCTTCTTGACCTGCATACAGGTTTTTTAGAAGGCAGTTATGGTTGTCTGGTAGTCTCATCTCTGGAAGAATTTTCCACAGTTTGTTGACTGTGTGGATCACAATAAACTGTGGAAAATTCTGAAAGAGATGGGAATACCAGACCACCTGGCCTGCTTCTTGAGAAACCTGTATGCAGGTCAGGAAGCAACAGTTAGAACTGGACATGGAACAACAGACTGGTTCCAAATAGGAAAAGGAGTGTGTCAAGGCTATATATTGTCACCTTGCTTATCTAACTTATATGCAGAGAACATCATGAGAAATGCTGTGCTAGAAGAAGCACAAGATGGAATCAAGATTGCTGGGAGAAATATCAATAACCTCAGATAGGCAGATGACACCACCCTTATGGCAGAAAGTGAATAACTGAAGAGCCTCTTGATGAAAGTGAAAGAGGAGAGTGAAAAAGTTGGCTTGAAACTCAACATTCAGAAAACTAAGATCATGGCATCCAGTCCCATCACTTCATGGCAGATAGATTGGGGAACAGTTTAAACCGTGCCTAACTTTATTTTTCTGGGCTCCAAAATCACTGCAGAAGGTGATTGCAGCCATGAAATTAAAGATGCTTGCTCCTTGGAAGGAAAGTTATGACCAATCTAAACAGCATATTAAAAAGCAGAGACATTAATTTTCCAACAAAGGTCTGTCTATGGACCTTTGCCAGCATAGTCTGTCAAGGCTATGGTTTTTCCAGTGTTCATGTATGGATGTAAGAGTTGGACTGTAAAGAAAGCTGCATGCCGAAGAATTGATGCTTTTGAACTGTGGTGTTGGAGAAGACTCTTGAGAGTCCCTTGGACTGCAGGGAGATCCAACCAGTCCATCCTGAAGGAAATCGGTTCTGGGTGTTCATTGGGAGGACTGTTGTTGAAGCTGGAACTCCAATACTTTGGCTAACTCAATCGAAGAGCTGACTCATTTGAAAAGACCCTGATCCTGGGAAAGATTGAGGGCAGGAGGAGAAGGGGACGACAGAGGATGAGATGGCTGGATGGCATTACCGACTCGATGGACATGGCTTTTGGTAGACTCGGGGAAATGGTGATGGACAGGGAGGCCTGTCATGCTATGGTTCATGGGGTCACAGAGTCGAACATGACTGAGCGACTGAACTGAATTGAACTGATCACAATCAAAGGCTTTAGCATAGTCAATGAAGCAGAAGTAGGTTCTTTTCTGTAATTCTCTTGCTTTTTCTATGATTCAGTGGATGTTGGAAATTTGATCTCTGGTTCCTCTGCCTTTTCTAAATCCAGTTTGAACATCTGGGAGTTCTCTTTTCATGTACTGTTGAAGTCTAGCTTGAAGAATTTTGAGCATTACTTTGCTAGCTTGTGAAGTGAGTACAATTGTGCAATAGTTTGGACATTCTTTGGCATTGCCCTTCTTTGGGATTGGAATGAAAACTGACCTTTTCTAATCCTGTGGCCACTGCTATGTTTTCCAAATTTGCTGACATATTGAGTGTCACACTTTAACAGCATGATCTTTTAGGGTTTTACATAGCTCAGCTGGAATTCCATCATCTTCTCTAGCTTTGTCAATAGTAAAGCTTCCTAAGACCCGTTTCACTTCACACTCCAGGATGTCTGGCTCTATATGAGTGATCACATCATCATCGTGGTTATCTGAGTCATTGAAATATTTTTTGTATAGTTCTTCTAAGTATTCTCACCGCCTCTTCTTAATATCTTCTGCTTCTGAAAACTTTCTCCTTCCAATGATAGTAGCTAAGGAGTAACTTCCGTATCATTATCTGCATATTTCACTTATAAGTAGGAAAAGTCCATTATGCAAAATATAAATACTGAATATAAATTTAAAAAGGCATTAACCCAGAAAACAGGAAACTTTAGAGGAAATAAATATCCATAGACTCATGTAATCCTTTACGAAAAAAACAATATAAAGGAATTCAATGATGACACAAAAGTTGAAGAAAGATAATGGGAACAGAAGGAGATGGAAAGTGAAGTATAGCTTAAGATAAAAAAATGGAAAAAAGTAATAAAATCATTAGGGCAAAGGAAATCAAGTTAGAAGACATATACACAATTATGTTATATGACACTTGGTAATTGTGGTAATGACATTTGGATATATGAAAACCAAAGTTAGTTTAGGGGAAAAAATTGTGATTAGAAAGAAAAGACATTGCTGTGAAAGACAAGAATGTAGACCACATATTCACAAATAGACACATATTCACAAACAGCCCTTGTGGCTCAGCTGGTAAAGAAATTGCTTGCAGTATCGGAGACCTAGGTTTGATCCCTGGGTTTGGATGATCCTCTGGAGAAGGGAATAGCTACCGACTCCAGCATTCTAGCCTGGAGAATTCCATGGACTGTAAAGTCCATGGGGTCACTTAGAGTTGGACACGACTGAGTGACTTTCAGTTTCACTTTCTTTCACAAGCTAGTCTAAAATATTCTAGAATGAAATTATCCTAATTAGAGATTTGAATCTACAGATTTACGGCTCCATCAATTATTATTGGTGTGCATTTTTTAACTTATTTACTTTAATTGCAGGCTAATTACAATATTGTAGTATTTTTTGTCATACACTGACATGAATCAGACACGGGTGTACATATTTCCTCCAACCAAAACCTTCCTCCTCATCCTATCCCTCTGGGTTGTCCCAGTGTACTGGCTTTGAATGCCTTGTTTCATGCATCCAACGTGGACTGGTGATATATTTCACATATGGTAATATACATGTACGTTTTTTAAAAATACAAAATCCCAGGGGCATACATGTTGCTCATGTATCTGGAGTTGTAAGCTAGACAGCTCTGCTGATACTAGTTAGTTTCACTCCAGTGACTAGGGTTTTGCCTACTGATTGACATAAGTTTTCTTGACTGTGGTAATTGAGTGACTTGGCTCTGCTCTATGTCTCTACATAAGGTTAGAAAAAGCATGTGCTTTTGGCTGTGACAGAGGCACAACTGAGCAATTGCCAAAGTGCACATTTCAAGCCTCTGATTGCATCATGTCAGCTAACATTCCACTGGCCAAGTCAAGTCACATTTTAGACTAAGATCAATAGTGGGACATAGCGACCTTCCTACATGTAACTTCAAACTTACATGATGAAGGGTTTGGATATGAGGAAGGGCGAACAATCGGTATTATCTTTTCATTCTAACACATACCATTTCTAAACAAAATAGATACATTTCAATATCAAGATATATGTAAGTTACAAATTATCAGCATTAAAGAAATAACGCTTAAGACATAGAGATAATCAAGCCACTTACAAGGGATTCAGTATATCAGGGAACATGAAGTTTTGAGGTAGTATTTTTCTTTTTTTTTTATTATTGTTTTTGCCATACATTGTCATGATATCACCATGGGTTTACATATGCTTCCCCTCCGGAACCCCCCTCCCTCCTCCCTCCCCCGTGGGAAATCTCGCTGCACCAGTCCCGAGCATCAATCCTGGGCTGGCGATTGATTAGACACATGACAATTAACATGCTTCAATGCCCTTCTCCCATATCATCCCACCCTTACCCTCATCCACAAAGTCCACAAGTCTATTCTATACATCTGCGTTCCTTTTGTTGTCTCCCATGTTGGGTTCTCATTACTGTCTTTCTAAATTCCATATATATGTGTTAATATACTGTATTGTTGTTTTTGCTTCTGGCTTACTTCACTCTGGATAATGGGCTCCAGTTTCGTCCATCTGAGTAGAATTGCTTCAAATGAATTATTTTTTAATGCTGAGTAATATTCCATTGTGTATATGTACCACAGCTTTCTTATCCATTCATCAGTTGATGGGCATCTAGGTTGTTTCCATGTCTTAGCTATTGTAAACAATGCAGCGATGAACATTGGGGTACACGTGGCTCTTTCAGTTCTGGTTTCCTCGGTGTATATGCCCAGCAGTGGGACTGCTGGGTCACATGGCAGGTCCACTTGCAGCCCTTTAAGGAACCTCCACACTGTTTTCCATAGTGGCTGTACTAGTTTTCATTCCCACCAACAGTGTAAGAGGGTTCCCTTTTCTCCACATCCTCTCCAGCATTTATTGCTTGTAGACTTTTGGATGGCAGCCATTCTGACTGGTGTAAAGTGGTACCTCATTGTGGTTTTGATTTGCATTTCTCTGATAATGAGTGATGTTGAGCATCTTTTCATGTGTTTGTTAGCCATTTTTATATCTTCTTTGGAGAAATGTCTGTTAAGTTCTTTGGCCCACTTTTTAATTGGGTCGTTTATTTTTCTAGAATGGAGCTGCAGGAGTTGTTTGTATATTTTTGAGATTAATTGTTTGTCTGTTGCTTCATTGGCTATTATTTTCTCCCATTCTGAAGACTGTCTTTTCACCTTGCTTATAGTTTCCTTTGTTGTGCAAAAGCTTTTAATTTTAATTAGGTCCCATTTATTTATTCGTGTTTTTATTTCCAATATTCTGGGAGGTGGGTCATGGAGTATCCCGCTTTGGATTATAGCAGAGAGTGTTTTGCCTATGTTATCCTCTAGGAGTTTTATAGTTTCTGGTCTTATGCTTAGATCTTTGATCCATTTTGAGTTTATCTTTGTGTATGGTGTTAGAAAGTGATCTAGTTTCATTCTTTTACAAGTGGCTGTCCAGTTTTCCCAGCACCACTTGTTAAAGAGGTTGTCTTTTCTCCATTGTATATTCTTGGCTCCTTTGTCAAAGAAAAGGTGTCCATAGATGCGTGGATTTATCTCTGGGCTTTCTATTCTGTTCCATTGATCTATATTTCTGTCTTTGTGCCAGTACCATACTGTCTTAATGACTGTGGATTTGTAGTATAGCCTAAAGTCAGGTAGGTTGATTCCGCCAGTTCCATTCTTCTTTCTCAAGATTTCTTTGGCTATACGAGGTTTTTTTGTATTTCCATACAAATTGAGAAATTATTTGTTCTAATTCTTTGAAGAAGACCTCTGGTAGCTTGATAGGAATTGCATTGAATCTATAGATTGCTTTAGGTAGTATACTCATTTTCACTATATTGATTCTTCCAATCCACGAACACGGTACATTACATAATGATCAAAGGATCAATCGAGGAAGAAGAAATAACAATTATAAATATTTATGCACCTAACATAGGAGCTCCACAATATGTAAGGCAAATGCTAACAAATATGAATGGGGAAATCAACAACAACACAATAATAGCAGGAGACTTTAATACACTACTCACACCAATGGACAGATCAACTAGACAGAAAAGTAACAAGGAAATTCAAACTTTAAATGAAACAATAGACCAACTAGACCTAATTGATATCTATAGGTCATTCCACCCCAAAACAAGGAATTTCACCTTTTTCTCAAGTGCACACGGGACCTTCTCCAGGATAGATCACATCCTGGGCCATAAATCTAACCTTGATAAATTAAAAAATATTGAAATCATCCCAAGCATCTTTTCTGACCACAATGCAGTGAGATTAGATATCAACTACAGGATAAAACCTCTCAAAACTTCCAACATATGGAGGCTCAACAACACACTGCTGAATAACCAACAAATCGCAGAAGAAATTAAAAATGAAATTCAGTTATGCATGGAAACGAATGAAAATGAAAACACAACAGCTCAAAACCTATGGGACACTGTGAAAGCAATGCTAAGGGGAAAGTTCATAGCAGTACAAGCTCACCTCAGGAAACAAGAAAAAAATTAAATAAATGACCTTACTATACACCTAAAGCAACTAGAAAGGGAAGAGATGCAGAAGCCCAGGTCTAGTAGAAGGAAAGAAATCTTAAAGATCAGGGCAGAAATAAATGCAAAGGAATCAAAAGTGACCATAGCAAAAATCAACCAAGCCAAAAGCTGGTTCTTT
>ML660681.1:2977607-3036217 GCA_007570785.1 Antilocapra americana | reverse complement strand
TGAAGCATGTTAATTGTCATGTGTCTAATCAATCGCCAGCCCAGGATTGATGCTCGGGACTGGTGCAGCGAGATTTCCCGGGGGGGAGGGAGGAGGGAGGGGGGTTCCGGAGGGGAAGCATATGTAAACCCATGGTGATATCATAACAATGTATGGCTAAAACAATAATTAAAAAAAAATAATAAAAATAAAATAAAAAAATAAAGAAGAGGATTTGTATGTTAATGTTCAATGGATGAAAAATTATGGGATAGATTGACTGGAGCCTCAGAATAAAAGCCCAGTTCAGATCATTCTCTGAACTGGGCATTCTCTATGTTACTTCATTCTCAGACAAGTTCTCTCCTGGTGACAAGACAATGGCTGCTGGTAAGATACAGACCTACAAAACCAAATCCACAAAAGATGGATGGGCCATGCTATAAAACTCCAGGTGGCACCATTCATGTTCTAGTCAATATAAACAGAGCCCCTGAAAATAGGCAATGCACAGACTATGCAACTATTTGGTGTGTCCCTGAGGACAAACACACATCTCTCTCTCAGTCTCTCTCTCTCTCTCTCTCTGGAAACTACGAAGTCTGAAGATCTGTTCTGATTCACTTACACTGGGATCTATGGCAATTTCTAAACTAATCAATGAAGTTACTGGATTAGACACACATTACAAATTTGGCCAAAGTGCAAAGTCAGAATTGAGGTGGGGGAGAGATTGATAACCAGAGGGAAATTATGGGAAGCAAAAACATTAGACGTACGTATGCTACAGTTAGCAAATTACTTATTTCTTTAAATACTTTTGTAAAGTTGCAACTCTTTTCTGAAGCCCTCAAATGTATACTCAACCTTCTGTTTCATCAGATGACCTAGCTTTCAAGAGTATGGAAAACATTTGTAACCATCTGACATGATCTATTTTAACATCCCACCATGCTCTCAAAGATATCCTTTATTCTGTTCAGGTTCACTCTGTTTTTACCTTTGATCCTATCTGCTAACTCATCTCCTCCAAGACTTTAATCCATGCAGTCAATCACTCTCTCTTTGCTGTATCATTAATCTCTCTGGTTTCTGTGTTTTCTGTCCATCCTTATATAAAAGTGCTAAGGTATCTTGTAAGAAAAAAGAACACTTTTAATACATTTTCCCTTTTGCTACCTTCCAATCACTCTTAAATTCTCCTGAACTTCTCAAAATTGTTTATATTCACTCTTCTTTACTTCTTCACCTCCCATTATCTCATTTCTCTTTAATCTTGCTTTTGTCCAAAACATACCAATCAAAACTACTCTCATTAAGGTTTTCAATGACCTCTAAATTAGAAAACTCAAGAGATATATTTTCAGTCTTTACCTTACTAGATTTCTCTACTATATTCATCACCATTTATTGCTACTATATATATACTCCCCTGGTTTCCATGGCACTGTATTTTCTTGATTACTTTTTTCTGTCTCCCTAATGGGCTTATCTTAAAACATTTACTGTTAAATTATGGTATCAATGAGAGTCTCATCCTTGATCTAATACTTATACTACACACTTAACATTTGATTTTATCTACTCCTTATCTTTCAGTTGATAACTCCCACAAGTAAGTTTCTAACTATAACTTCCTCTCAAACTTTTGGAATTACTTATCTAGGAATTTGGAGATATTCCAAGCCTAGATTTCACATAGACATATCAAATTCTCACATTTTGCAAATTAAAATCATTATCATTGCCCCAGGTATTTCCTCCTCTTTAATTTTTCTTAATTGATGACACTATAACAAACGCATTTGCGAAACTTAGAGAACAGAGTATCACCCTGGATTTCTCATTCCCTGTCATCAACACAGCTGTTCAATGATCAAATCCTGTTGATTTTACTTCATAAACATTTTCCAAATCATTTCCTTTTTGTCTTTTCAATTCTATTATTTATTAATCTGGATTCTTTTAGCTTTTGCCTATACTACTGCCAACAGTTTCTTAAATGGTCTCCTTATCTATACTCTTCTCCATATCTAATTCATTGTATTAATATATACCTCCAGGTGCCATGAACAAATCTTATCAGGTCACTTCCATGCTTAAACCATTCAGTATTTTATCATCCCTGTCAAAATAGTGTGCAAGCTTCTTGGCATAGCATACAAGACCCTGCCTAGAATGCTAATCTTATCTTATTACACCATTTCCTACCTTACACTGTTAATTTCCAACAGTATCAAACTTGTAATTATAGTACCCACATAAACCCAGGTCTCCACACACATCACACACTTTAATTATATATATATATATATATACACGTGTGTGTGTGTAATGTAAACACACTATAATCGTGTAGCCCATAAGGCTCCTCTGTCCATGGAATTCTCCAGGCAAGGATACTGGAATGGATTGCCATTTCATTCTCCATGGGATCTTCCTGACCCAGGAATCCAACCAAGGTCGCCTGCATTGCAAGCAGATTCTTTAGCATCTGAGCAACCAGGGAAGCCCAATATTATGTGTGTGTGTGTATATATATATATATGTATATATATATATATATACATATATATAAAACAATAAAACATATCATATGATATATAATTATATGCTTAACATTATATAATTTATAAGTACAATAAGTAATACGTATACAGTGTACTTACCATCTATTTTAGTATTTTTTGTTTATGTCTACCCAATTTGATTATAAAGGCAAGAACCATTTCTTATTTGTTGGGATACTGGAGAGAGACTCTTACAAAGAGCACTCATATTCTCCACTCAGGCTCTGAAAGCATCGAGGATCAAACAAATTATAAAATTCATGGCCAAACTATTTTATTACTGAGAGTGGCTAAGTTGAAAGATGTCACGTACTGCAAGAGACAAACGAACATGTTTCATGGACCCTAAAATTAGGCTGATTCACTCATCCTGTCATAGTCACTCCAGGGCCAGGCATGCCTACAATCCATTAAAGCATTGGTCAGATAAGAATTAAGGCAGAGCCAAAAATAACTGGCTCTGGAGAACAACTCAACTGTACACAGCAAAAGAAGGGTACAGTTTATGCATTCCTAGTTATTATTTCCAAATTTAGCTGTCAAACAAGTCATCCCTGCTTCCCAGCTACAGTGATTAAGGGTGAGGAAAGAGGCCCAAAATGTACTTAAAAATTCCCTTCTTATGGAAACTCCAGGGTGGGGGTATGTGTTTCTCCAGTAGTACTATTAATCTTTCTGTCTGCAGATTCTAGTTTATGAGCCTGACACATAGGAATCAATGATTTTTGAAAGAATGAATGTTAAATGTAAAATCTTACTAGAGGAGTCATGAAAATATAAGTAATTATGTTATAGGCAATAAAATTTAGAACTGTAACCAAGGAGAGATTTAGAAAGCATATTTTTAATAAATGTTTTAATGTAGGTTAATACTTGGCATAGTTTGTGAAAAATTGCTATTTTCTTACAACATCTTATGAGGGGAAAAATAAAAATGTTAGAAACAGACATACCTTGTTTTGACAACGAAGAAAGACATGTTTTGGAACTGTCTTATGGTATTTGAATATACATCTTAAAAAGCTACAAAACAAATAAATTTATAACATAAACATTCTTTTTTTGAAACTAGTAATCATTACTTCATGTATTCAAGAGGATTTTTTTAAATTGAGATTATGTTATGTTTGCAGGGTGGACAAATTGGCTGTTGGGATTTTGATCGCCCAACAAATGGACTTTTTCCTGGGCTATATTAACATAAAATGCATTTTTATAATTACTTAGAGGAATATTGAAATTGTTTTTGAATTTCCTACTTTGAATGTCATCTGTTTCAACAGAATATTATCAGTGTTCTCTAAAGCAAGCAATTTACCCTGTCATTTCAGCACTTTGATTCACTGTGTGTTAACACATCATACATCAGCCTGAAGAAGCAGCCTTTAGATAGCTGAGAGTGAGATCTGAACTCCTTGAATTTTAAGGTTTTTTTTTTTTTTCCCCTCACATGCCTATACCTCAGGTCAGAGCTTATCATTTTAGTTTTGCCTATTCAATGGTATTTACTAAAAAGAATGCTTCAAATTAAAATTGAATCTCTCTGCAAAGAATTAAATCTTTCCCTTCCTCTACAATATAGCTTGTAAAGACTGTTAGTATTATTAACCTCTATTTTATCTGCAGCTTTTATCTAACACTGTGAATTAATTGGTTGAAAATATAGGCTCCATGATAGTGTATTTTTCTATAACTGATGAAACTATAGAATCTATTGAGAACTAAGAATTAGGAAATTTATCTCAGTAGACATATTTTGAATATTTCCTTTGTGTAAGGGATATTAAACTAGGTGTTTGGACAAATACACCTGCTTACATTAAAGAGCTTAAAACCAAATTAGAGAACTTAAGACAAATTTATAAATGTACTACAGAATAAGACAAATTCAATGAATTAAACATGTAGTGCTTACTATTAGTTCTCAGATACAAAGCAGATCACATACGATTAATGGGATGTTCCAATTAATTATTGTTGCACAGAAATCTACCCCAAATATTAGTAGCATAAAACAATAAATATTCAACTATGTTTATGATTACTGGTGAATCAGTTATTCAGCCAAGGTGGAGTAGGGATGGCTTCTCTGTGTTGCATAATGACTCAGATGTCAGCTAGAGTGGCTTAACAATTGAAGGTTCCTCAGATGGCTAGATGTGTCTGGATCCTGACTCTGGCTATTAGCTGGGTTTTTCTGTTCTTTCTGTCTTGTCAACTGAGACTACACTGCCCTATATGACTTCTTCATTTACATATCCAGTACCTGAAATTATATGGCTAGAATAGGAAAGACTAGCCAACATCTCTCTCTCTCTCTCTCCACTCAACCCACCCACATGGGTAATTCGGCTTCCTATAGCATGATAGTTTTAGGACAGCCTGATATCTTTCATGGCAGTTCAGTTTAGTCGCTCACTAAGGTCAGACTCTTTGCAACCCCATGGACCGCAACATGCCAGGCCTCCCTGTCCATCACCAACTCCCAGAGTTTACTCAAACTCATGTCCATTGAGTCAGTGATGCCATCTAATCATCTCATCCTCTGTCGTCCCCTTCTCCTCCTGTCCTCAATCTTTCCCAGCATCAGGGTCTTTTCAAATGAGTCAGCTCTTTGCATCAGTTGGCCAAATTTTTGAGTTTCAGCTTCAACATCAGTCCTTCCAATGAACTCTTAGGACTGATCTACTTTAGGATGGACTGGTTGGATCTCCTTGCAGTCCAAGGGACTCTCAAGAGTCTTCTCCAACACCACAGTTTAACAGCATCAATTCTTCGGCATGCAGCTTTCTTTATAGTCCAATTCTCACACGCATACATGACTACTGGAAAAAACCATAGCCTTGACTAGATGGACCTTTGTTGGCATGGCAGTAGGCTTCCCTCAAAGGTACCAATTCAAATCTCAGAGTGGAAATGACTGATCACTTTAGGCTTGCATGTAGAAACTGACACAGTGTTACTTCTATCATAGTATGTTTTTAGTCAAAGTAGTCACAGATCTCAGACAAATTTAAGAAAAGGGACCATAGAACACATCTCTCAATGGGAGGAGTGAAAACATATGTGTGGTCATATTTACCAGCTACAGGGAATAGAAGAATTCTAAGACAAGGGATAGCATTTGAAACTGCTTTTTAGAGAATGGGTATAATTTCAACAGGTAAGATAATATAAGTATTTAAGGTAGGGAGAAACACATGAGCACACATGAAGATGGTAAAGAAAGTGAGGGGTACATCCAGAAACAGTAAAATAGCAATTTATGAAATCTACATAATGCTATACAAATGATATAAAACAGGTGAAGGCTGTAAAATAAGAGTTAATAAATTGGCCCCAAGGGTTTACACTTCCTATTCAGTTCAGTCACTCAGTTGTGTCTGACTCTTTGTAACCCCATGAATGACAAGCCAGGCCGCCCTGTCCATCACGAACTCCCAGAATCCACTCAAATGCATGTCCATTGAGTTGGTGATGCCATCCAGCCATCTCATCCTCTGTCGTTCCCTTCTCCTCCTGCCCCCAATCCCTCCCAGCGTTAGGGTCTTTTCCAATGAGTCAACTCGTTGCAAGAGGTAGCCAAAGTATTGGAGTTTCAGCTTCAACACCAGTCCTTCCAGTGAACACCCAGGACTGATCTACTTTAGGATGGACTGATTGGATCTTCCTGCAGTCCAAGGGACTGTCAAGAGTCTTTTCCAACATCACAGTTCAAAAGCATCAATTCTTCGGCATTCAGCTTTCTTTATAGTCCAACTCTCACATCCATATATGACTACTGGAAAAACCATAGCCTTGACTAGACAGACCTTTGTTGGCAAAGTAATGTCTTTGCTTTTCAATATGCTATCTAGGTTGGTTGTAACTTTCCTTCCAAGGAGTAAGTTTCTTTTAATTTCATGGCTGCAATCACCATCTGCAATGATTTTGGAGCCCCCCCAAAATAAAGCCTTACACTTTTTCCACTGATTCCCCATCTATTTCCCATGAAGTGATGAGACCAGATGCCATGATCTTAGTTTTCTGAATGTTGAGCTTTACGGAAACTTCTTCACTCTCCTCTTTCACTTTCATCAAGGGACATTTTAGTTCCTCTTCACTTTCTGCCGTAAGGCTGGTGACATCTGCATATCTGAGGCTACTGATATTTCTCCAGGCAATCTTGATTCCAGTTTGTGCTTCTTCCAGCCCAGCGTTTCTCATGATGTACTCTGCATATAAGTTAAAAAACCAGGGGGACAATATATAGCCTTGACGTACTCCTTTTCCTATTTGGAATCATGTCTGGTTCTAACTGTTGCTTCCTGACCTGCATACAGGTTTCTCAAGAGGCAGGTCAGGTGGTCTGGTATTTCCATTTCCTTCAGAATTTTCCACAGTTTATTGTGATCCACACAGTCAAAGGCTTGGCATAGTCAATAAAGCAGAAATAGATGTTTTTCTAGAACTCTCTTGCTTTTTTGATGATCTAGAGGATATTGGCAATTTGATCTCTGGTTCCTCTGCCTTTTCTAAAACCAGTATGAACATCTAGAAGTTCACAGTTCACGTACTGCTGAAGCCTGGCATGGAGAATTTTGAGCTTCACTTTACTAATGTGTGAGATGTGTGCAATTGTGCAGTAGTTCAAGCATTCTTTGGCATTGCCTTTCTTTGAGATTGGAATGAAATCTGACCTTTTCCAGTCCTGTGGCCATTGCTGAGTTTTCCAAATTTGCTGGCATATTGAGTACAGCACTTTCACAACATCATCTTTCAGGATTTGAAATAGCTCAACTGGAATTCCATCACCTCCAGCAGCTTTGCTCGTGGTGATGCTTTCTAAGACACCACTTCTGTTAGAACACATTATTTGACTTATTTCTCATGGTCAAGTGGTAATATTTGATTTGTCTACTTTTTTGAGATGTTTCCTAGATATCTTCTTTTAATTAGATATTAGTAAGTCACATTACGTGCAAGAAGTCATATAAGTAGTACTTGTTGATTTTGAACTATTCGAGTGTTTGTTTGGCTTTCAAATTATATTTCTCTTCTATGAGTACTCTCAAATACTTAAACTTTATTATTAATATTTTTCAAATGCCCTCTTTTCTAGTACATTTTCTATAATGTTCTCAAATAAAAATGACAGTGTATGTGATTTATGATTTCCATCTCCTATCAAAAATTATAAGTTCCAGTAGTTAAAATCACTACTGGAGGTAAGTAAACTCCTAAATGCTAGAGAAATGGGTTTTATTTCTCTAACATATCTGGCTATAATTGTGTCTCTATGTAACTTTAGTCACTTGCCATTTTGATCCGTAGTTTTCTGAATTGTTAGGTGGTGTAAATAATATATTTGCACATGCCTCTGACTCCTTCAGCAGGGTAAAAAAAAGCAAAACAAACAAACAAATAAAAACAACTTTTATCCACTAGGTGGAGTCCAATAGCCTTTCCATGGTAGTTAAATGGTCCATGATTTCTCTAGATTTTATATATCTAGATTATGCCTAATCTCTACTCATTAAGCTATGAAATGTTTAACTACAAAACAATATCTTTAACTAACATGGGAACACAATTATCAAGAGCTTTTAAATAAATATTTTATGATATATATGAAAGACATTGAAAATTATATATTAGTAATATAAATTGAAATTGAAAAGCTTGAGGAAGCACTGAAAACATAGCCGCATTCTTATACTTAGATATATATGGTTCTTATAATTATTTTTAGAAGCTTTAAATACATATGGGCGGGAGAGTAAAGGCATGAGTGACTAAAGTATTTACCTTTTGTTACCATCTTGGACACCAACTTCATTGCATGAATAAACGTACTCCCAAAGTCATAATGTTTTCAAAATAAAATGTCCATGAATGAAAAATTTTACTCTTTCCTGAGGAACCATATTCCAGACTATTTTGCACTTATATGATATGAAGATCCAATACTGAATAAATGGTTATTATATTATAATGAGATTATATAGAGTCAGAAAATAGATGCTTATTTTCAAGATCTTAGCAACGCTGATCCATGCAAGGTCTTATTGCAACACATGTGGATAGGGCTTACATTTATTGTTTGCTATAGAACACAAGAAGGAAAATTTTCTTTTTTTCAGTCCTGAACTAGATATTACACCAAGAAAACTATATTCAGTAACTCATGGGTCTATCTACTCTAAGAACTGATAGAAAGCACTGGACTTCTAGTCATCATCTGTATAGTCTCCAGGGCCTATATAAATCATCTTCCTGGGGGGCTTAATTCAACACTCAGCAGTTTACATGTTCTTAGTGAAACCAGTGATTCAGACTCTATAAACTACCTGGCTGCTTCTCACTTATTTACATCTCCATTCCAGGTAGATAGAAGATTGTTATCAAGTAGCCATAAGGAGCATTGGGAAGAGTGTGAAGTGCAACGAAGGCCCTGAGAAAGAAAGAAACTCCACCTTACCCTCTATACAAAAAAAAAGGCAGAAGAGGAAATAAAGTTATTTAATTATTTGCCCGTCCAATTGCTATGTATCATAAGATGTGGGAAATGCAAGTATTCAGATCATTTTGTATTTCATTAGCTGTCTTTTATATTTATAAATATTTTTATTCTACCAACAAATATTATTCTGAAGGTTTATAATCAGTTTTGTAATGTCTTTTCCTATTTCTTCTTCTTTTTTTTTGATCCTCTTCTAAACTAGTTCAATCTCTTTGCCAGTGACAATTTTCTTTTCCTTCAAAAAGAATATTTTTTTGCACCTATAAAATGGTACTGCACTTGAAAAAGATGAAGAAGAAAGATGTATCAATTTAAATTGGTATTACCTGGAACAGATAACATGGCTTTCAAATGTATTTGAAAGATATTAAGAAAGTACACCAGCCAATTGTAGGTTCATGTTCTACCCTGGGATGATGGGTCTCCTGATAGGTATACTGCTAACACAAATTTTCTGTATTCAATGGAATTTAATTTCCTTAACAGTTTATTTGCCAGAGTTATCTCTAGCTGTAACAATTTTCCCCTTTAAACTGATTTTCTAGCAATTTTATGCAGAGTTCATAAAATGGTCATGTTATTTCCGATTGCATATAGTCACTATAAAGTCACTTACGAAACATCTTAGGAGGAAATAAATTATGAAATCATAAATAATGATAAGTTCTCCTCCTAAATTCAGGATGAGATTACCTCTTGGTTAGCAGGTAAGATGGGAGAAATATCAGTAACCTCAGATATGCAGATGACACCACCCTTAAGCAGAAAGCAAAGAACTAAGGAGTCTCTTGATGAAAGTGAAAGAGGAGAGTGAAAAAGTTGGCTTAAAGCTCAACACTCAGAAAACTAAGATCATGGCATCCAGGCCCATCACTTCATGACAAATAGATGAGGAAACAATGGAAACAGGGAGAGACTATTTTGGTGACTGTAGCCATGAA
The DNA here is from genome assembly GCA_007570785.1 of Antilocapra americana. Lineage (NCBI taxonomy): Eukaryota > Metazoa > Chordata > Mammalia > Artiodactyla > Antilocapridae > Antilocapra > Antilocapra americana. The sequence continues at coordinate 3,026,225 of ML660681.1, read as the reverse complement.
ATTAAAAGACACTTGCTCCTTGGAAGAAAAGTTATGACCAACCTAGACAGCATATTAAAAAGCAGAGACATTACTTTGCCAACAAAGCTCTGTCTAGTCAAGACTATGGTTTTTCCAGTAGTCATGTGTGGATGTGACAGTTGGACAGTGAAGAAAGCTGAGCACCGGAGAATTGATGCTTTTGAACTGTGGTGTTGGAGAAGATTCTTGACAGTCCCTTGGACTGCAAGAAGATCCAACCAGTCCATCCTAAAGGAAATCAGTCCTGAATATTCATTGGAAGGACTGATGCTGAAACTGAAACTCCAATACTTTGGCCACCTGATGTGAAGATGACTCATTTGAAAAGACTCTGATGCTGGGAATGACTGAATGTGGGAGGAAACGGGGATGATGGACATGAGTTTGAGTAAGCTCCAGGAGGTGGTGATGGACAGGGAAGCCTGGCATACTGTAGTCCATGGGGTCGCAAAGAGGTGGACATGACTATGTGACTGAACTGAACTGAAACAATAAAAAGATATTGGGAGACTGAGGGGAACAAAGCAACTAACCAGTTTTAGAGAAAATTGCATTACTCTTCTCCTGCATAGAAATATCATTCCTATAAGCTTAAGATTAATTCAGAGGGGGGAAGTAAACTAATTGGATATGCATTTGAAAGAATGAAAATTTCAGCTGGTGTGCTTGTAAGACATTAGCTCACCAGTTTATTGTTTTAAAATAGTTAGTGTTAAATCTTCATGTATTTATCCTGAATACTACATAACAAGATTTCAACACAGGATTATATCTGATGCTCTGTATTCAAATATCAATTTTATCCAGAATATATAAAAATGCCTACAAATAATTATAAAAAGACATAGAGTGCAATGCAAAATAGGCAAAAGACTTGAACAGACAGTTCACATAAATACCCAAGAAACATGAACAGATGCTTAATATCATTATTCACTGTGCAAAGCAGAAATCAATATTATAAAAAGATACCATCAACATGCACCAGAATAAGTAAAATTAAAAAAAAACACTAAATTGGTGAGGATATGGAAAAATACGAATTCTAACAGACTGCTTGCTGATAGATGTATAAACTGATATAGTTTTGGAAAGCTGTTTGACAGTCTGCACTAAAACACAATAATTTCTTTCCTTGTTTACTTTTTTAACCTAAGAGCAATGAAAATATCAATTCACAAAAAGATTTGTACATCAGCCTGGTTCACAATAGCTCATACTCTTTCTGCCCCCTTCTGATGCCTATGTCAGAAGCTTTCTCTATCGCCTTTATAGGTGTCTTGCTTACAATGCAGGAGACCTGGGTTTGATCCGTGTTGGGAAGATCCTCTGGAGAAGGAAATGGCAAACCATTCCAGTACTCTTCCCTGGAAAATCCCATGGACGGAGGAGCCTGATGGGCTACAGTCCATGGGGTTACCAAAGAGTCAGACACGACTGACCAACTTCACTTTTTTCCCACAGGATAAAAACAGTATCTATCAACAGAATGGATATACAAAGTTTCAAATCAAAAATAAACTACTGACAAAACACAGCAACATAAATTCCAAAATATTATGTTAAGATAAAGCAGCCAACTACAAATCATAGTATGTAATTCCATTTACCTGAAGGTCAAGGAAAGGCAAAAACTAAAGCAATAAAAATCAGAAAGTCGTTGTCTTGGGGAGATGGTGGAGATGGACTGGATGAAGTATGAGGGCATATTTAGGGTGATAAAAATGTTATACATCTTGTTTTTGTTGTTGGATAGATATTCATCAAAATTCAGACTTGAACAATTAAGATGTATGAATCTCATTGTAGCCAAATATTCAACATTAAAAATAAATCACACACACACACACACACACACACATATGTAATTAGCATAAAATAAGAGGGGAAAATGGGTGGCTATTAGTCAGAGTATAAAGTTTCTGTTACATAAGTCCTACACAGTGTCTGTGTGCTAAGTTGCTTCAGTCATGTCAGAATCTTTGCAACCCCATGGACTATAGTCTGCCCGGCTCTTCTGTCCATGGAATTTTGCAGGCAAGAATACTGGAGTGGGTAGCCATTCCCTCCTCCAGAGGGTCTTCCTGACCCAGGGATAGAACCCATGTCTCTTATGTCTCTTGCATTTTCAGGTGGGTTCTTTACCACTAGTGCCACATAGGAAGCCCTACACAGCACAGTACCTACATTTAGTATTGTGTTATATACTTGAAATTTTTCTAAGAGGGTAGATCTTGTGTTAAGTGTTATCACAAAAAGTAATAATAATAATAATAAATAAGAGGTCGGGGGGAAACTTTTCGAGGTAATGCACTGATTTATGGCATACCATATAGTGATGGTTTCATGAGTGTGTACTTATCTTCAGACTCACTAAATTGCATACATTATTTATATACAACTTTTCACATGTCAAAAAATGGAAAAAAAAGTATTTCTTCTGCCTATTCCAATATTAATTTTCTTTGATCTTTAACATAGCACAACAAATCAATTAAGAAATATGTTTTTATTTCTTCTATCCAGTACTTTATTGTTGGCAAAATTTGTTTTTTAAAGTATCCTATCCTTCTAAGAAACTTTATTTTATTTACTGTAAAAGTAAAATATCCTCAGGAAAAAAATTTGAATGCTAGAGGAAAGTGTATAGAGAAAAAAGATCAAACATTATCTTTCAAGTGCTCAATAAATATTTGGAATAAAAAGTGAAAATAAATACAATATAATAAAATGACCATCTTAACCCAAAGTAAAAATATATTCTAATATTTAGATGATCAAGGTTGATACACACATACACACACACACACACACACACACACACACACACACACACACACATATATATCATCGATCAAGAATGATTACCCAAATATTACAATAGATACATTTATTTTCATTTTCATTCTTAAACCTGTCATTACTAATAACATATAGCATTTTAATAGCTTTATTAAAATATAATTTAATGTTCATCACCTCAGATTTAGAATATTTAGAATATTTTCAATTGCTCCAAAGAAGCCTCATACTACATAGTCATCACCTAACAATACTTTCATTCCCCCTAGCCCTAGGCAACCACTAGTCTTTCCTCTCAGTAGATTTGCTTATTCTGGACATTTCATGTATATAGTATCATACAATACATGACTTCTTGTTTAAAATTTCTTTCATTTAGTATATGTGTATTCAGTTACATCCAACTCTTTGCAGACCTGTGGACTGTAGCCCAACAGGCTCCTCTGTCCATGGAATTTTCCAGGCAAGAATACTGGAGTGGGTTGCCATATCCTTCTGTAAGGGATATTCCCAACCCAGGGATGGAACCCATATCACTTACATCTCCTCCATTGGCAGACAGGTTCTTTACCACTAGTGCCACATGGGAAGCCCCAACATACATAATTCTTTTTTTAATTAATTAATTAATTATTTCTTTACATCATCTTGTTGGTTTTGCCATATATTGACATGAATCCGCCATGGGTATAAATGTGTTTCCCTTTCAGAACCCGTCTCCCACCTCCTTCCCGATTCCATCCCTCTGGGTCATCCCGGTGCACCAGCCCTGAGCACCCTGTATCATGAATCAAACCTGGGCTGGCGATTTATTTCACATATGATAATTTACATATTTCAATGCCATTCTCCCATATCATCTGACCTTTGCCCTCTCCAATAGAGTCCAAAAGACTGTTCTATAGATCTGCATCTCTTATGCTATCTCGCATACAGGGTTATCATTACCATCTTTCTAAATTCCATATATATGCGTTAGTATACTGTATTGTTTTTCCTTCTGGCTTTAATTCAATTTTATTGTCATGTAAAATTCCATTGTATGGATATACCACAATTCTTTTTTCATCACTTGATAGATATTTGAACTGTTTTCACATTTTTGCTACTGTGAATACTGCCAATATGAACACTTAAGTACAAATATTTATTTGAACAACTCTTCAAATCTTTAGGAGTGGAATTGCTAGGTCATTAAGGTAACATGATATGTAACATTTTGAGGAACTACCAGATTGTTTTCAAAATGATTGCAACATTTTAAATCTGAAATGTCGATGTATGAGTGTTCTAATTTCTCCACATTCTTAAAAACATTTGCTATCATCTGTCTTTTTAAAATTAAAACTACCCTATTGGGTATGATGTGCTATCTTCTTGTGGTTTAGATTTGTATTTCTTTCATGGGGATAATGATGCTGAGTAAATTTTCATGTGCTTATTGCTTGGTTGTCTATCTTCTTTGGAGAACTATCAATTCATACCTTTTGACCACTTTAGTATTTTCATTATAGAGTTTAACTTGAGTTGGACTGAGGGTGGTCAGGGTCTCAATATCCTCAATTTTTTGGCCTGGAATAGAGCTTCTATACTTAGGTTATGGTCTGAGTGGAGGAATTGGACTTCATCCTCTTGGCTACATTCACCAGAAATTTTGTCTATTCGTCTTGGAGGGGCTTAGAACTCCTGGAATTCTGCCCCTCCTGGTGAGATATATTAATTTTCTAGGGCTGCCATAGCAAATACCACATAATGAGTGGCTTAAAACCACAGAAATTTATTCTGTCACAGTTATGTTGGCCAAAAGTAATGCAACCAAAATAATGGTAGGGCCATTCTCCCTCCAAAGTCTCTTGCGAAGATTTCTATCTTCCTTTTCCTTGTTTCTGATGGCTTCCAGAAATTGCTGGCATTCCTTGGCTTGTAACAGCACTACTCAAATTGCTGCTTTTTACACCACAGGGTCTTCTTCCCTGTCCTCCTTATCTCTGTGTAACAAATCCTCCTCTCTCTTATAAGGACACCAGTGATGAATTAGCACCCACACTATTCCAGGTGGACCTTACATTAATTTAATTACACCTGCAAAGACTAAGGCCAAACAAGGTAACTTTTAGAGGTAGCAGGGACTAAGGATTTGAATATATCATTTGAGGGGACACAATATGATCAATACATACAAGTAGCCCTTAATGAGGAGGTTAGGTTAGAGTGAGAACTGTCTTCTTACGCAAACACATCCAGAGTGGAATTTCTTTCAGTTAACCTAGGGATAAGCAACTGGACATGGACCTGATACGACAAATGCTCACTATTGTTACTGAGTTTTAGTAAATTTTCTTGAAAATGTTTTTTGTTTTCATTTCCTGTATGACATTTGAATAATTGCCAGAGATTTTAATGATTTTCTTGAATAGTTTTTACTAGTTTTGCTTGCTTCCCTAAGGTTCAGGTTATGGGACTCCTTGTACTCTCATTCTAGAAGGAGAACTTCCCAATAAATAGCATTTCAAACCATTTTCTATGTGAAAGGAACTATAAATTTTGTCAAATATGATAAGTGAAAATTCAGCACTATCCTATGAATTAAGTTTAATTATTAACTCAATTTTATACAGAAGCAAATACTCATGTTAAAAAGTAAATTTCTAAAGGTCTTAAAGATTGTAAGTGTTGGAGTCAAAACTTGGACCTAGGTATATCTACATTTGAGGTTTCTGCTTTTAAAGACTATATTTTACACCCTAACATAGTGCTGAAGCTAAATCACTCCTTCGATTTTATGTAGACCAACTTGTAAATCTTTAACTTTTATAGATTCTCATATGTAATATCAGAGTCTAATAGTCACTCAGTCATGTGTGACTCTTTGTGATGCCATGAATAATAGTATGCCAGGCCTCCTTGTCCATCACCAACTCCTGGAGTCTACCCAAATCCATGTTCATCAAGTTGGTGATGACATCCAGCCATCTCATCCTCTGTTGTCCTCTTCTCCTTTTGCCCCCAATCCTTCCCAGCATTAGGGTCTTTTCCAATGAGTCAGCTCTTCACAGGAGGTGGTCAAAGTATTGGAGTTTCAACTTCAACACCAGTCCTTCCAATGAATACCAAGGACTGATCTCCTTTAGGATGGACTGGTTGGACCTCCTTGCAGTCCAAGGGACTCTCAAGAGTCTTCTCCAAAAACCACAGTTAAAAAGCATCAATTCTTTGGCATTCAGCTTCCTTCACCATCCAAATCTCACATCCATACATGACTACTGGAAAAGCCATAGCCTTGACTAGACAGACCTTTGTTGGCAAAGTAATGTCTCTGCTTTTCAATATGCTATCTAATTTGAAATAGTTCAACTGAAATCCCATCCTCTCCACCAGCTTTGTTCATAGTGATGCTTCTTAAGGCCCACTTGACTTCACATTCCAGGATGTCTGGCTCTAGATGAGTGATCATACCATCGTGATTATCTGGGTTGTGATGATCTTTTTTGTAGAGTTCTTCTGTGTATTCTTGCCACCTCTTCTTAATATCTTCTGCTTCTGTTAGGTCCATACAATTTCTGTCCTTTATCGAACCCATCTTTGCATGAAATGTCCCCTTGGTATCTCTAATTTTCTTGAAGAAAACTCTGGTCTTTCCCATTCTGTTGTTTTCCTCTATTTCTTTGCACTGATCTCTGAGGAAGGCTTTCTTATCTCTCCTTGCTATTCTTTGGAACTCTCCTTTCAGATGGGAATATCTTTCCTTTTCTCCTTTGCTTTTGGCTTCTCTTCTTTTCACAGCTATTTTTAAGGCCTCCTCAGACACCGGATCAACCTATACCAGAATGTAGCTAAGCCCACCAGTGAGCCAGCACTAGCCCTAGGATTCCCAGGGTTCCATAGCTAACCACTTTGTGACTCAGCCTGCCAATGAGCAGCCAGATATTTCTCCACAAGATAGAGTCTGACAACGAACTAATCCAGGAGCCATCCATACCTACCAGACTGCACACAACAGAAGAATCAGTCCCCCACAACAGAAGGACACATGCAGCCCATACAAAAGGCACATATAGGATATATCACTCTGGTGACTACAGGAGATTATACCGTTAGGATGCATAGGCATTTCCTACAAAAAGATATTTCTCCAAGATCAAGAAACATAACCAGCCTATCAAATACATAGAATAAAAATAGGAAATTAGATAAAATGAGTAAATAAAGGAACATGTATCAAATTAATAAACAAGATAAAACCCAAAAAGAAGAGCTAAGTAGAAAAGGTCAATCTATCCAATAGTTGTTCGAATGAATGATTGTAAAGAGGATCAAAAACTCAGGAGAATAAATGAACACGGAGAGAAATTTTTAAAAGAGTTGGGAGATATATAGAAGGTCAAAAGAGAACTAAAGAAGAGAGTAATTGAAATGAAATATACAATAGAAAGAATCAAGAGTAGATTAAATGATACAAAAGAATGGATCAGTGAACTGGAAAACAGGGTAGTGGAAATCACTGAAGCTGAATAGAAAAAAAAGGAAGAAAAAAAGGATAAAAAGAAATTATGATAGTTAAAGAGGCCTCTGGCACAACATCAGACACACTAATATTCACACTGTAGGAATCTCAGAAGGAGAAGAGAGAAAGAAAACATATTTGAAGACATAACAGCTGAAAAGCCCCTTATCTGAGAAAGGAAGTGAAAGGTGAAAGGAAACAGACACCCAAATCCAGAAAGGACAGAGTCTCAAACGGGGTCAACCCAAAAAGAACCACACCAAGACATATTACAATTAAAGTGTCAAATCTTAATAATAAAGATAAAAGTAGAATATTAAAAACAGCAAAGGATAAGTAAAAAGGTACATTCTAGACTAGTGGCTGACTTTAGAGTAGAAACTCTGCTGGCCAGAAGGGAGGGGAAGGATATATTTTAAAAGTACTGAAAGAGAAAGTAATGAAAGAGAAAAACTTACAACCAAGAATACTCTACCCAGCAAGGATTTCATGCAAATTTGATGAAGAAATTAAAAGTTTTACAGACAAGCAAAGCTAAAACAGTTCAGCACCATTAAACTAGCTTCACAAGAATGTTAAAGGGATTTCTCTGAGCAATAAAGAAAAGACCACAACTAGAAACATGAAATTATGAAAGGAAAAAGTTTATTGGTAAAGGCAGATATACAATAAAGGTAGTAAATCAACCACATACCAAGCCAGGAGAAAGGTTAAATGACACAAGTAGTAAAATTACCTATATCTGTAATAACTACCTAAGGGTTACACAAAAGAAAATGATGTAAAATATGATTAAAAAAAAACAGTAAACAATGAAGGAGGGAGTAAAAATACTGGGTTTTTGAAATGCATTCTGAATTCAGAGCTCAGCAATTTAAAATAATTATATATAAGATTGCCAGGAAAATATTAATGTTAGATATGCAGATGATACCACCCTAAATGGCAGAAAGCAAAGAATAACTAAAGAGCCTCCTGATAAGGGTGAAAGAAGAGAGTGAAAAAGCTGGCTTAAAATTCAACATTCAAAAAACTAAGAACATGACATCCAGTCTGATCACTTCTTGGCAAATATATGGGGAAAAAAATTTAAAAAGTAACAAGTTTTATTTTCTTGGGCTCCAAAATCACTGTGGACAGTGACTGCAGCCACAAAATTAAATGATGCTTGTTCCTTGGAAGAAAAGCTATGACAAACCTAAACAGAATATTAAGAAGTAGAGACATTACTTTGCTGACAAAGGTCTGTACAGTCAAAGCTATGGTTTTTCCAGTAGTCATATTTGAATGTGAGAGCTGGACCATAAAGAAGGCTGAGCAATAAAGAATTGATGGTTTCCAAATGTGATGCTGGAGAAGACTCTTGAGAATCCCTTGGACTGCAAGGAGATAAAACCAGTCAAATCTACAGGAGATCAACTCAGAATATTCATTAGAAAGACTGATGCTGAAGCTGAAGCTCCAATACTTTGGCCACCTCATGTGAAGAACTGACTCACTGGAAAAGACCCTGATGCTGGGAAAGATCAAAGACAGGAGGAGAAGGGAACAATAGAGGAAGAGAAGGTTGGATGGCATCACCGACTCGATGGATATGAGTCTGAGAAAACTCCAGGAGACAATGAAGGACAAAGAAGCCTGGCATGCTGCAGTCCATGGGGTCTGCAACAAACAGTTGGACACGACTTAGCAACTGAACTGAACATGTGTGTGTGTGTGTGTAAACTTCATGATAATCACACCAAAATCTATAATAGATACACACACACACACAAACACACACACACAGAAAGGAATCCAAGTATATCACTAAAGATAACACTAAACATGAGACTAAAGATAATTATCAAATTGCAAGGAAAGAGAGCAAAAGAATAAATAAAAAAGTACAAAAAAACAATCCCAAGATAATGAACAAAATGGCAATAGGTACATACTATGAATAGTTACTTTAAATTTAAATAGAATAAATTATCCAATCAAACCACATAAACTGACAGAGTGGATACAACCCTTACATTTTCTGTCTATAAGAGACTCACTTCAGATCTAAGACACTTATAGACTGAAAATGAGGGGATGGAAAATGGTATTACAGCAAATGGAAATCAAATGAAAGTCATGGTAGTGATACTTATATCAGACAAAATAGACTTTAAAACAAAACTCTAGGAAGAGACAGAGAAACGCATTACAGAATGATCAAGGGATCAATTCAAGAAGATATAACAGTTATAAATATGTATGCACCCAACATAGGAGCACCACCTAAATATATAAAGCAAATCTTTACAGACATAAAGGATAAATTGATAAGAACACAATAATAATAGGGGACATTAACACCTCATTTACATCAGTGAGTAGATTAATTAGACAGAAATTCAACAAGGAAACATTGCTCTTAAATGACACATTAGATCAGACAGATTTTATATATATACATAGAACATTCCTTCTGAAGGCAGCAGAGTAAACATTCTTTTCAAGTACACACAAGAACATTATCTAGTATAGATCATGTGTTATAGTAATAGGGAACAAAAGTCTCAGTACATTTAAGAAAATTGAAAATATATCAAGCATCTTTCCAAACACAATATTATGAAATTAGAAGTCAACTGAAAGAAAAAATGCAAAAATCACAAAAAGGAAGGGGGTAAACAATATGCTACTATCCAATGAATGGATCATTTAAGAAATCAAAGAAGAAATCAGAAAATATCTGGGGACTAAAGAAAACAAAAACCCAATGAATCAAAATCAGTGAGACTCAACAGAACCAGTTCTAAGAAGGAAATTTATAGTGATACAAGCTTACCTCAAGGAACAAGAAAAATCTCAAAAAAAAGCAATCTAACCTTACACCTAAATAAATTTAAAGAAGAAGAATAAATAAAATCCAAAGTTAAGAGAAGGAAAAGAATCATAAAGATCAGAGCAGAAATAAATGAAATAGAAATACATAAAAGCATTAGAAGAGACAAAAATAAAAATCAGTTCTTTGAAAAGACAAAATTGATAACATTTTAGCTAAACTCACCAAGAAAAAAAGAGGTCCTAAATAGACACCAGGAATGGGGGAGGGGGGGAAGGAGTTATAGTTCACAATACAGAAATACAAAGGATCATGAGAGATTACTATTAAAAAATAAAAACTATACACCAATAAAATGGAAAAGCCAGAAGGAACAGACACATTGCTAAAAATGTAGAATCACCCAAGACTGAACCAGGAAGAAACAGAAAATATGAACAGGTCAATTACCAGTAATAAAATTGAATCAATAATTAAAAATCCCCAACAGAAGTCAAGGACCTGTTGGCTTCACAGATAAATTCTACCAAAGTGAACACCGCTTCCTCTCAAATTACTCCAAAAAATTGAAGGAGGAACATCTCCAAACTCATTCTTAAAGCAAAGAAACACTCTAATAGTCAAAACAAAGATATAATTAAGGAAAGAATTACATGCAAGTATTGTTTTAAATCTGCAAATCAATGTGACACACAGCATTAACAAATTGAAAAACAGAAGTCTATATGCTCATCCCACTAGATACAAAAAAAAAAAACAAAACTCTTGACAAAATTCAACATCCATTTATGATAAACATTCTTAACAATTTGGGTACAAGGAACACACCACAACATTATAAAGACCATATAAGATAATCCCACAATCAACATTACACTCAACACTGAAAAGTTCAAAATATTTCCTCTAAGATTAGGAACAAGAAAAGGATGCCCACTCACACCACTTTTCTTCAATATATTGTTAGAATTCCTAGCCATAACATTGAGACAAAAGAAAGTAATAAAAGAAATACAAACTGAAAATAAACAAGTAAAATTGCTTACAAATGACATGTTACTACACACAGAAAACACTAAGGAAACTATTAGAACTCATCAATGAATTCAATAAACTTGCAGAATACAAACTTAATGAAAATAAATCTCCTGAAATTCTATATACCAACAATGAATTACCAGAAAGAAAAATTAAGGAAACAATCCCATTTGCCATCACAAAAAGGAGCAAAATACCTAGGAATAAATTTAAGGAGGTAAGAGATCTGTACTTGAAAATCTATAAGACACTAATGAATAAAATCAAACATTACATAAAAAAGTGGAAAGATACATCATGTTTTGGATTGGAAGAATTAACATTGTTAAAATGACTGTATGATACAAAGCAATCTACAGATTCAAAGCAATCCTTATTAAAACACCGATGGTATTTTTCACAAAGGGTGCTCAGGGCTGGTGCACTGCGATGACCCAGAGAGATGGAATCAGGAGAGAGGTGGGAGGGGAGTTGTGGAAGGGGAACACATGTATACCCATGGTGGATTCATGTCAATGTATGGCAAAACCAACACGATAATGTAAAGAAAAAATTAAATAAATAAATAAAAGACCCCAAATAGCCAGAGCTATATTGAGAAAGAAGAACAAAGTTGGAGATATCACACTCATTAACTTCAGACTACTATAAAGCTATAGTGATCAAATTAGAATGGTACAGGCCCCAAAACAGACATATAGCTCAATGGAATAGGACAGAGAGCTCAGAAGTAAACCTACACACTTATGGTCTATTTAATATATTACAAAGGAGACAAGATTATAAATGGGGAAAAGACAGTCTCTTCAATAAGTGGTTTTGAAAAAACTAGGCAACTACAGATAAAAGAATGAGACCAGAACATTTTCTCATACCATATATAAAAATAAACTTTAAATGCATTAAACACTTAAATGTACAATCTGAAATCATAAAAAAAATCTAGAAAAAACATAGATGGTACACTCTTTAACATATGTCTTAGCAATATTCTTTTCAGCCAAGGAAAACAAAAACAATAACAAACAAACAGCACTATGAGCTTGCATGTTTAGTCGCTTCAGTCGTGCCCTACTCTGTGCAACCCTATGGACTGAAGTCTGCCAGGCTCCTCTATCCATGGGATTCTCCAGGCAAGAATACTGCAGTGGGTTGCTGTGCTCTCCTCCAGGGATCTTACCAACCCAGGGATCAAACCCATGTTTCTTACATCTCCTGTATTGGCAGGAGGGTTCTTTACCTTTAGCACTACCTAGGAAGCCCTATATCAAACTTACGAGCTTTTGAACAGGGAAGAAAATCATTAAGAAAACAAAAAGACAGTCTCCTGAATGGTAATAGACATTTTCAAATGATATGTCTGCTATGTCAGATATATATAAAAAGCTCATGCAACTCTATATCAAAAACAAATGGAGAGAGTAACATGGAAACTTTCATTACTATATGTACAATAAATAGCCAATGGAAATTTGCTGTATGACTCAGAGAACTCAAACAGCGGCTCTCCAACAACCTAGAGGGGTGGGGTGGAGAGAGAGATGGGAGGAAGATTCAAGAATGAGGAGGCATATGTATACTTTTGGCTGATTAATGTTGATATTTGGCAGAAAACAACAAAATTCTGTAAGGCAATTATCCTTCAATTTTAAAAAATGAATGAAATCAGAAAAAAAAGTAAAAAAAAAAAAGGGCAGAAAATCTGAATAGACATTTTTCCAGAGAATACATACAGATGACTAAGAGGCATGTGAAAAGATGCTCAATATAGCTAATCATCAAAGAAATGCAAACCAAAACCACAATGAGATATTTCCTTGCGTTTGTCAGAATGGCCATTATCAAAAAGAATACAATGCATATTGACAAGGATGTGGAGAAAAGGGAATCCTTGTACACTGTTGGTGGAAATAAAAATTGATAAAGCCACTATGAGGATAGTACAGAGGCTTTTTTTTTCTGTAACTGTCTTGCTTTTTATTTTTTATTTTTTTCCATATCATAATATTTATTTTTTTATTTTTTTATTAGTTTTGCCATACAATGACATGATATCACCATGGGTTTACATATGCTCCCAAAGAAAACAAAACACAGTAATTCAAAAAGATATATGCACCCCAGTATTCATAGCAACATTACTTATAATACATGGAAGCAACCTAAGTGCCCATCAACAAATGGACAGAGAGCATGTGATATCTTTATCTATATATGTGTGTGTGTGTGTGTATACATATAACACACACAAAATGTATATAACTTAGCCATAAAAAGAATAAAATTTTGGCATTTGCACCTACATGGTCACACCTAGAGGGTATTATCTTAGTGAAATAAGTGAGAAAAAGACAAATATTATATGTTATAAGTTACATGTGGAACCTAAAAACATAAAACAAATGAATGAATATTGTATGCCAAAACCAACATGATAATATAAAGAAAAAGTAATTAAATAAATAAAAACAAAAAAATCACACAAAAAAACAGATATAGAAAACAAGTGAGTGGTTACTAGTGAGGAAAGAGAAGGAGGGCAAGGTAAGATGTACAAACTACTTTGTAAAAAATAAATAAGCTACAAGGATATGTTGTACATCAATATTATGAGATATTATATTTCATAATAACTTCATAAGATAATCTATAGAAATGTTAGTAACTATGTTTTACACCTGAAACTAATATTGTAACCAAGTATACTCAAGTAAAAAATTATCCCTCTTTAAGGACCATGTTTTTGAAATTTTATATAAGAAGTTATTACTACACCCTGGGTCACCTAGAATTTCTCCTATTTTATCTTCTAGGAAGTTTATACTTTTGTATTTCATGTTTAGTTTTTTATTCACTTTGAGTTATTTTTTTGTGCATGGTGCAAAATCTGTGTCTCAATTAGTAATTAGCCTACATTTTGTCTTCATTTTCCCTTTCAATGTGGATGGTCAGTGGTTCCATCACAGTTTACTGAAAAGAATACACATTTCCCATTAAATTGCCGTTGTTCCTTTGTCAAAGATCAGCTGACTATATTTATGTGGTTCTATTTCTAGGCTCTCTATATTATTCCATTGATCCATTTGTCTATTTTTTCAGCAACTTCAAACATTTTCATTATTGTAGCATTATGATAGGACTTGAAGCTGACTAGTAGCAACCTTTTAGTATTAATATTCTACCTCTTTCTTCTTCAATATTATTAGTATTCTACATTTTTCTTCTTCAATATTATGTTGGTTATTCTAGGTTGTTTGCTTTCCATATAAATTTAGCATCATTTTGTCAAAATACACACACATACACACACAAAACCTGACTGGAATTTTGCATTAAAAATATAAATCAAGGTGGGAAGATCAGAGATCTTGATAACATGGACTCTTCCTATACATGAAGATGAAATATCATTTATTTAGAATCGGTTTTGATTTCTTTCATCAGAGTTTTGTAGTTTTATTTAAGTAGACCATGTACATATTATGCTAGATTTATAACTAATGATTTCATTTTGGGAGGTCAAACATAAATGGTATTATTATTTTTTTTTAATTTCTAATTCAAATTGCTCACTGTTGGCATATAAGGAAGCAATTGAGTTTTTATACATTAATCTTGTATCACTCACATTTGCTAGAGTCATTTACTAGTTCAATGAAATTATTTTGAGTCAATTCTTTGTGATTTTTCTACATAGACATCAATGTCATCTTTGAACAATGAGTTTTTAATGGTAATAAAATACATGTAACATAAAATTAATGAATTTAATGACTTTGAAGTATATAATTCAGTATTGGTAACTATATTCATATTGTTGTACAGTCACTCTCCAGAACTTTTCATCTTGCAAAACTGAAACTCTATAGTCCTTAAACTGCAATTCCTAATTCCCCCTGCCCCCAAACCCTGGTAATCACCTTTATACTTTCTATTTCTATGCATTTGACTACTTTAGGTAATTCATATAAGTGGAATCATACAGTATTTGTCTTTTTGTGGCTGGCTTAGTTCACTTAGTATAAGGTCCTTAAAGATATGTCCATAATGTAAAATGTGTCAGATATTTTATTTTTAAGAGTGAATTTAAGTGTGTCAAATGTATATATCAAATTCTGTTTATCTAGTTATCTTTCAGTGGACATCAACATAGTTGTACAGATATCTCTTCAAAATCTTTGTATAAACACCAAGGATTTCAAGAGGTATTAGAGTCTAAAATTTCTACTGGTGGCCTTTGTTTTTGTCTCCCTTTGTTATTCTGGAGTTTCTTGAGGGATTTATTTTTTTTTAATTTTTTTTTACTTTATTGTGTTGGTTTTGACATACATTGACATGAATCCACAATGGGTATACATATGTTCCCCCTCCAGAACCCCCCTATCTCCTCCCTCCCGATTCCCTCTCCCTGAGTCATCTCGGTGCACCAGCCCCGAGAATGAACACTGGTCTGGCGATTGATATCACATATGATAATTAACATGTTTCAAAGCCATTTTCCCATATCATCCCACCCTTGCCCTCTTCCATAGAGTCCACGAGACTGTTCTATACATCTGCGTTTCTTTTGCTGTCTCGCATGCAGGGTTCTCTTCACCGTCTTTCTAAATTCCATATATATGCGATAGTATACTGTATTTTTGTTTTTCCTTCCGGCTTTCTTCACTCTGGATAATAGGCTCCAGTTCCGTCCACCTGAGTAGAACTGATTCAAATGAATTTTTTTTAATGCTGAGTAATATTCCATTGTGTATATGTACCACAGCTTTCTTATCCATTCGTCAGTTGATGGGCATCTAGGTTGTTTCCATGTCCTGGCTATTGTAAACAATGTGGTGATGAACATTGGGGTACACGTGGCTCTTTCAATTCTGGTTTCCTTGGTGTGTATGCCCAACAGTGGGATTGCTGGGTCATATGGCAGGTCTATTTGCAGTTTTTTAAGGAATCTCCACACTGTTCTCCATAGTGGCTGTACTAGTTTGCATTCTCACCAACAGTATAAGAGGGTTCCCTTTTCTCCACATCCTCTCCAGCATTTATTGCTTGTAGACTTTTGGATGGTAGCCATTCTGACTGGTGTAAAGTGGTACCTCATTGTGTATTTGATTTGCATTTCTCTGATAATGAGTGATGTTGAGCATCTTTTCATGTGTTTGTTAGCCATTTTTATGTCTTCTTTGGAGAAACGTCTGTTAAGTTCTTTGGCCCACTTTTTGATTGGGTTGTTTATTTTTCTAGAATGGAGCTGCAGGAGTTGCTTGTATATTTTTGAGATTAATTGTTTGTCCGTTGCTTCATTGGCTATTATTTTCTCCCATTCTGAAGGCTGCCTTTTCACCTTGCTTATATTTTCCTTTGTTGTGCAGTAGCTTTTAATTTTAATTAGGTCCCATTTGTTTATTCGTGCTTTTATTGCCGATATTCTGGGAGGTGGGTCATAGAGGATCCTGCTTTGGTTTATGTCAGAGAGTGCTTTGCCTATGTTTTCCTCTAGGAGTTTTATAGTTTCTGGTCTTATGATTAGATCTTTGATCCATTTTGAGTTTATTTTTGTGTATGGTATTAGAAAGTGTTCTAATTTCATTCTTTTACAAGTGGCTGTCCAGTTTTCCCAGCACCACTTGTTTAAGAGATTGTCTTTTCTCCATTGTATATTCTTGCCTCCTTTGTCAAAGATAAGGTGTCCATAGATGTGTGGATTTATCTCTGGGCTTTCTATTTTGTTCCACTGATCTATATTTCTGTCTTTGTGCCAGTACCATACTGTCTTGATGACTGTGGATTTGTAGTATAGCCTAAAGTCAGATAGGTTGATTCCTCCAGTTCCATTCTTCTTTCTCAAGATTGCTTTGGCTATACGAGGTTTTTGTATTTCCATACAAATTGTGAAATTATTTGAGATGCACAGGTTTCTTTCAGTTGTATTCCTCTGTTATTATATAGGATCTCTACTGATGTGCTGGTGAAGTGTGGGGGAGGTGAAGTATTCTATATTCCTATGATTAGGTCTCAATTTTTTAATGAATTGTTGCTCCTGGCCTGTGACTTTTACAAGTGCATCTCAGTTTTGTTTGCCCTTGCCCTCTGAGCAGTGACAGGAAGACAAGAAGGTTCTGGAGTTGGGTATTTTCCTCCCCACTGTTAAGGCCCTGGTAAAACTCAAGTAGGTTAGGTTTCTGTGACCTAGGTTTCTATTTGAGGGTGGGCATTATTAACAAAAACTGTACATCCAGGGCATATCTTAAAACGGCTATATTTCCCTCACTCAGCTGGAGGCACAAAGGAATTAATTTTTTCTGATGTACAAAGAATCATGAAAAGTGTGCAGCTTCCCTTAAGACTGCACTCTCCTGCAGTTTTTAACTTTCAAAGTAGCCCATACTGAGCCTCTAGCAATTCGTCAGTTACAGGTTAGGTTTTAGTATGCTGGCACATGTTCCCATTGAGTTTTCTGTTTCTTGCCTTCTACTCTGATGAATGGTGATTCTTTTTTCCACCTGTTTCTTCAAGTTTTAGGGATACGTTTGTCCTGTGACTTCAGTTTTCTGATGGATCTAAGATGAGTTGCTGATTTTCAGTGTGTTAAGCTTTTTACTTGTGTGAATGAAATAACTGACATTTAAACTCTTTACATGCTGGACTAGAAACCAGAAGTCTAAGCCAATAATATTCTAAAACATAAAAATTATCAGATCAGCCCTAAGCTTAAAAGCCATCAATGGCTCCTTATTGTTTTTAAGATGTAAACCTAATATTAGATATTTCCCAAAGACCTTGGATTTTCTTAATCCTGAATTTAAAAAAAAGAAAGGTCAGTGAATATCTTCTTGTTTTACCATACTCATGATTACCTACTTCAATGGAATGCAATTCCCCTCTGCACATAAACAAGGTTGAATGAATATTCAAGGAAGCACTATTCCTTCCAGCATATAAACTATATTGTTTTTCCACCAATAATATAACTCTAAAGCTATTAAACTTCACCAAAAACTGATTTGACTTTTAAAAGGCAAAACTGGGGAAATGGCAAAAATCAATATGTTGAGGTCAGTCATTACTCAGTAAACCAATTTATTTTAAAGGTAAGAAATTAGACATAAAGAACATGAACATGAATTGTGTTAAAATGAAGTTAATTGCAATATTAGTATACTCATCCTTAAATTATGACACAGTGACACAATATTGAAGAAGACTGAAATAATCATTCTTTAAAACTTAAGTAAAATGAAAACCTCTTAATCCTTTTCCTTCCATATCAGTTTACTGGAGCAAAGAATTGTCCATTGAAAGAATTTAGGAATAGGTATAGAAATTAGAAGGTGATCCTTACTTAATGTCACATAATTTATTCATCCCTAATGATATATTTAATCCTTTCATACATTAGAGATGAATCATATGTCAAATACAAAGATATAAAATAGCCATATTTAGAAAAATAATCTCTCCTCACGTCCAAATGACAAGTAAGGCTCTATAAATTATTCTTTAGTAATTACTGTGGATATCAGTCCATAACTTACCAGACTTAATTCATTTGTTTTAAAGGAAAACTAGATAAAGAGAAATCAGTAAGGTCATATGAATTATTTTTCTATGATTTCTGATTTACATTTACTTTGAATACTAAGGTCATTTATTTTTAAGAAAACTTTTGAATTTATTTATTTAAAAATGTATTTGTCAATAAGATGACTTGAATTACTAAATCCTAAGTTTTTTCAATACTTTTTTTTGTATAGTATCATCAGTGTAAACTAGTTTGCAACAAAGTTTCTATATTCTGAGTAAAATGGAATTAAGGGACATCTCCAACGTCAGTGAGGCAACAGAAAGCTAAAACACTGAAAAAAATAGTATATAAATTAAGCCAAGAATAAGCATTTTTAAAAGCATTCTAAAGTTCATGTTTTCTTCAAAGGGGGATAAGACTCCTAGTAGAAAATTTGTTAAGCATGCAGAGTCAAGTTTTCAGGGAAACTCAAGTGTGTACAATTTGTCAATTAGCATGGTGAAAAATGATATTAGCAAATAAATCCCAATGCTTAAAATACAGGAAAACAGGGACAAAAAGGACATAGAAAAAGCAAGATAAATGCAAAGCAAAAGTAAGATGATAGCAGAAGTTTCCATATAAAAGCAATCATAGACTCACTAAAAGAGATGATTAGAATGTTCTTAAAAATTCTCAGTTGTGAACTTCCCTAGTGGTCCAGTGGTTAAGAATCCACCTTGCAATGCAGGGGACACTGGTTCAATCCTTCATCCAAGAAAAATTCACATGCCACAGGGCCACTAAGCCTGTGCACCACAACTACTGAAACCTGTGCCCTAGAGCCATGAGGCACAACTACTGAGCCCACCACGTACTGTACTGCTTTTACTGAAGCCCATGTGCCTAGAGCCTGTTCTCTGTAACAAGAGAGAAATCACGACAATGAGAAGCCTGAAGACGCCAACAAGGAATAGGCCCCACTTGCCACAAATAGAGAAAGCCCACATGCAGCAACGAAGACTCACCACAGCCAATATAGCCAGGACATGGAAGCAACCTAGATGCCCATCAACTGATGAATGGATAAGAAAGCTGTGGTACATATACACAATGGAATATTACTCAGCATTAAAAAAAATTCATTTGAAGCAGTTCTACTCAGGTGGACGGAACTGGAGCCTATTATCCAGAGTGAAGTAAGCCAGAAGGAAAAACAACAATACAGTATACTAACACATATATATGGAATTTAGACAGATGGTAACGAGAACCCAGCATGCGAGACGGCAAAAGGAACGCAGATGTATAGAACAGACTCGTGGACTCTGTAGATGAGGGCAAGTGTGGGATGATATGGGAGAATGGCATTGAAACATGTTAATTATCATATGTGAAATCAATCGCCAACCCAGGATTGATGCTCGGGGCTGGTGCATCGAGATTTCCTGGGGGGAGGGAGGAGGGAGGGAGGGGAGGTTCTGGAGGGGGAGCATATGTAAACCCATGGCTATATCATGTCATTGTATGGCAAAACTAATAAAAAAAAAATCTCAGCTGTATTGAAAATGTAAGGGCATTATAAATTGGAAAGTAGAAAGATAAAAGCTATGGTTTGGTCAAATACTAACCACAGTAAGCTGAACTGATTTAAAGTATCAATCAACGAAGGAAGACAAGGTATTATCAAAGATAGGAAGGATTACTACAGCAAAAAAAGGGGGGGAGGGAAGCGTAAAAGCATCAGGAAGTTACACTTGTAAACTTATATGCCCCTACAGGAGAGGAAAAATAATTTGCCCTATACCCTGATAGGTTCCTGGCTGTTAAGTATAAGTATGATATATATAATATTATATATATCTTCTTGAGTTTACTGGGCCTTGACTGTCTTCAGCTCCACAAGCCTAAGTGGCATATTTTAGGATGGCACATCCTGCTACCTGTCACAATCAATAGCAACACCTCATGGTATATGAAGTAAGAAAGTTGATGAAGTTCTCTTTAAGAACTGGAAAAAATAGATTTGAAAAATAAAATAAGCTTGATTTATTGCACTTACATAAAACATTGCAAAAAACAGAAAATATGCATTTGAACATCAATTAAAACTGACCACCATAAAACAAGACTTGGTCTGAAACTCTTATGTTTCACTGTAAGCATTTTTGTAAGAATTCTATAAATCTTGTAGAGATAACAATAAAAATTAGATATGGTTAAAATTTCTAGCATATTATACAATATTCTATTATTGTCTAAAAGTCTGATTTCCCAAGGTACCTGAGATCCTTACTTAAAGTGAGTATTAAAAGGTAAAACTTCTGTACCACTTTGAACTTTTATTTCTAACCTAATTGCACAGTTATAAAATATAGGAAACAAACATTTTTTGATCTGCATGAGGCCTGTATCTTCTGTAACCTATTGGCTTGTCAATGTAGCACCCTGACTCAACATTTAATAATATTGAGTTATCAGATATTTCTCACTATTGTAATCATACAAGATCAGAAACTAAAATCAATCACCAACATGTCAGTTATTAAGAGGCCAGTACATTTCTTTGACAACTCATCTACAATTTACCAAATCACTTCAGGGTTCAGAAGTGACATTTGGTATGTATTGGTAAATAATATTATGTTTAACCAACTTTTATTCTACTTAAATTCATATTTTTTCAAAAATAATAAATCACATTAACTCTTAACAGTATGTTAAACTCTAATAAATTATATATGGTACATTTGTTTTCCATGGTAATTATTAGAAACATAGAGTTTGCCATTTATAAACAGCTAAATTAACACATTTATATTTAAAAATGATTCTCTTGCTTTTTTTCCCCCTTTTGAGCATCAGTGAAATCTCTCCCTCTTTTCTGAGGTTGCTGAGACTATTTTTTAATTTTTAATTGAGGGAGATGCTTTACAATGTTGTGTTGATTACTGCCATATAAAAACACAAATCAGCCAAAATTATATTATATACATATGTGTATATGTGTATTGGAGAAGGCACTGGCTACCCACTCCAGTACTCTTGCCTGGAAAATACCATGGATGGCGGAACCTGGTAGGCTGCAGTCCACGGGGTCACTAAGAGTCAGACACGACTGAGTGACTTCACTTTCCCTTTTCACTTTCATGCATTGGAGAAGGAAATGGCAACCCACTCCAGTGCTCTTGCCTAGAGAATCCCAGGGATGGGGCAGCCTGATAGGCTGCCGTCTATGGGGTCGCACAGAGTTGGACAGGACTGAGCGACTGAACTGAACTGATATGTGTGTGCATATATATAATTAATATAATAATTAACAAACTAATGATAGATTTAATTATTCATAATAAATTATACCATATAATTAATATGCTTATAATTATATACAAACATATAAAGTATGCAATCATATTAATAATTAATAATACATATTATATATTATATATTATAAAAAAAAAAAAATATTATATATATTTATAAAATATATTTATATATTATAAAATATATACATATATATTTTATATATAAATTTTATTATATATATATTATTATTTTATTTTATATATTTATATATATATTTTATATATAAATATATAAAAACTTCTCTCCACCTTGAGCAGCTGCCCTCCACCCATCTGACCCCTGTAGGTCATCTCAGACTGCCAGGCTGGGTTTCGTGTGTTATATGGCAACTTCTCATCCATCTATTTAACACATGGTTGTGTATATATATCAATGCCATTTTCTCCATTTGTCCCACTCTCTCCTTACACCACTGTGTCCACAAGTTCATTCTCTATCTGAGTCTCCATTCTTTCCTTGCAAATGAGCTCATAAATACCATTTTTCTAGAATCCATATAAATGCTGCAATATATGATATTTGTTTTTATCTTTCTGACTTACTTCACTCTGTATAACAGGCTCTAGGTTCATCCAACTCACTAGAACTGACTCAAATTCATTCTTTATTATGGATAAGTAATATTCTATTGTAAATATGGACATTATATTTATCCATTCATCTGTCAATGGACATCTAAGTTGCTTCCATGTCTTAGCCATTGTAAACCGTGCTGCTATGAACATTGGGGTACATATGTCTTTTTCAATCATGGTTTTCTCAGGGTATATTCCCAGTAGTTGGCTTGTTGGGTAATGTAGGAGTTTATTACTAGTTTCCCAAGAAATCTCCATAATGTTCTCCATAGTGGTTATTTCAATTTACATTCTCACCAACAGTGCATGAGCATTCCCTTTTCTCCACATCCTCTCCAGCACTTATTGCATATAAATTTATTAAGAATGGCCATTCTGACTGGTGTGGGGTGATAGCTCATTGTAGTCCTGATTTGCATTACACTAATAATTAATGATATTGTGCATCTTTTCATGTGTTTACTGGCCATCTATATATCTTCTTTGGGGAAATATCTGTTTAGGTCTTCTGTCCATTTTTTGATTGGCCTATTTGTTTTTCTGATATCAAACTGTATGAACTGCTGAGAAACTTTTATATATATATTTTGGAGATTACTCCTTTGTCAGTTGCTTAGTTTGCAATTATTTTCTCCCATTCTGAGAGTTATCTTTTAATCTTGTTTATTATTTCCTTTGATATGCAAAAGATTTTAGGTTTAATTAGGTCCCATTTGTTTATTCTTCTTTTTAAATCCATTACTCTAGGAGGTGGGTCAAAGAGGATATTGCTGTGATTTATGTCAAAGAGTGTATTGCCTATGTTTTCCTCTAAGAGTTGTATAGTTTCTGGCCTTATACTTAAGTCTTTAGCCCATTTTGAGTTTATTTTTATGTATGAAGACGTTACTTTACCAACAAAGGTCCATCTAGTCAAGGCTATGGTTTTTCCAATAGTCGTGTATGGATGTGAGAGTTGGACTATAAAGAAAGCTGAGTGCCAAAGAATTGATGCTTTTGAATTGTGGTGTTGGAGAAAATGCATGAGAGTCCTTTGGACTGCAAGGAGATCCAACCAGTCCATCCTAAAGGAAATCAGTCCTGAATATTCATTGGAAGGACTGATGTTGAAGCTGAAACTCTAATACCTTGGTCACCTGATGCGAAGAGCTGACTCATTTGAAAAGACCCTGAAGCTGGGAAAGATTGAAGGCGGGAGGAGAAAGGGACGACCGAGGATGAGATGTTTGGATGGCATCACCGACTCAATGGATATAGTTTTGGGTAGACTCCAGCAGTTGGTGATGGACAGGGAGGCCTCATGTGCTGCAGTCCATGGGGTCATAAAGAATCAAACACAACTGAGTGACTGAACTGAACTGAACTGAAACTCTTGCATCATCCCATACACGGAAAAACACTAAATGCATTAACTTTAGAAATCTGTTTTTTTAATTAACAGTAATCTTTTGATGTCCCTAATACTTGGTGACGGACTGGGAGGCCTGGCGTGCTGTGGTCCACGGGGTCGTGAAGAGTTGGACACGACTGACCGACTGAATTAAACTGAACTGTATTGTGTTAGGGATTCTTCTAGTTTCATTCTTTTACATGCAGTTGTCCAGTTTTCACAGCACCACTTATTGAAGAAGTTATTTTTTCTTGATTGTATATTCTTGCCTCCTTTGACAAATAAGATGCCCATAGGTGTGTGGGTTTATCTCTGGGCTTTCTTTCTTGTTCCATTAGTCTTTATTTCTGTTTTTGTGCCAGTACCATACTGTCTTGATGACTGTCGCTTTGCAATATAGTATGAAGTCAGGAAGATTGATTCCTCCAGCCCCATTCTTCTTTTTCAAGATTTCTTTGGCTGTTTGGAGTCTTTTGTGTTTCTACACAAATTGTGAAATTTCTTGGCTCTAACTCTGTGAAAAATACCAGTGGTACTTTTATAAGGATTGCATTGAATCTGTAGATTGCTTTGGGTCGTATAGTCATTTACACAATATTGATTCTTCTAATCCAAGAACATGGTGCATCTCTTCATCTGTTTGTGTCATTTTATATTCCTTTCGTCAATGTCTTATAGTTCTCTGCATACAGATCTTTTGTCTTTTTTGGTAAGTTTATTCCTAGGCACTTTATTCTTTTTGTTGCAATGAATGGGATTGTATCCTTAATTTCACTTTCTGCTTATTAGTGTATAGGAATGAAAGGGATTTATGTATATTCATTTTATATCCTGCAACATTACTATATTTGTGGATTAGCTCTGTTAATTTTCTGATGGCATCTTTAGAGTTTTCTATGTAAAAAATCATGACATCTGCAAACAGTGAGAAGTTTATTTCTTCTTTTCCAATCTGAATTCCTTTTTATTTCTTTATCTTCTCTGATTGCTACAGCTAGGACTTCCAAAACTATGTTGAATAATAGTGGTGAGAGTGGGCAACCTTTTCTTGTTCCTGATCTTAGAGGAAATGACTGCAAATTTTCTCTGTTGAGAATGATGTTTGTTGTAGGCTTGTCATATACAGCTTTTATTACATCGAGGTATATTTTTCTATGCCTACTTTCTGGAGACTATCATAAATGGGTATTGAATTTTGTAAAGATCTTTCTCTGAATTTATTGAGGTGATTATATGTTTTTTTTAATCTTTCACTTTGTTAATATGGTCTATCACATTGATTTATTTGTGTATATTGAGGAATCTTTGCATCCTTGGCATAAAGCCCACTTGATTTTAATGCATGATCCTTTTTATGTGTTGTTATATTTTGTATGCTAGAATTTTGTTGAAGATGTTTGCATCTATGTTCATAAGTGATTTTGGCATATGGTGTCAGGTTCATGGTGGCATAGTAGTTTGAATTTGGGAGCTTTCGTTCTTCTGAAATTTTCTGGAAGACTTTGAGCAGGATAAGTGTTATCTCTTTTTTAAACTCTTGGTAGAATTCCTCTGTGAAGTCATCTGCCCCGGGGCTTTTGTTCATTGGAAGATTTTTTATTATCATTTCAAATTCCATGCTTGTGATTGCTCTGTTCATATTTTCTATTTCTTACTTGTTCAGTCTTGGAAAGTTGTATCTTTCCAAAACTTTATCCATTTCTTCAGGTCGTCCACTTTATAATACAGTAGTCTTTTATGATCCTATAAATAGTAGTATTTTATGATCATAGTAAATAGATCATATTTACTTTACATATATAGTACATATGTACATAGATGCCTTTACATAGTACATAGATCATGTAGTCTTTTATGATCCTATGCATTTCTATATTGTTTGTTTAAACGTCTCCTTTTCCATTTCTAATCATAGTGATTTGGGTCTCCTCCTTTTTTTTTCTTGATGTGTCTTGCTATGGTTTGTCAATTTTGTTTCTGTTCTCAAATAACAAGTTTTTAGTTTTATTTGGCTTCGGTTGGTAAAGAATCCACCTGCAGTGCAGGAGACCCTGGTTCAATTCCTGGGTTGGGAAGATCTGCTGGAGAAGAGATAGACTACCCACTCCAGTATTCTTGGGCTTCCCTTGTGGCTCAGCTGGTAAAAAACATCTGCCTGCAATGCAGGAGACTTGGGTTTGATCCCTAGGTTGGGAAGATCCCATTGACCTTGTCTCCTTTATGTATTTTTCATTTATTTCTGTTCTGGTATTTATAATGACTATCCATATACAAACTTTGGAGTTTTTCTGTTCTTTTTCTAGTTCATTTAGCTGTAAGGTTAGGTTGTTTACATGATGTTTCTATTGTTTCTTGAGGTAGGCTTGTATTGCTTTAAGCTTTCTTCTTACCCCTGCTTTTATTTTTTTATTGTGTCCCATAGGTTTTGAGTTGTCATGTTTTCATTATCATTTTTTTCTGGATATTTTTTTATTTCTTCAGTGACCTCTTGGTTATTCAGAGGCATGCTGTTTATCCTCCAGTGTTTTTATTTTTTACAGTATTATTCTTTTTCCTGTAGTTGATATTTAATCTAAGACATTTAACACTAATCTAATTTAGTGTTATGGTCAGAAAAGATAATTAAAATGATTTCATTTTTTTAATTAACAAGGCTTGCATTGTGACCCAGGATATGATTTATCCTGGAAAATGTTCTGTAAGCATTTGAAAATAAAATGAAATCCACTGTTTTTCAATGAAATGCCCTGTAGATATCAATTAGGTCCAACTGGTCCAAGATATCACTTAAAGCTTGTGTTTTCCTATTACTTTTCTGGCTGGATGATCTGTCCATTCGTGCATTGTGGCTGACATTCAGTCACTCAGATATGTCCAACTCTTTGTGACTCCATGGACTACAGCATGCCAGGCTTCCTTGTCATTCACTATCTCCCTATCTCATGAGTTTGCTCAAACTCATGTCCATTGAGTTGATGATGACATCCAACCATCTCATCTTTGTTTCCCTCTTCTTATGTCCCCAGTCTTTCCCAGCATCAGGATCTTTTCCAATGTCGGCTCTTCCCATCACATGGCCAAAATATTTGAGCTTCAGCATCAGTCTTTCTAGTGAATATTCATGGTTGTTTTCTTTTAGGATTGACTGATTTGATGTCCTTGCTGTCCAAGGGACTCTCAAGAGTCTTCTCCAGCACCATAGTCCAAAAGCATCGATTCTTCAGTGCTCAGCCTTCTCTATGGTCCAACTCTCACATCCGTACATGAGTACTGGAAAAACCAATAGCTTTGACTAGATGGACCTTTGTCTCAAAGTGATATCTCTGATTTTTAGTATGCTGTCTAGGTTTGTCATAACTTTCCTTCCAAGGAACAAGCATCTTTTAATTTGATGGCTGCAGTCACTGTCCATGGTGGATTTGAAGCCCAAGAAAATAAAGTCTATCACTGTTTGCATTATTCCCCCATCTATTTCCAATGAAGTCATGGCACCAGATGCCATGATCTTCCTTTCTTGAACGCTGAGTTTTAGCCAGCTTTTTTACTCTCCTCTTTCACCTTCATCAACAGGCTCTTTAGTTCCTCTTAAGTTTCTGCCATTAGGGTCGTATTATCTGTATATATGAGGTTATTGATATTTCTCCCAGCAATCTTGATTCCAGCTTCCATTCTTGTGAGTGGAGTGTTAAAGTCCCCCACTATTACTGTGTTAATGTCAATTTCTCCTTTAATAGTTGTCAGCATTTTCCTTATGTTCTGAGGTGCTCTTATTTTGAGTTCATATATATTTATAATTTAATTGCTTTTATCTTCTTCTTGGATTGATCCCTTGATCATTATGTAACATCCTTCCTTGTCTCTTGTAATGGTCTTTAAAGTCTATTTTATCTGATATGATTATTGCTATTTCTGCTTTCTTTAGATTTTTATTCAGATGGGATATCATTTCCAGCCTCTGATTTTCAGTATGTGTGTGTCCCTAGATCTGAAGTGTATCTCTTGTATATAGTATATATATATAGGCCTTTTTTGGTATCTATTCAGCCAATCTGTGTCTTTTGATGGGAACATTTAATCTATTTAACAATGTAATTATTGATAAGTATTATCATATTGTCATTAAATTTATTTTTTTGTTTTTGTAGGTCTTTTATTTCTATTGTGTTTCCTGTCTAGAGAAGTTCCTTCATCCCTTGTTGTAAAGCTGATTTGATTGTGCTGAATTCTCTTAACTTTTGCTTGTATGTAAAGCTTTTTATTTCTCCCTCGAATCTGAATGAGATCCTTGCTGAATAGGGTAATCTTGGTTGTAGGTTTTTCCCTTTCATCACTTTAAGTATTTATATATCCTGCCATTCCCTTCTGGCTTGCAGAGTATATGTTGAAATATCAGTTTTGAGCCTCATGAAAATACCCTTGTATGTTATTTGTTGCTTTTCTCTTGCTGTTTTTAATATTTTTTCTTTGTGTTTAATTTTCTTTAGTTTTATTAATATATGTCTTGGTATGATTCTGTTTTTAATTTCACTTATCCTGTATGGGACTCTCTGGACTTCCTAGACTTGCGTGGCTATTTCCTTTCCCATTATAGGGAAGTTTTGGACTATAATCTCCTCAAATATTTTCCCTTACCTTTTCTTTTTGTCGTCTTATTCCGAGGTCCCTACAATTTAAATGTTGGTGCACTTAATGTTGCCCCAGAGGTCTCTGAGACTGTCCTCATCTCTTTTCATTCATTTTTTTTCTTTATTCTGCTGTGCTTCAGTTATTTCTACTATTCTATCTTCCAGTTCACTTACCCATTCTTCTGCCTCAGTCATTCTACTATTGGTTCCCTCTAGTGTATTTTTAATCTCAGTTGTGTTGTTAATTGCAAATTGCCTATTCTTTATTTCTTCAGAGTCCTTGTTAAACATTTGTTGTATCTTCTCAATCTGTGTCTCCAGCTTATTTATCAATGCCTCCATTTTGTTTCTAAGATTTTGGATCATCTTTATTATCATTACTCTGAATTGTTTTTCTAGTAGACTGCCTATTTATTCTTCATTTCTTTGCTCTTGTAGTATTTTTTTTATCATGTTCCTTCATCTACTACATGTTTCTATGTCTTTTCATTTTGTTTAATTTACTGTGTTTTGGGTCTCCTTTTGGCAGGCTTGAAGGTCATACTTCCTCTTATTTATTGAATCTGTCCCCTGTATTTGGGGTTGGACCAGTGCCTTTTTAAAGTTTCCTATTTGGGGGGACTTGTGCTTGTGTCTTGGTTGATGGAGCTGGATCTTGTCAACCTGGAGGGCACTGCCAAATCCAGTAGTGTGACTTGGGGTGTCTATGGACTTGGTATTGGTTGGGGCAGCCTGTCTACTAATGGACAGGGTTGTGTTTCTATTTTGCTGAAGGTTTGGCATGAGGCATCTGGCAGCAAAACTTGCTTGCCTTTAGGTGCTGTCTGGCCTTAGTTTTGAGATGGAAGCTTTTGGGACAACCCTCACTGATTAATGTTCCATGAGGTTGGGAGTTCCCTGTGGTTCAAAGTCCTGGATGAAGTTCTCCCACCTCGGAGGCTCAGGCCTGACCTCTGACTGTATCACCAAAATTTCACAGGCCACACGGCACAGGATATAAAACCCCAAGACAAATGTTGATAGCAACACTGAACAGAAACTCACATACTTACAAAAATTAAAAAAAGAGAGAGAAAGAAGGAAAAAAAACAGGAATCTAAAAAAGAAGAGAGCTATCAAGCTAAAAAACAAACCCATAAGTGAAAATGAATATTAAAAATGAGTACAACTACAATATCAAGAAGGTGGGGAAAATGTGACATAACTACAAAGTACTGTAAAACTAAGAAAAAATAAAATAAGTTTATTTAAAAGTAAGATAATTTTAAAAAGGAAAATAAGTTAAAATAAATTAAAAACATAGGAATTATAAAGAAAGAACATTAGAAGAATACAATAAAGAAATAAAAAAAGAAAAAATATAGAGAGAGTAGTATTAAGAAGAATGTCCTCTTGATTCCTCCATTTTCCTTTCCACAGAGTGAGCACCAGCCAATTGGCCAAACAGAAAGTCCTCCACCATTTCTTGGAAGATCTCTGGACCTGTTGAGGGTGCAGGGGGGTAACTCAGCCTTGCATCTGACCTTGCCCTAGCTTGGACTTCTCTGCTAGTCCATAATTTCCCCTAGAGGTCACAGTCTCAGGTTAATTGTGGGGATTTAATCTGCTGTATCTGTGGCTGCAGGAGTACATTCCCTTCCTCTTCTTTGCTGACATAGTCCCTGGTGTTCCACTTTGTTTTGGGGGCCACCTCTGATGTAGGTCACCCTCCAGTGTCTGCTCACTGCCTAGACACCAGGCGGCAAAAGTGGTGGCTTATTAGGGTACACCTGTTCAATAGGGTCAGGGAGGGAGGGGTTTGGAAGCCACAAATGTGGTGTATGTGGTGGTGCCTCCTGTGGCCAAGGCCTGCAGGAAACTGTTACAGTCTGATGGGGGGGGCATGCACTCTCTCAGGGGGATTGGCTCCACGTCTTGAGTTCCTTGGCAGAGCCAAGCTGCATATGTTCCCAGGAAAGTGTAGGTTGTTAGCAACCTGTGCCTGCTCATGGCTTGATGGCAGCTGCTACCTTTAGGGTTGGAACCTCAGTTCAGTTCAGTTCAGTTGATCAATCATGTCCAACTCATTACAACCCCATGGACTGCAGCACGCCAGGGTTCCCTGTGAGCCTGCTCAAACTCATGTCCATCGAGTTGGTGATGCCATCAAACTATCTCACCTTTTGTAGTTTCCTTCTCTTCCTGCCTTAAATTTTTCCCAGCATCAGGGTCTTTTCCAATGAGTCAGTTCTTTGCATCAAGTGGCTAAAGTATTAGAGCTTCAGCATCAGTCCTTCCAATGAATATTGGACTGACTTCCTTTAGGATTGAAGGGTTTCATTGCCTTGCAGTCCAAGGGACTCTCAAGGGTCTTCTCCAACACCACAGTTCAAAAGCATCAATTCTTTGGTGTTCACCTTTCTTTATGGTCCAACTCTCACATCCATACATAACTATTGTGAGAACCACAGCTTTGAATAGATGGACTTTCGTTGGTGAAATAATGTCTCTGCTGTTTCATATGCCTTCTAGGTTTCTTCCAAGGAGCAAGCGTTTTTTAATTTCATTGCTGAAGTCACCATCTGCAGAGATTTTGGAGCCAAGGAAAATTAAGTTTGCCACTGTTTCCATTATTTGCAATGGCATAATGGCACTGGATACCATAATCTTCATTTTTTGAATGTTGAGTTTTAAGCCAGCTTTTTCACTCTCTTCTTTCACTTTCATCAAGAGGCTCTTCAGTTTCTCTTTGCTTTCTGCCATATGGGTGGTGTCATCCACGTATCTGACATTACTGATATTTCTCCTGAGAATCTTGATTTCAGCTTGTGCTTCATCCAGCCCAGTATTTCTCATGATGTACTCTTCATGTAATTTTAATAAGCAGGGTGATGATATACAGCCCTGACATACTCCTTCCCTGATTTGGAACCAGTCTGTTGTTCCATGTCTGGTTCTAACTGTTGCTTCTTGACCTGCATATGGATTTCTCAGGACGCAGGTCAGGTGGTTTAGTATTCCCATCTCTCTAAGAATTTTCCACAGTTTGTTGTAATCCACATAGTCAAATGCTTTCTTTGACATAGTCAATAAAGCAGAACTAGGTGTTTTTTCCTGCAATTATCGTACCTTTCCTGTGATCCAACAGATGGTAGGATCTCAGTGTTGGTGTTTTGTCCCCTGCCTTAGTTACTTGCCCTGGCTTTGGCAGAGGCCAGTCAGTTTGCATTCTTCCCTCTGGGAGCCTAAACTTCAGTCACATCTAACCTTGTCTCTGGCACTTTTGACGGCTTTGGCAGTGATTTTGACCAGGCCGCCTTGGAGGCCTCTTTGGGCAAACAGCTTTGGCCAGGCAAATCTACCTCTGGGCAGGGCAGTTCGCAGACATTGCTCATCTCACCTATGGCAGTCACAATGTCAGGTTCCTGCATTCTGCAGTCATGGGTAGTTAGAAGGTCCCTGGGGCAATGATCTCTTGCATTTCTGGGAGGCCTAGCAAAGGTTACTGAGAATTTTTTAGCCAGTAGTTTAAAGTCAGTACTGCTATTTCAATATACAATTTGCCATATAACATCAAAGACAAACTGTCAGGTAAGATTTTTTGGAGTGGCACCATAGGCAATTATATTAGCCTTTTCCTGAACATAAGTGATTAAATGGCATAATATCTTAAGTATGGTTTATATAGGGAAATTATAATTTTAAGCAATATTATTTTAGCTATATGCCTTATTTATAAGAGATTATTTGCAACACTGTTTTTGCAGTGAGTTAAAAGAGAGCATTATTTGAGTTTGTGTTGGTTTAAAGTACTACTGCTTGATGCTTTTAGAAATGTATTAATATGAAATAATATCTTAAAACTTTGACCCACTTTTCTATCTCTAATTTTTATCATAACAGTTGCTATATTGACCAATTCTCTGATTTGCTTACTCCTCAATTATTTTTTGTTTTTCTTCTTGAAGGTAATATAAAAAGGACTCATATTTTGGTAATCACTTGAAATCTACATAATTTCCATTTGTTAAACAAATCTTTCAAGCTGCAGGCAAAACTACTCTTCAATTTTGATCATTTTAAAATAATTTTTCATAGTTGTTACAAAGATATGCTAATAAAGGAGATGGGGTGAGTAATGCATTAATATATCTAAAACAAAACAGGTCAAATGACAGAACATAGAAAGGCTGTCTATACAAAATTTTCATTTTCCACACTAAGATAAATATTATTTATTAATAATAACTTAATGAAATTAAAAATTGACAATAATCCCTTATCACTGAGAACACTGATAAATTCAGACATTTCGCTAAACCTTGAACCTATGACTTTGATTTTTGTCCTAATTTTTGCTTACTTTATCACTGCATGCCAAGTAAATCAATAAATAAGTTTTGAATGAGATGAATCATGTACAAAATCTCCATGCATGACAGAACTGTTTCCTCATCATAAAAAAGTTAAATTTTTAAATCATCTTTTTTTTAAGTATACACTTTAGAAAAATCAAGAAATAATCTTTTAAGACTACAGCAGTAAAAGATCTTAAACTCTGGCTCTTGTATAGATAATTTTTCATTAGTTTGTAGGTTTTAACATAATCAAACTCTTAATCACTAAACTGGATGAAGAGGGAAAAGACAACTGAGAAGTATTTTTAGTCACTGAATTGTTTAGACTCAGGACATTACATTTTATAAGTGTTCTGAATTTATGGTAATATATTAGTGTGTGAATTGATTCTGTTCAGTGACACTTTGATCTGGCCACAGTTCAATATTTTAGTTGTTTTGTTTTATGTAAACACTGGTTCACTGATGTTTTTTGAAAGAGAGTAAAATATTTTGTCAAAAAGAGAATTGAACATAGAAAATTAGTATAGTTCTACTTTTGTGTTCATATTGATTTTCTAAACTCTTTTAAGATGTGAAAGGGAAGATCTAGTCATCTCAACTTTATTTGTACAAAAAAGAAGATGGATAGAATAGAATAACTTATGAATATGAGAGAAACGAATCAGCTAAAGATACAAAATCAGCTAAACCTAAATTTTTAATAAAGGTGGTATCTTTTTGGTGTAACTAACCTTCCCTTTTGGTATAGAGTTTGCCTCTTTTAACCTGTAGAAATATAAGGAGTAAAACTAACAAATAGTATCACCAATTATTATCAGATTCACTTACAAATTCAAAGAAGTACAAAAAGATAATTTTCAAAGGAATACATTTCTAATGGTGAAATTTAAGTCACAACAATGTTTGGATAGGGACATTCATTTAGGGCTGAGAAATACTTGTCATATCATCTTCATGTATGAATGATCTTGACTATAGTCCTTGCTGTAGCAAGGAGTGTCCTTTTGAATGAATGTATTCTGTAGCTTCTTTTCTCTTGAAACCACTTTATGCCATACTGAAGGGGAATGAAGTTCAAGTTGTGAAAGGTTTTTCCTCAAACTATTCAAATGGTGACATTATTCTGAAATCTCAAGAGACAAAAGCTGGCAGGGCAGAAAATCAGCATTGACAAATGATCAGCACAATTCTCTACCTGGTCTGTTACATGGATATATCAGATCCGATACTTTTGGTCTCCTTAAGGCATTCATGACTCAAAGAAGTTACAGCCTGCAGGAATGGCCAGCTATGTGCATTCATACAGAGAAACAAGTAAGTCTGGCTTTGGTTTTGTAAGCAGGAGTATTGCCAGCTATTTCCAAGGTATTGCTTAGACTGATTCCCCTTACCAATTCTAGGCTCTCCTAAGTCCAAAATATTCAGGTCCAGCAAGTCGTGGAAGGATGATTAGCTGTCCTTTAGTTGTGATTCAGATAGTAAAGTCTTTTCTCTCTTAGGTATAAGATCAGTCTGTAATAGAACACAACATGTTTGTATGCTCAGTCATGTCCAACATTTTGCAACCCTATGGTTTATACCCCACCAGGCTCCTCTGTCCATGGAATTCTCCAGCAAAGAATACTGGAATGGGTTGCCATTTCCTCATCCAGGGGATCTTTCCAACCCAGGGATCAAACCCATGTCTCCTGCATTGGCAGGCAGATTCTTTACCACTGAGCCACATAGGAAACCCAATAAAACACAATACACTCATGCAAATAAGGAAATGACTGGCAATGAACTGAGGCAGAATATTCACTCAAAGCTTCAGTTTGCTCAAATAATAATGCCTGCCTCTTTGGCATTGTAAATTAAATGGGATGGCATCTGTAAATAAAATGTTGACCATAGTACCTGACATACTATAGCTATTCAATAAATAACGAGTTTCACCTCAAATGGCTCAGGGATCATTGCTTTTATATGCTGAAGTTTATGGAAGATTTGATTTGATGAATAAGCTTTACAACTTTAACAAAGAAGCTTTAAAAATAACTTGTCTCATTGAACTCAAAAAACTTTTCCAGCTTTAAGGTTGTACAATGATTACACCCATATTCCCTCTACAGAGTATTTTACTTGATGATCTCTCAACAGATAGTACACTATTTGTGAACTTAACCAAGAAGGAGGGGGGTTGGTTGACTATGAACAGTGTCTCCATTTAAAAGACTAAGTGATTCTTTGACACATGTAATATTTAATAGTATTTTAAAATGTATGTAGGCAAATATTTTGTATTAAATATATATTTTTAAATTTTAATATATATTAGAAAGAATGAAAGTGAAAGTGTTAGTCTCTCAGTCATGTCCAACTCTTTGTAACCCCATGGATGTAGCTCACCAGGTTCTTCTGTCTGTGGAATTCTCCAGGCAAGAATACTGGAGTGGGTAGCCATTCCCTTCTGCAAGGAATCTTTCTGATCCAGGAATCAGACCTGGGTCTCCCGCACTGCAGTCAGATTCTTTACCATCTGAGCCATTAAGAAATTCCCTGATATTAGAAATAATATAATTAGCCAAAATATATAGCTTTAAAACTGAGTCATTTTTTAATGAATACATAATTTTAAATGTAGGGAAGGAAATGGAAAATGTGAGAAAGATAATACACAACCAATGATTGGAAAATACTGTTTTCTCCCATATATTTTGTCCTTAGGTTAGGATTTCTTAAAAAATAAAGAGAATAACATTTATATCCTATTAAGAATACAAATCTGTCTATACACACACAAATGAAACAGTCTGCCTTTTAAATGTATCTTTGTCTACATAGAGATTCATGACTGCAGAACCAGATTACTCCATTCTTACTACATCATTAACAAATTGCATTTGTGGCAAATCCATTCCATATTACCACCTCCAATCTTCTGTAAATCAAAAGTTTGATCCCAACCTCTCAAAAAACATAATTTACAATTGTACTAATGTTTCTCTGTTTAATTGCATATACAATTTTCTAACTAAACTCATTGAATAAAATATTAATTAATAAAATTATTAACTGAAATTCAAAATGTACAGTTTTCTTGGGTCTAAATCTATAACATTATGCAAAGGGGAAAGTTGAAAAATATAAACAAATAAGAAAATAAGAGCATTTATTTTGAGAGAAATAGAAATATAGTTACCTAATAGTTACCTGCTTTGTTTTTTCATCTGTCAAGAAATTTTCTTGGTTAATTATAAAAAAAATAATCCATACAAAACTTTTGTATCATGTTATTTTTGTCCTAAAAATGTCATCAAGACTAATCTTCAGAATATGAGAACAATAGTAGAATAGCAAGATTCATCCCCAGAAGTTATAGATCTAGATGTTAATCTCTAATCTTTTAACACTTCATTTTATTTGTAGTCTGGAAGGAATTATTGATCTAGAGAGTAAAATAATAAATGCAAAAGTTAGTTATACAGTCACTATTTTTAATGCATGACTCCTGCATTATAAACAACTGCAAACTGGAATTCTAAAATTAAGTCTGAGAAAATACTTCAAACTTTCATTTCAAACACTAGCATACAATGAAGAAAATGTAAAAGTTCACTAGTAAGGAAAGAATCTGGTTTTTTAGCTTTCTAATTGAAAATATTCAACAAAGAAGGTCAAAATGAATATGAATAGCTGGAAGACTTAATACACAGTATTGGTGAATTTAATCAAGATGGAAAGAGAGTGGTAGACTGTTATAATTGTACCCATTTAAAGGACTATGAGGTTACTTGAGCAGCCCTACAGCCAGATCTGAAAAACAAAATCTCATCTCAGTAAAGCTGCTCATAGATACACTTTGCAGAGGATAATGGTGGGGGCTTGGGAGCAAAAATCACAGTGAAGAAGGCATTGTAACAGGCAGAATAATCCCTTCCCCCACATGCCCATATTCTTATTCCCTAGAACTTGTGAATATGTTCCCTCACATGGCAAAAGGGACTTTGTGGATGTAATTAAGATTCCATACATTTAGATGGGAAGATTATACTGGCTTAGCCAGATAGAGACAGTGCAATTATGTCAATGAATTTCTGGTTGTAGACAAAAATAAATATGATGATACGAAAGGGTTTACAGAGAGATTCAATGTTGCTAGCTCTGAAGATAAGGGACACAAGAACCAAGCTACATCAAGAACTTAAGAAGCTGGAAAAACAAAAGTAGGAAATAGATTTTTCCCTACAGTCTCAGGAAAGGAAAATACCTTTGTCAAAACCTTGACAACCAGATCATGTTGAACTTGTGATCCACTAAACTATAATACAAAAGGTATTCTTTAAATATTTAAATCACTGGAAATTTATTTCAGCAGCAATAGAAAATTAATGCTTGCATATATCAACTTTTACAAGGGAACTTCATACAGGTGGATGTTGTACCAATTTCTGACTTATAGACAGTGAGTTACATATTGTGTTGTGCTGTCATATATAAGGAAAGAACATAATATAAATCATGATATATCAAAATCATTGTAAGCAAATGTTTGCTATAAAAGCATTATACATTACTGGATGATAATAGCAAGAACCAGTTTGTTTTCTGAAAGAGGCCAAAAAAGAGTGTCAAAAACCTAGGATGGCCTGTAGTTTTGTTTTTTTGTGGCATCTTTGTCGGGTTTTGGAATTAGGGTGATGGTGGCCTCATAGAATGAGTTTGGAAGTTTACCTTCCTCTGCAATTTTCTGGAAGAGTTTGAGTAGAATAGGTGTTAGCTCTTCTCTAAATTTTTGGTAGAATTCAGCTGTGAAGCCATCTGGTCCTGGGCTTTTGTTTTTTTGGAAGATTTCTGATTACGGTTTCAATTTCCGTGCTTGTGATGGGTCTATTAATATTATCTATCTCTTCCTGGTTTAGTCTTGAAAAGTTGTATTTTTCTAGGAATTTGTCCATTTCATCCAAGTTGTCCAGTTTATTTGCATATAATTGTATGACAAAAACAATAAAAGGGAGGAAAAAAAATATTAAAAAAAAAAAACCTAGGATGGGGTGGCTAGGTATGAAAGAAGTATACTGTCTCACAGCTAATCTGAAAAGTATGGGGGAGTTTGGTTTTTGTTTGCTTATTTTCTTTTCTATTCATATAGGGAACACACAGTAAGTAAAGCATTTTGTGCTCATTGTATATCCACTGACAAAATAGAGCAAAGACTTCTATGACCATTCATGACAAAAACCACAATCTTAGAAAAAATAAATAGGAATAGTCACTGAGGAAATGTACAACTGCAGCCCAAGCAAAAAAAGACAAGAAAATAAATAAAAACAACAGCATTAAACCCTGAGGAGGAAGGGAAATCTGATTTTCAAAGTTACCATGTGCGCTAGGTGGCTTCAGTCATGTCTGACTCTTCTGTGATTCCATGGACTATAGCCGGACATGTCAACTGAAATTATGCAATCTGAAGGGCAGAGAGAAAAAAAATTAAGAATAATCACTAGACAAAAAAAAAGAAGAATCACTAAAACCTAAGGGATCTGAAAGACACTCTCAAGATTGCCAATGTATGCATTATAAGAGTATAGGAGAGGAGAAAGAGAAAGATTTTTTTTTCTTTTTCTTTTATTTTTTTATTGTAACAAAATCAAGGAGGACTTTTTTCTTTATATTATTGTGTTGGTTTTGCCATACATTGACATGAATCTGCCATAGGTATATATGTGGTCCCCTTCCAGAACCCCCCTCCCACCTCCCTCCCAATTCCATCCCTCTGGGTCATCTCAGTGAACCAGCCCTGAGCACCCTGTACCATGCATCAAACCTGGGTTGGCAATTCATTTCACATATGTTCACTTACATGTTTCAATGCCATTCTCCCATATCATCCCACCCTTGCCATCTCTCATGGAGTCCAAAAGATTGTTCCATACATCTGCCAGAAGGAAAAGCAACAATACAGTATACTAACGCATATATATGGAATTTAGAAAGATGGTAACAATAACCCCACATGCGAGACAGCAAAAGAGAAATATTTAAAAAGAATATTTTAAGAAATAATGGCCAAAGAGTCTCAAATCAAATGAAAGGTGCTATTCAAAGAACTCCAATCAGAATGACCTTAAAGAGATCCACAGCAAGACATATTATGATCAAACTATTTAAACACACAGAAAAAATGTATTTATGGCATATAGAAAACAAATAGGAAATGGCAAGAAAAAGTTCTCATTAATAATCACTTCAATTGTAAATTAATTAAACACTAATTAAAAGCAGAAGTTGACATGATGGATAGAAAACAGTACCAAACTGTATGTTGTCTACAGGAGACTCAATTTAGATCCAAAGACACAAATTAGCTAAAAGTGAAAGAATGGAAAAAGATATTCTATAGAAATAATATCTAAAGAAAGCTGGGCTGGCTATACAAATATCAGACAATATACTTTATGGTGGTTAATTTTATGCATCAATTTTACTGGGATGCAGGGTACACAGATATTTGGTCAAACATTAATGTGGGTGCTTTTATGAGAGCATATTTGTATGAGATTAATATTTATGCTGGTAGACTGGATAAAGCAGATTGCCTTCCCTAATGTGGGTGGCTCTAATCCAATCACTTGAGCATATGAAGAGAAAATGTTAACCTTCCCCCTCAGTAAAAAAAAAAAAAAAAGAAAGAAAAAATTCTTCCTATCTTTGAGCTGAGATATTGGAATTTTTCGTGCCTGCCTTCAAACAGGAATTAAACATCAGCTCTTTTGGTTCTCACACCTTCGGATTTAATTGAAAATGAAACTATCATCTTTCCTGTGTCTCTAGATAGTCAACTTGCCTGTAGATCTTAAGCTTTTCCCACCTCCTTAATCATGTTAGCTGATTCTTTATAATAAAACTCTAGAATTAGACTAATAGAGATTTTAATTCAAAAACTGTTATAAAAGACAAAGAATGATATCACAAATTGATAAAAGGGTAAATCAACTAAGAATATGTAATAATTACAAACACATATACATCTAATAGGAGGACTAAAAAAATATATGAAAGAAAAACTGTCATAATTGGGGAGAAATAAACAATTCTACAATAGTATTTGGAGATTTCAATACCCAACTTTCAATAACTGAAAGAAAGTCTATAAATAAGATAAATAAGAAAATGGAAAACTTTAAAAACACTATAAATCAGTTGGGCATAAGGAACATATATATATATATATAGAACAACCCACCCAAAAAGAGCAGAGTATATTTTTTTTCCAAGAGGACATGGTGCATTCCCCAAAAAAGACAATATTTTAGGCTGCAAACAATTTTCAATAATTTTAAAAAGATGGAAATCATGAGGATCTCTGAATACAATGATAATTAATAATAGAAGAAAAATTAGAAATTTCATAGATAATGTGAAAATTAAACAATATACTCTTAAACAAAAAATGTGCCAAATAAGAAATCACCTCGAGACTGTTGAAAAATAAAAACAATATATTGAAATTTAAAGGATATAGTGAAAGCAGTGCAAAAAGGGAAATTTATAGCTGTAAACATCTTCAGTCAAAATAAGAAACATCTAAAATCAATAACCTAACTATATACCATAAGGCACTAAAAAAATAAAAAAGAAAATTAAAGCCAAGTTGGCAGAATGAACAAAGCAATATAGAATAGAGGAGAAACAAATATTTTAGAGAATAGACAAACAAGAGAAGCAACAAAATTAGGTTTGTCCTTTGAAAACATCAGCAAAATTGGCAAACCTTTACATAAGCTGACTAGTCAAAAAGAAGACACAACTAAAAGCCAAAGAAAATGAAGTAATTGTTACCTCCTTTAATGAAATAAAAAGGAACAAACAAAATGACAACAAATTAGATAATTTGGATAAAAGGGACAAATTCCTAGAAACACACATATTAAAAAGAGTATTTCTAACTCAAAATAAACAGAGAATCTGACTAGACCTACAATAAGGACAAATATTTAAAAGCAGTAAAAAACTCAAAACAAAGAAAATTCCAGGATCAGATGACTTCGTGTGTGAATTTTACCAAACATTTAAGAAGACTTAACACCAACCCTTGTCTAAATTTTGTAAACAATAGAAAGGAAGAAAGCATTTCATAATTCATTCTATGAGGCCAGCATTACCCTAACATCAAAAGTAGACATAGGCACTACAAGAAAAGAAAAATACAGACCAATATCCCTTATAAGTATAGATGTAAAAACCCTCAGCAAAATACAAGTTAACTAATTACAGAGCATATTGAAATCATTATGCACCATGATCAATTGGGATTTATCCCAGGAACATGAAGTTGGTATAACATAGTAAAACAGCTTAATGAAATGCAGAACATTAACATAATGAAAAAAATGAACAC
Source organism: Antilocapra americana (assembly GCA_007570785.1). Classification (NCBI taxonomy): domain Eukaryota; kingdom Metazoa; phylum Chordata; class Mammalia; order Artiodactyla; family Antilocapridae; genus Antilocapra; species Antilocapra americana. The sequence goes on along the minus strand of ML660681.1, from coordinate 2,984,865 downwards.
CTCAATTAATTCACAAAATGTATTGCACAAAAATCCCATACACTTTCATAATAAAAACACTCAGAAAACTAGAAGGAAAATGTCTCCATCAATATAAAGATCATTTATGCATATACAAAGTTAACTTCATATTCAGTGATGAAATAGTGAAAGTATTCCTCTTGAGTTAAAAGATGAAACAAGGATGTTTGCTTTCCAAATGCTATTCAACATAATATTGGAGGTTCTAGTCAGAGCAATTAGGCAAGGAAAGAAACACAAGTCCTCCAGATTAGAAAAGAGACTAGCCTATCTCTATCTGTGAAGGATGTGTAAAAAATCTAGAAAAAGCTCAAATCAACAACAGCAAAATCCAGAGCTAATAAACAAATTAAGCAAGGTTTCAGCTTAAATGTAAAGGTCTAAGAAACTTAAAAAAACATGAAGAAAAATGAGAAGAGCCTCAGAGACTTGTGGGACAAGCATATGACATATGGATAATGGGTAACACCAAAGCAGAGGAGAGAATGAAAAAGAGGAAGAAAGAATATTTGAAAAAATTATGGCTGAAAAATTTCCAAATTTGATTAAAAATTAATCTACAGATCCAAGAAGCTCAATAAAATCAAAGTGATTCACATCTATACAGATTACAGTCAAACTGTTGAAAGCCAAAGAGAAAGAGAGAATTCTGAAAGGAGCAAGAGAAAAATTCTTCGTAAGTTAACAGGGGATCCTCAAAAAAATTAACAGCTGTTTTTCACCAGAAACCATAGAGGCCAGAAGAGAGTGAGATGGAATGTTTATGCCATTGAAGGGGGAAAAAATGTCAATCATATATTCTACATGCAGAAAAAAAATACTATCATTGAAAATTAAAGCAGAAGATAAGACATTCTCAGAAAAATAAAACACAAAATTTGATGCCAGGATACCTGCTCAAAAAGAAATGCAACAAGGTGCCCTTTGAACTCTCTTATACCAATGGTGGGGATGTAAACTGGCACAGTCACAATGGAGAACAATATGGAGGTTCCTTAAAAAAAACTAAAAATAGGATCACTATAGGATCTAGCAATCTCATTCCTGGGCATATATCCAGAGAAAACCATAATTCCAAAAGATACATGCACCAATATTCATTGCAACACTATTACAATAGCCAGACCATGGAAGCAACCTAAATGTACATTGTCAGATGAATGGATAAAGAAGATGTGGTACATATATACAATGGACTATTACTCAGGCACTAAAAAGAATGAAATAATGCCATTTGCAGCAACATGGAACTGGAGATTATCATACTAAGTGAATAAACCAGACAGAGAAAAACAAGTATATTATATTTCTTATATGCAGAATCTAAAAAAAATCGATATGAATGAGCTTATTTACAAAACATAAACAGACTCATAGACTTGGTGAACAGACTTATGGTTATGAGGGGGAAAGGGGAGAAGGGATAGATTTGGAGTTTGGGATTGACATGTACACACTGCTATATTTAAAATATATAATCAACAATCACCTAGTGTATAGCACAGGGAAATCTTCTTGATGTTCTATAATAACCTAAATGGAAAAGAATTTGAAAAAGAATAGGTATATGTATAAATGAATCACTTTGCCATACACCTGAAACTAACACTACGTTGTTAATCAACTATACTCAATATTTTTTCAAAAAGCAATTAAAAATCAAAAATTAAAGGAATAGAAAAAAATGAGCCCTTCAAGTTGAGATAAAAGAACAATTGATAGTAACTCAAATTCTTAAGAATATAAAAAGAAAATCAGTAAAGCTAACTACATAGGCAAACACAAAAGATAGTATAAATGCATTTTCTGTTATAACTTCCTTCATCTATCTGATTTAAAAGACAACTACATAAAGCAATTATTATTGGTTTGTGTTTATATGCATAAAATGTATAACAATTTAACTTGAGACAATAATAAAAAAAATAGATGGAGGAAAGAGATATTATACATAGAAGCAAAGTCTCTGTATATTATTGAAATTAACTTGATATTTATCCAGGCTAAGTTAATTTTAATCGATGAGGCTATCAGGGAAAAATTAACTCAAAATATATAGAACAAAAAAATGACCAGGAAGCTAAAATGGTACAAAAGAAGATATGTATTTAATACAAAATAATATAGCAATGAAAAAAATTAAGATTAAAAAAAGAATAAACATAGAAAACTAGTACCAAAGCTTCAGACATAATCCTACCATATTACATCATGTTAAACAGATTATAGCTTCCAATTAAAAGACAGATATTTGATGAATGGATCTAAAAACCCAACTATATGCTCTCTACAACTAACACACATTATATTAAAAAACACAAAAATGTGGAAACTCAACAGATAGGAAAATATATGCTTTGATATGAGTATCCAAAATAGAGATGGAGTGGTTATACAAATATCAAGAGGTGGTACATATATATAATGGAATATTATTTAGTCATAAAAAAGAACAAAATAATGCCAATTGCAGCAACATGGATGGATCTAGTGATTGTCATGCTGAGTGAAATCAGATAAAGACAAATATCATGTGATATTGTTTATATGTGAAATCTTAAAAAAAAGAAGTTATTTACAAAAGAGAAATAGAATCACAGATGTAGAAAACAAATTTAGGATTAGCAGGGGGCAATGGAGGATAAATTGGCTGATTGGGATTGGCATAAACACACTACTGCATATAAAATACACAACTAATATGGACCCAATAGAAGCAGAGATATTAAGAAGATGTGGCAAGAATACACAGAACTGTACAAAAAAGATCTTCACAACACAAATAATCACGATGGTGTGATCACTCACACTCAGGGTGCTCAGGGCTGGTGAACCGGGATGATCCAGTAAAGGTCAGTTTTCATTCCAATCCCAAAGAAAGGCAATGCCAAAGAATGCTCAAACTACAGCACAATTACACTCATCTTACAGTGCTCAAAATTCTCCAAGCCAGGCTTCAGCAATATGAAAACCGTGAACTTCCAGATGTTCAAGCTGGTTTTAGAAATGGTAGAGGAACCAGAGATCAAATTGCCAACATCCTCTGGATCATCGAAAAAGCAAAAGAGTTTCAGAAAAATGTCTATTTCTGTTTTACTGGTTATACCAAAGCCTTTGACTGCGTGGGTCACTTAAAACTGTGGAGAATTCTTCAAGAGATGGAAATACCAGACCACCTGACCTGAATCTTGAGAAACCTGTATGCAGGTCATGAAGCAACAATTAAAACTGGACATGGAACAACAGACTGGTTCCAAATAGGAAAAGGAATATGTCAAGGCTGTATATCGTCACCCTGCTTATTTAACTTATATGCAGAGTACATCATGAGAAACACTGGGCTGGAGGAAGTACAAGCTGGATTCAAGGTTGCCAGGAGAAATATCAATAACCTCAAATATGCAGATGACACCACCCTTATGGCAGAAAGTGAAGAAGAACTAAAGAGACTCTTGATGAATGTGAAAGAGGAGAGTGAAAATGTTGGCTTAAAGCTAAACATTCAAAAAAATAAGATCATGGCATCCAGTCCCATCATTTCGTGGCAAATACATGGGGAAACTGTGGAAAAAGTGGATGACTTCATTTTTCGGGGGGTCAAAAATAATTACAGATGGTGATTGCAGCCATGAAATTAAAAGACACTTATCATTTGGAAGGAAAGTTATAACCAACATAGACAGCATATTAAAAAGTAGAGACAATACTTTGCCAACAAAGGTCCGTCTAGTCAAGGCTATGGTTTTTACAGTAGTCATATATAGATGTGAGAGTTGGACTATAAAGAAAGGTAAGCACCGAAGAATTGATGCTTTTGAACTGTGGTGTTGGAGAAGACTCTTGAGAGTCCCTTAGACTGTATGGAGATCCAACCAGTCCATTCTAAAGAGATCAGTCCTGGGTGTTCATTGAAAGGACTGATGTTGAAGCTGAAGATCCAATACGTTAGCCACCTGATGCAAAGAGCTGACTCATTTGAAAAAACCATGAACCTGAGAAAGATTGAGGGCAGGAGGAGAAGGAGACGATGCTGGATGAGATGGTTGGATGGCATCACCGACTCAATGGACATGGGTTTGGGTAGATTCTGGCAGTTGGTGATGGATAGGGAGGCCTGGCCTGCTGCAGTTCTTGGGGTAGCAAAGAGTCAGATACGACTGAGCAACTGAACTGAACTGAACTGAACTGAAAATGGACCTACTGTATAACACAGGAAGCTCTACTCAATATCTGTAATGACCTGTATGGGAAAGGAATCTAAAATCACTCAGTTGTAACACTTTCAAAGTGAAAAAAAAGTGTATATGTATTACAGATTCACTTTGCTGTAAGTAAAATCTAACACAATATTGTAAATCAACTATATTCCAATAAAAATCAATTAAAATTATAATTCATGATGAAACTTATTATTAGAAATAAAAGAGACATTTCATCATCAAAAAGAGGCCAAGAAAATATCGCAATTCTAAGTATGTGTGCACCTAACTATTAGAGCACCAAAGTTCATGATGCAAAAACTAACAACAACTGGTGGACACATCAGTAATGTAGTCTTGATAGTGGATAGAACAATGTAAACAGAAGATCAATAAGGAAATACAAAATTTTACACTATAAATCAACGAGCCTAACCCTAACAGACATCTATAGAACTCTACATCCACAAATAGCAGAATACACAGTATTCATAATTGTTCATAGAGTATTTTGCCATGTAACATATGGATAGACCATATGTTAGGTCATAAAAAAGTCACAGTAAATTTTAAAAGATTGGAATCACACAGAGTATGTTCTCCAACCAGAAGAGAAAGCAACTACAAGTCAATAACAGAAAGAAATTTGGAAAATTCATAGATATATGGAAATTGAATAACACATTCTTAAATTAAAAAAATAGGTAAGAGAAAAAATTATATGCAAAATTTGGGGGGAACAAAAACAACTTGGAGAAGTATAGCATACTAAAAGAAATGGGAATCAGAGAGAATTATGTTTACAGGGAATTTGCAGCTATAAATATTTACATTAAAAAGGAATAAAGGGGAGAGATGTCAAAATGGTAGAAACACTAGACCCCACATCGTCTCACAGGCACACTGAATCAGTAAAAGTATATGAAAAAAATTTCTTTTGTGAGGAATCTGGAATCCAATAGAGAGTTTCTATATCCTAAGCAAACATGAAACTAGTCACATGAAAGGCAGTAGAAAAATCCTCTCATCATAATACCTATCCTTGGCATAGCACCATATGATTCAAAGGAAACACCCAGCTCCCTGCCAACTTCTTTTGCATGAGGAGCAAAAGAGTTGGACTACCTGTCCAATACTCTAAATTTCTGGGGAATGCCAAAAGCACTGGCTCTGTCTCACTTGTCTCAGAGTGCTGATGAATCCAAGCATACTCTAGACACCTAAGCACCATGAAAAACAAAGACAGCAGCTTGAACTAGTATGAAAACATTTATAGTAGCCCCTCACTCTAGCTAACATAATATGTTTCAAACAAGAAACATAGATAAATAATAAACAAAGACAAGATAAATCTCTAGGACCCAATTCTAGTGGAGATATATAATTTACCTCACAGAGAATTTAAAATCACCATCATAATGATGCTCAACAAAATCAGGAGATCATGCAAGAACAAAGTGAGAATTTCAACAAAGTGATAGAAAATATTTCAAAAGCAATAAAGAGAAATCTCAGAGCTAAATAATACAATAACTGAACTGACAAATTCCTAGAGGGGCTCAACAGTAAACCAGATTAAGCAAAACAAAGAATCAGGGAACTCAAAGACAGGCCATTGGAAATTATTCAATCATAGGAAGAAAAAGAAAATGAAAAAGAGTGAAGAAAGCTTAAGGAATTTATGATACCTCATTAAGAAAACCAAAATTATTTAAAGTAATTAGAGAAAATCTAAATTAATATAAAGAAAGAAGAATGGAACTGGAGGAATCAACCTGCCTGACTTTAGGCTATACTACAAATCCACAGTCATTAAGACAGTATGGTACTGGCACAAAGACAGAAATATAGATCAATGGAACAAAATAGAAAGCCCAGAGATAAATCCATGCACCTATGTACACCTTATCTTTGACAAAGGAGGCATGAACATACAATGGATAAAAGACAATCTCTTTAACAAGTGGTGCTGGGAAAACTGGACAGCCACTTGCAAAAGAATGAAACTAGAACACTTTCTAACACCATACACAAAAATTAACTCAAAATGGATCAAAGATCTAATCATAAGACCAGAAACTATAAAACTCCTAGAGGATAACATAGGCAAAACACTCTCCGACATAAACCAAAGTGGGATCCTCTATGACCCACCTCCCAGAATATTGGAAATAAAAGCACAAATAAACAAATGGGACCTAATTAAAATGAAAAGCTTCTGCACAACAAAGGAAACTATAAGCAAGGTGAAAAGGCAGCCTTCAGAATGGGAGAAAATAATAGCCAATGAAGCAACAGACAAACAATTAATCTCAAAAATATACAAGCAACACCTGCAGCTCCATTCTAGAAAAATAAACAACCCAATCAAAAAGTGGGCCAAAGAACCTAACAGACATTTCTCCAAAGAAGACATAAAAATGGCTAACAAACACATGAAAAGATGCTAAACATCACTCATTATCAGAGAAATGCAAATAAAATCCACAAAGAGGTACCACTTTACACCAGTCAGAATGGCTGCCATCCAAAAATCTACAAGCAAATAAATGCTGGAGAGGATGTGGAGAAAAGGGAACTCTCTTACACTGTTGGTGGGAATGCAAACTAGTACAGCCACTATGGAAAACAGTGTGGAGATTCCTTAAAAAACTGCAAATAGACCTGCCATATGACCCAGCAATCCCACTGCTGGGCATACACACCGAGGAAACCAGAATTGAAAGAGACATGTGTACCCCAATGTTCATCACCACATTGTTTACAATAGCCCAGACATGGAAGCAACCTAGATGCCCATCAGCAAATGAATGGATAAGAAAGCTGTGGTACATATACACAATGGAATATTACTCAGCATTAAAAAAAATTCATTTGAATCAGTTCTACTCAGGTGGACGGAACTGGAGCCTATTATCCAGAGTGAAGAAAGCCAGAAGGAAAAACAATAATACAGTATACTAACACATATATATGGAATTTATAAAGATTGTAACGATAACCCTGTATGCGAGACAGCAAAAGGGACACAGATGTAT
>ML660681.1:2964327-2976410 GCA_007570785.1 Antilocapra americana | reverse complement strand
TTTTTTTTTTTTTTTTTACCTTGTAAGAGCACTATGCAAACTATAAAGAGAATATTATCATTAAGGTAAGAGACTATCCAAGGTCACACAGTTTAATCAATAAATATTGAAAATCTACTATGGGCTAGGCCCTGTGGAAGGTACAAAGCAATTAGAAGATACGATCCTTGCCTTTAAGGAACTTATAATTTGATTAGTGAGGCAGGATTAAAATAATTAAAGCAAAATGAATGATAAAAGGCAGCATGTGATCAATAATCTAAGGGAGGAGAACTGAAGGAGAATTTTACTCAAAGAAAGCTCCATGGAGGAGAAGAGTGGTAAGATATACTTTTAAAGATGGAGTATATAGAAGGGTTTTTTTTACTGGAGGACCTGAAAGTGACATGCATTGTCTCTGCTCACATTCTTTGGCCAAAATTTGGTCCCTGGGTCACATAACTGCAAAGGAGCCTGGGAAATGTAGCCTACTTATGTGACCAGGAGGAAAAAGAAAAAAATTGTCACTGATGTAGGTCACAGAGAATGACCCATCTCTTATTACTGTATTTATTGTATTTCAATCGGATAGGATACTCTGAATAACGTCTTTAGTTTTTCATATCTGTCTAAATAGTTAGTTTACAGATATTTTCTTTGCCTATTTTTGACCTAAAACATTTTTAGATTCTTCATAAAGCTGCACTGTGCTTAGTTGCTCAGTCGTGTCTGACTTTTTGTAACCCAATGAACTGTAGCTGCCAATCTGCCTATGGGTATTCTCCAGGCAAGAATACTGCAGTGGGTTGCCATGCCCTCCTCCAGGAGATCTTCCCAACCCAGGGATCAAACCCAGTTCTCCCGCATCATAGGCAGATTATTTACCATCTGAGCCACCAGAGAAGCCTATGTAGCTTTAAAAGTTTTTAAATATGTGTAGGAAATAATTTTCACCACAAAATGATATATCTAGATACCTTTTTTCCTTCTCTTCATATTTTTTTTAAAAATTAAAGTTCTCATTATACTTAAAAGTATTGTCATTGTTAAATAGAAAAAAAGGTGTCACTTTTTTAAAAAATGTCTTTTTCATTTTTAAATTGGAGTATAATTGATTTACAATGTTGTGTTAATTTCTGCTATGCAACAATGTGAATTAGCCACCCTCCCAACCCCACATCCCATCTCTGTAGGTCATCACAGAGACAGCAACTTCTTATTAGTTATATGGTTTTTTAAAAAATATATTTATTTTATTGAAGGATAATTGCTTTACAGAATTTTGTTGTTTTCTGTTGAACCTCAACATGAATCAGCCATAGATATAAATATATCCCCTCCCTTTTGTAACTCCCTCTCATCTCTCTCCTCATTCCACGCCTCTAGGTTGATACAGAGCCCTTGTTTGTGTTTCCTGAGCCACACAGCAAATTCCCATTGGCTATCTATTTAACATATGGTAATGTAAGTTTCCATGTTACTCCTTCCATATATCTCATCCTCTCCTCCCCTCTGCCCATGTCCATAAGTCTATTCTCTATGTCTTTCTCATTGCTGCCCTGTAAACAAATTTTTCAGTACCATTTTTATAGATTCTATATATATGCATTAGAATATGATATTAATCTTTCTCTTTCTGATTTACTTCACTCTGTATAATAGGTTCCAGTTACATCCACCTCATTAGAACTGACTCAAATGTATTCTTTTTAATGACTGAGTAACATTCCACTGTGTATATCTACCAGAGCTTTCTTATCCATTCATTTGCTGATGGACATCTAGGTTGCTTCCATGTCTGGGCTATTATAAACAGTGCTATGATGAACATTTGGGTACACGTGTCTCTTTCAATTCTGGTTTCCTCGGTGTGTATTCCCAACAGTGAGATTGCTGGGTTGTATGGCAGTTCTATTTCCAGTTTTTTAAGGAATCTCCACACTGTTCTCCATAGGGGCTGTACTAGTTTGCATTCCCACCAACAGTATAAGAGGGTTCCCTTTTCTTCACACCCTCTCCAGCATTTATTGCTTATAGATGTTTGGATGGCAGCCATTCTGACTGACGTGAGATAGTACCTCATTGTGGTTTTGATTTGCATTTCTCTGATAATGAGTGATGTTTAGCATCTTTTCATCTGTTTGTTAGCCATCTGTATGTCTTCTTCGGAGAAATGTCTGTTTAGTTCTTAGGCCCACTTTTTGATTGGGTCTTTTATTTTTCTGGCATTGAGCTTCAGGAGTCGCTTGTATATTTTTAAGATTAACTCTTTGTCAGTTGCTTCGTTTGCTATTATTTCTCCCATTTTGAAGGCTGTCTTTTCACCTTGCTTATAGTTTCCTTAGTTGTGCAAAAGCTTTTAAGTTTAATTAGGTCCCATTTGTTTATTTTAGCTTTATTTCCAGTACTCTGGAAAGTGGGTCATAGAGGATCCTGTTGTGATTTATGTGAGAGAGTGTTTTGCCTATGTTTTCCTCTAGGAGTTATATAGTTTCTGGTCTTACGTGTAGATCTTTAATCCATTTTGAGTTTATTTTTGTGTATGCTATTAGAAAGTGTTCTAGTTTCAGTCTTTTACATGTGGTTGACCAGTTTTCCCAGCACCACTTGTTAAAGAGATTGTCTTTTCTCCATTGCATATTCATGCCTCCTTTGTCAAAGATAAGGTGTCCATAGGTGCGTGGATTTATCTCTTGGCTTTCTATTTCATTCAATTGATCTATATTTCTGTCTTTGTGCCAGTATCATAATGTCTTGATGACTGTAGTTTTGTAGTATAGCCTGACGTTAGGCAGGTTAATTCCTCCAGTTCCATTCTTCTTTCTCAAGATTGATCTGGCTATTCAAGATTTTTTGGTAATTCCATACAAATTGTGAAATTATTTGTTCTAGTTCTCTGGAAAATACCATTGGTAGCTTGATAGGGATTGCACTGAATCTATAGATTGCTTTGGGTAGTATACTCATTTTCACTATATTTATTCTCCAAATCCATGAATATGGTATATTTCTCCATATATTTGTGTCCTCTTTGATTTCTTTCATCAGTGTTTTATAGTTTCCTATATGTAGGTCTTTTGTTTCCTTAGGTAGATATACTCCTAAGTATCTTATTCTTTTCATTACAATGGTGAATGGATTTTTTCCCTTAATTTCTCTTTCTGTTTTCTCACTGCTAGTATATAGGAATACAAGGGATTTCTGTATGTTAATTTTATATCCTGAAACTTTACTATATTCATTGATTATCTCTAGTAATTTTCTGGTGGATTCCTTAGGGTTTTCTATGTAGAGGATTATATCATCTGCAAATAGTGAATGTTTTACTTCTTCTTTTCCTATCTGGATTTATTTTCTTTCTTCTTCTGCCCTGATTGCTGTGGCTAAAACTTCCAAATTTACGTTAAATACCAGTGGTGAGAGTGGCCACCCTTGTATTGTTCTTGACTTTAGTGGAAATGCTTTCAATATTTCACCATTGAAGATAATGTTTGCTGTGTTTTTGTCATATATAGCTTTTATTATGTTGAGGTATGTTCCTTCTATGCCTGCTTTCTGGAGAGCTTTAATCATAAATGGATGTTGAATTTTGTCAAAGGCTTTCTCTACATCTAATGAAATAATCATATGTTTTTTATCTTTCAATTTGTTAATGTGGTGTATTATGTTGATTGATTTGTCAATACTAAGAATCCTTGCAACACTGGGATAAAGCCCAGTTGGTCACGATGTATGATCTTTTTAATATGTTGTTGGATTCTGTTTGCTAGAATTTTGTTAAGGAGTTTTACATCCATGTTCATCAATGATATCGGCCTGTAGTTTACGTTTTTTGTGGCATCTTTGTCTGGTTTTGGTATTAGGGTGATGGTGGCCTCATAGAATGAGTTTGGACATTTACCTTCCTCTGCAATTTTCTGGAAGAGTTTGAGTAGGATAGGTGTTAGTTCTCTAAATTTTTGGTATAATTCAGCTGTGAAGCTGTCTGGTCCTGGACTTTTGTTTGCTGGAAGGAGTCTGGCTAAACATTTGACAATTTTTTTATCTTCTCAAAAAAACAGCTTTTGTCTTTGTTGATTTTTACTTTGGTTTCTTTTGTTTCTTTTGCATTTATTTCTGCCCTAATTGTTAAGATTTTTTTCCTTCTACTAACCCTGGGGTTCTTCATTTCTTCCTTTTCTGGTTGCTTTAGGTGTAGAGTAAGGTTATTTATTTGACTTTTTTCTTGTATCTTGAGATAAGCCTGTATTGTTATGAACCATACCCTTAGCAATGCTTTTACAGTGTCCCATACATTTTGGGTCGTTGTGTTTTCATTTTCATTTGTTTCTATGCATATTTTGATTTCTTTTCTTATTTCTTCTGTGATTTGTTGGTTATTGAGCAGTGTGTTGTTCAGACTCCATATGTTGGATTTTTTTTTAGTTTTTCTCCTGTAATTGACATCTAATCTTACTGCATTGGGGCCAGAAAAGATGCTTGGAATTATTTCAATTTTTTTGAATTTACCAAGTCTAGATTTATGGCCCAGGATGTGATCTATCCTGGAGAAAGTTCTATTTACACTTGAGAAAAAGGTGAAATTTATTGTTTTGGGGTGAAATGTCCTATAGATATAAATTAAGTCTAACTGGTCTATTGTATCATTTAAAGTTTGTGTTTCCCTGTTAATTTCCTTTTATAATTTTTTTAAAAAATTAATTATTTTTTTTCCTTTACATTATCGTGTTGGTTTTGCCATATATTGACATGAATCTGCCATGGGTATACATGTGTTCCCCTTCCAGAACCCCTCTCCCACCTCCTCCTGATTCCATCCCTCTGGGTCATCCCTGTTAATTTTCTGTTTAGCTCTTCCATCCATAGGTGGGAGTCGGGTATTAAAGTCTCCTACCTTTACTGTGTTACTTTTAATTTCCCCTTTCATACTTGTTAGCATTTATCTTACATATTTTGGTGCTCCTATGTTGGGTGCATATATATTTATAATTGTTATATCTTCTTCTTGGATTGATCCTTTGATCATTATGTAGTATCCTTCCTCATCTTTTCATAGCCTTTATTGTAAAGCCTATTTTACCTGACATGAGTATTGCTACTCATGCTTTCTTTTGGTCTCTATTTGTGTGGAATTTCTTTTTCCAGCCCTTTACTTTCAGTCTGTATTTGTCCCTTGTTTTGAGGTAGGTCTCTTGTAGACACCATATATAGTGGTCTTGTTTTTGTATCCATTCAGCCAGTCTTTGTCTTTTGGTTGGGGCATTCAACCCATTTACATTTAAGGTAATTATTGATAAATATAATCTCATTTCCATTTACTTTGTTGTTTTGGGTTTGAGTTTATACACTCTCTCTGTGTTTCCTATCTAGAGAAGATCCTTTAACATTTGTTGGAGAGCTGGTTTGGTGGTGCTGAATTCTTTCAGCTTTTGCTTGTCTGTAAAGCTTTTGATTTCTCCTTCATATTTGAATGAGATCCTTGCTGGGTATAAATATGCAGGCTGCATTGCTTAGGGTAAGGACCAGGCCTGAATGCCAAAAGGGCAATCTGAAGGGACTGATGTCAGATAGCAATGCAGATTGTGGGATAGCCAGAGAGAGAGGGAGAGAGGCGGAGAGAGAGAGAGCTATCCTGTGAAAAGCCCTAAGCTAAGACACTGGCAGACCCGCTCACAGAACAAAGGACTGAGCAGAGCTAGCTGGCTGTGGAATGGCCCATCTCCCGCAGGAGGCAGGCAGGTGGGGGCAACCAGAGCCAGAAGGGGGCAATCGTGGCCCCAGAGAGGCATCCTCTACCAAAGTGCATGTAGGCTTTTTTGCTAACCAATACTTCTTGGGATTCTGGATGGTTGACAACCCTGGGAGGGTCACAGCCAGAGTTCAGTTATCCAGAAGGGACACATGGCACACCTGAGAAGGCATGCCTGTGGTACACCCAGAAAACTGAGCAGCTGGGATGGGAGAGGCAATAAGACACACCCTCCAACTGAGGGTGACTGTGCTCGACAAGCACCTGGTCACTTGAGCTGTCCAGACCTGGGAAGGGCACAAAAGCAGGCCCAACCAAGTCTGCACTTTTGTGGAGTACTAGAGAACCTGAACTTGAGTGGCTTAGACCTGGGAAATGCATGCAACCCAGGGCCCGCATCAGACAGTTCCCAGCAGAGCAACCTAGAGCCTGAGAAGTATAAACCAGGAAAGCACACTCACCATGAGCAGGGGCAAACCCAGTGCAGCTGAAACACTGTGAACACTCCCCACACATGCCACTGATATTTGTATGCAGTGTTCCTCCCTCCCCACAGCACGACTGAACAAATGAACCTAAAAAAGTGACCACCACTGCTCCCTTGTGTCAGGGTGGAAATTAGACACTGAAGAGACCAGCAAACAGAATAAGCTAAAATAAACAGAAGGAACCACTTTGGAAGTGACAGGTGCAAAAGATTAGTTAGCATCGACTACATGGTTAGCACCAACTGCATAGGAAGGGGTCTGTAGATCTTGAGAAGTATAAGCCGGATAAAGGAGCTATCTGAAAATCAACTGACACCACACTGTCCGCAACAGATCCAGAGAAAATCCTAGATATATTTTTACTATTATAATTTTTTATTTTTATTTATTTTTTTTTGAGGAAGATTTCCTATGGCTTTTTTAAAATTTTTCTTTTTTTTTTTTCGATCCTTTTATCTTTATTTTATTTTTTTTTAATTATTGTTTTTGCCATACATTGTCATGATATCACCATGGGTTTACATATGCTTCCCCTCCGGGTCCCCCCTCCCTCCTCCCCCCCCCCATCCCTGTCCAGGTGCACCAGCCCCGAGCATCAACACTGGGCTGGCGATTGATTTAACATATGGTAATTAACATGTTTCAATGTCAGTCTCCCATATCATCCCACCCTTGCCCTCTTCCACAGAGTCCACGTGTCCGTTCTATACATCTGCATTCCTTTTGCTGTCTCGCATGCAGGGTTCACATTACCATCTTTCTAAATTCCATATATATGCGTTAGTATACTGTATTGTTGTTTTTCCTTCTGGCTTACTTCACTCTGGATAATGGGCTCAAGTCCCCTATTACTCTTTTAATTTTCATTTTTATAACCTACTATTACCTTGCCAAAAAAATACCCTATTTTTAAACTAAATGTCATATATATTTTATAATTTTTGTTGACTTTGTTTTTTTTTTAATATTGTATTTTTGAGAATCTATCTTCTACTCTAGATTTTTAATCTTTGCTTTTTGGTATTTGTTATCTATTTTGTACCTTTAAGAACCCAATCTTCAGTACCTATTTTTACTCGGGAGTGAGACTACTGGCTTGAATGCTCTATCACCCTTTAGATTCTCCTTTTTCTCCACCAGGTCACCTCTATCTCCTCCCTCCTCCTTTCTCTTCTCTAACCAACTCTGTGAATCTCTTTTTGTGTTCTGGGCTGTGGTGAACACTTAGGGGACTGACTATGCTAGATCTGTCTTTCTCCTTTTGATTCCCCCTTTTATCCTCCTGGCCACTTCTGTTTCCTTCTTCCCTCTTCTCTTCTCTGTGTAACTCTGTGAACATCTCTGAGGGGTCCAGACTGTGAAGAGCACATAGGGAAGTGATTACTGGCTATCTTGTTCTCTCCTGTTTTGATTTCCCCTTCTTCTCATCCTGGTCACCTCTATTTCCCTCCTCCCTTTCTCTTCTCCATGTAACTCTGTGTACCTCTCCCAGTGTCCCTCACAGTGGAGAAACTTTTCATTAATGAATACATTTTAATACATTTAAACCTCCTTTAAGTAATATATTGCTTTGTAAATAGAATTTTAACATATTTCTATGGCTGTATATGATGAGACTACAAGGCAAATTACATCTCTAAACTTAAAAATTAATGTTCTTTTTTTTATTTTTTTATTGTTTTTGCCATACAATGTCATGATATCACCATGGGTTTACATATGCTTCCCCTCCAGAACCCCCCTCCCTCCTCTCGACGAATGGATAAGAAAGCTGTGGTACATATACACAATGGAATATTACTCAGCATTAAAAAATTAATGTTCTATATTTTTCTTCTAAATGTCAAATTAGTGAACTAGAGTAGGAAGTTTTATTCATAGGGACAATTATTTTATGACTCTAGTCTCAATTTCTTAGAATTATCCCCTTCTTTCATAATTAGATTTTCCCTCAGGACCACTGATAAGATAATTCTAATCTATTTATATATAACTAGATTCAAAGTAGTAGACAATTGTTAATGCAAAGTAAAGCCCTATTTACAGGAGATGCAGCTGTATTAATATATACAGCTCTCTATATTAATAGGCGTTGACATCTATCCAAAGATAGCTTTCCCACCAGCCATTATTTATTTCCTTGTATAAACTCAAATACCAATCATTAAAATCACTTTTGGGTGATAGACAGTAAATGTGAAGAATGGAAGGAGTTGTTTTTAAAAGATTAATGTTGAAAAACTCTTCATAGATAAAATGACAAGGAAACTTCTAAAAGTTCCCCATGTTGAGATTAACATATTTTCCCATTGTTGAAGACAAAAAGCAGCAGATACTGAGAGGCTGGGATGCAGGATCTCAGCATAGATCATGTTTGTTGCTGAATTATGTCTTTGCAAAATTGCTCTGAAAAAAAAAGAACTTATGCTCTCTGATTAAAATCCTTTCTGTAACTGCTTTAATAAAGAGTTGCAATACTGAAAAAGTTTCAAAGTGTGCTAATAACTAATCTTAAACATGACTGTGACTTACAGAATAATGCAGTTATGGTAGTCAGGTCTGGTAGCAGTAAAGTTAAATTTGCAGCCATGGGTTTTTTAATGTTTTTTTTTTTAATAGGTGAAAACATCTTTTAACATTGACTCTGAAAAATTAAGGACACAAAATAACAGTAACTGCATGTGGAATAAATGAATAAAGCACAAAGCCCTGGTAAAGTATGCTTTATTTTGTTGGAGGAAAAAGGCTAAACATAACCACCCTGGAGAGGTTTCTCAGGCTTTGCACATTCTCTGTTAGCCTGGGATGCTGTTTAATGACACAAACCAAAAACTGACTGACAGAATTTTAGCTTAACAGGAAATAGTCATTTGATATATCTTTCTATAGCAAGTACAGTAACCCTTTGGTTGGCCTACATGTTGAAATTATTTTGCTGGTTTGCTATTTCTTTTAACTCTGCATATAGTGTATTTTGCCTGTGAGAAAAAAATATATAACTTTATGTTCTCAAATATTTGGTCTTTTTGTTTAAAGTTTCTGTGTCTCACACCATGCTTAGAAATGCCTTGAGTGCCACACGAAAATATGTCCCTGTATTTTCCACTTATAGTTTTGTTTATATATTAAAAGGTTTACTTTTCAGAAATGTATTCCTATTTCAGACTGAACTAGGGGTTCTAGATAATTTATTTACAAATAGCTAATTATCTTTACAACATAAACAATCTATCCTCTCCTTGCTGATTTGAGATGCTACTTTTATCACATATTATGAGAAATAGCATTGTTTCTGGTCTTTCTCTTCTATTCCATTGATTTTCATCAGTTTAGTCCTCTTCCAGGGTCAAATAACTTGTACCTTATATAACATTTAGATAACTGCCTTAACAAGCATCATGTCTTCATTAATATAATTAAGTATTACATTTTATTGAAATATATTTGACATACAACAGTGTGTAAATTTCAGGTGTAAAATGATTGGCAGTATGATTGCTATTGTAGCCTTAGCTAATACCTCTATCACATTACATAATGCAAGTATGTCCACTTAACTTCTCTCTCATTTTTAAACTCCTCAATCCCTGTAGCTCCAGGTAACAATATCTGTTTGCTGATTTGCTTTTTTTTTAAGATTTTTAGATTTAAATCGCTAGTGTCACACCTTTTTTCCATTCAGGTAGAATTTATAAATAACTTATTAAACTCTGAAAGATATCCCACCATGTGTCTGAATTGCATTGGATTTAAATTTATAAATCAAACTGGGCAAACTGACATTTTGCACTATCAAATCCTCGCACTCAAAAAACAGTTTAGTCATGAAGTAAGTTAGGCACAGAAAGACAAGTACTATATTATCATGATCTCACTTTTAATTAAAATCTAAAAGCAAAAAAAAAAATCCACCAAACTCACGAAAAAGAGATCAGATTTGCAGTTACCAGAGGAAGGGATTGAAGTGGGGGGAATTGAAGCAAGTTGGCCATAAGTACAAAAATTCAGTTACAAGAAAAATGAGTATTAGGGATGTAATGTATAATATGACTATAGTCAACACTGCTGTATAACATAGGAATATTTTAAAGAGAGTAGATCCTAAGAGTTCTCATCACAAGGAAAAATGTTTATTTCTTTTGACTATATCTATATGAGATGACAGACATTAACTAAACCTATTGTGGCAATCATTTCACAATATATATAAATCAAACCATCATGCAGTGTACCTTAAACATATATATGTGAATTATTTCTCAATAAAACTGGGAAACATCAGTTTTGAAATCTATACAGACAAGTAGTTGTCATTAGCTTGTTTTGGGTCTGCTTTCCTTGAAAGGATCTAGTGTCATAGTTAAACTAAATGAGTGATATGAATTGAGAACTTTTATATCTCCTTTTTATGCTCTAGGACAGTGAAAAATATCAGGTATTTTCTTTTCCTTTAAATCTTACTGCAAATTGATTGAAAATCATTGGTTCTACTTTCTTTTAGCTATTAATAAATGACAACCTACTCCAGTATTCTTGCCTGGAAAATCCCGTGGACTGAGGAGCCTGGCAGGCTACAGTCCATAGGGTCGCAAAGAGTAGGACATGACAGAACACAAACATACATACATGTAGCATAATTTCAGTATTTTTCTACTTTTTTTATTTTTGGTCAATTCAACTTGTATGTTATACCTATTCTTGAGTAGCTTTTCTAACTTATGTAATTTATTTTTTATAAATTTAGTTAATTTAGATTTGCAAAATTTTTATATAAAATTTTACATAATATTTTCTCAGTTTTTAAATCCTTTATATCCTCATTTTTCACTTTTTAACCTTGTTCAAATTTCTATTATTTTCATTTTTTTCTGTTATGGGTGAATTTATTTCAACAGGAACAACTACTGGCTTTGGTTTAATTTAATAATTCTATGGGAGTGTTTTTCATCTTAAATGGCTTTCTTACTTGTGTTGGTACATTTTGCTGTGGTTTTTTTTTTTGAGCTTCTTGGCTAAAATATTTGGTTCATTGATGTTTAAAATATTTTTTATACTAATACAAAGTGATTAAGTTTACACATATTATTTGCCACACAGTTTTGGATACTCCTTCAAGTAAAACTACTTTTCAGGAGGCGAAACTAAGATGGTGGAGGAATAGGACGGGGAGAACACTCTCTCCCCAATAAATATACCAAAATAACTTTTAAAGGCCGAGCAAACTCCAAAAAACAGGAACTGAATGCTGGCAGAGGACATCGGGCATCTGGAGAGGCGACCCAGTGCCGACGTGAGGAGGTAGGACAAAAGAAAGAAAAGAAAAAAAAAAGTAGAGGGAGAGACAAAGAGCTGGGGACGGGTTCCATCCCCGAAGGGGAGTCTGGAATAAAGAGGAAAAAAAAAAAAAAAGAGGAGAAAGGTTTCTGAATACCAGGGAGCATTCTCTCTGGCAGATCTGCGGTGGATCTTGGAGAGCAATATAGCTGAGAGCAGAAGCAGATTAACAGCTAAGCCCTGCAAGGTTCGTCTCTGGCTACAAGGAACAGCCGAGCGCGGCAGCACAGCCAAAGCGGACTGCTCCTGCTCAGGGAGGGGCGGGCCGCGGGCTCAGGGAACGGAGCAGCCTGAGGGACCTAACCTTCCAGGAAAAGCTCCCCCTCCCCCCCAGGCCAGTGCACAAAACAAAGGGCGGTGAGGAGTCAACAGAGAGGCTGGGCAGCTGTGGGCTGCGGACCGGCCCAGCCCCCGCCTGAGAGCAGTGGGCATAATCCAGCCCCGGGGAGGCTAACCAAGACTTCTGGGGATTCTGGACAGTTCGGTGCTGTATACACCTTAGAAGGAGTGCTCAGCTGCACGCCGAGAAAACA
>ML660681.1:2940556-2954327 GCA_007570785.1 Antilocapra americana | reverse complement strand
CTGCAAATAGACCTGCCATATGACCCGGCAATCCCACTGCTGGGCATATACACCGAGGAAACCAGAATTGAAAGAGCCACGTGTACCCCAATGTTCATCGCTTCATTGTTTACAATAGCTAAGACATGGAAGCAACCTAGATGCCCATCAACTGATGAATGGATAAGAAAGCTGTGGTACATATACACAATGGAATATTACTCAGCATTAAAAAAAATTCATTTGAAGCAATTCTACTCAGATGGACGAAACTGGAGCCCATTATCCAGAGTGAAGTAAGCCAGAAGCAAAAACAACAATACAGTATATTAACACATATATATGGAATTTAGAAAGACGGTAATGAGAACCCAACATGCGAGACAGCAAAAGGAACGCAGATGTATAGAATAGACTTGTGGACTTTGTGGATGAGGGTAAGGGTGGGATGATATGGGAGAAGGGCATTGAAGCATGTTAATTGTCATGTGTCTAATCAATCGCCAGCCCAGGATTGATGCTCGGGACTGGTGCAGCGAGATTTCCCGGGGGGGAGGGAGGAGGGAGGGGGGTCCCGGAGGGGAAGCATATGTAAACCCATGGTGATATCATGACAATGTATGGCAAAAACAATAATAAAAAAAAATAAAGAAAAGGAGGAGAGCTTGCTCTGAATTCTGATACTCCACACAAAAAAAATAACTACTTTTCAATTTGCACTAGTAAAGACAGGTATATGCAGATATATTTCAGTGAAGAGAATTTACCTTAAAGTACTACAGTTATTATTAATAATAAAACAGAACTTTATCGAGTGCTAAGTTTATACAAGCATAAATATTTCACTTAAAACTCTCAATACCCCAATGTTCATTGCAGCACTGTTTACAATAGCCAGGACATGGAAGCAACCTAGATGTCCATCAGCAGATGAATGGATAAGAAAGCTGT
Source organism: Antilocapra americana (assembly GCA_007570785.1). Taxonomy (NCBI): domain Eukaryota; kingdom Metazoa; phylum Chordata; class Mammalia; order Artiodactyla; family Antilocapridae; genus Antilocapra; species Antilocapra americana. The sequence continues at coordinate 2,953,397 of ML660681.1, read as the reverse complement.
GGTACATATACACAATAGAATATTACTAGCCATTAAAAAGAATACATTTGAATCAGTTCTACTGAGGTGGACAAAACTGGAGCCTATTATACAGAGTGAAGTAAGCCAGAAGTAAAAACAACAATACAGTATACTAATGCATATATATGGAATTTAGAAAGATAGTAATGATAACCCTGTAGGCGAGACAGCAAAAGAGACACAGATGTATAGAGCAGTCTTTTGGACTCTATGGGAGAGGGCAAGGGTGGGATGATATGGGAGAATGGCATTGAAACATGTAAATTATCATATGTGAAATGAATCGCCAACCCAGGATTGATGCATGATACAGGGTGCTCAGGGCTGGTGCACTGGGATGACCCAGAGAGATGGAATCGGGAGGGAGGTGGGTGCGGGGTTCTGAAAGGGGAACACATGTATACCCATGGCAGATTCATGTCAGTGTATGGCAAAACCAACACGATAATGTAAAGGAAATAAATAAATGAATATATTTTAAAAATAAATAAAACTCTCAATAACCAGTGATATAAGTTAAAGTTATCATTCCTAACTTACATACAAATAATCTAATAATAAGAATCTTGTTTGAGGTCACACAGTTAATGAGTAGCAGAGCTAAGAACTGAACACTGTCTGACTCAAGCTCACAATTCTACCACTTTCTTCTGCCAAGCCTGCTCCAATGAAATAATGATGGCAGGATGGAACAAGAAGAGAGGGAGGCAAATAATGGGGAAATTATTAGGTCACAGAATACACTATGCATTTTTACATCTGTTGTCTTCTAAATGCAACATTATGACATGTGCTTCATGAACCTCATTTTAATATCAATAGTTTTTGAAATATGTTCTAACAGCTCAGTGATATTAATCACAAACTAATTTAATCCAAATAAAGAAATTTTGGAAATACTTTCCCCTTGCAAGAAGATAAAATTGTATTAATTACTTTGGTTATCATATTATCAAGGCACAAAAATGCTTCTTAGAACAATTTGAGTAATGTTCAAATAAATGAAGCTGGCGATATGGAATTTTTTTAAAAGATATGTCACTACTGGGCATATTCACCGAGGAAACCAGAATTGAAAGAGCCACGTGTACCCCAATGTTCATCGCTGCATTGTTTACAATAGCCAGGACATGGAAGCAACCTAGATGCCCATCAACTGATGAATGGATAAGAAAGCTGTGGTACATATACACAATGGAATATTACTCAGCATTAAAAAAAATTCATTTGAAGCAATTCTACTCAGATGGACGAAACTGGAGCCCATTATCCAGAGTGAAGTAAGCCAGAAGCAAAAACAACAATACAGTATATTAATGCATATATATGGAATTTAGAAAGATGGTAACGAGAACCCAACATGCGAGACAACAAAAGGAACGCAGATGTATAGAATAGACTCGTGGACTTTGTGGATGAGGGTAAGGGTGGGATGATATGGGAGAAGGGCATTGAAGCATGTTAATTGTCATGTGTCTAATCAATCGCCAGCCCAGGATTGATGCTCGGGACTGGTGCAGCGAGATTTCCCGGGGGAGAGGGAGGAGGGAGGGGGGTTCCGGAGGGGAAGCATATGTAAACCCATGGTGATATCATGACAATGTATGGCAAAAACAATAAAAAAAAGATATATCATTAGATTTTAAGTGCTTATTAAGAAAATGTGTATGCACCAAAGGAAAGAACATTATAAATTCCTCAGTAAAGTTGATTTTGAGCTAATGCAAAAGGTTTAAAGAATCTAGGAAATAATACAGACAAAATTAATGCAGAAAGGGAGAAGATAAAGAAAGTGGAATTAAGGCAGTAATTGGTATCCATTCCAATAAATTCTAAATAAAGAAAAGGAAAAGAAAGAAAAAAGAAAAAAAATAGCAAGGTCATAGGGGACTTAATACAGTATATTAACGCATATATATTGAATTTAGAAAGACGGTAAGGAGAACCCAACATGCGAGACAGCAAAAGGAACGCAGATGTATAGAATAGACTCGTGGACTTTGTGGATGAGGGTAAGTGTGGGATGATATGGGAGAAGGGCATTGAAGCATGTTAATTGTCATGTGTCTAATCAATCGCCAGCCCAGGATTGATGCTCGGGGCTGGTACAGCGAGATTTCCTGGGGGGGAGGGAGGAGGGAGGGGGGTTCCGGAGGGGAAGCATATGTAAACCCATGGTGATATCATGACAATGTATGGCAAAAACAATAAAAAATAAAGAAAGAAAGAAAGAAAAGATAATAAGAAAAAAATGTGGTAAAATTAGAATTTAAAAAAGGATCAGGGGATAACAGAGGATGAGATGGTTGGATGGCATCACTGACTCAATGGACATGAGTTTGGGTAAACTCTGGGAGTTGGTGGTGGACACAGAAGTCAGGCGTGCTGCAGTCCATAGGATGGCAAAGAGGCGGACCCAGCTGAGTGACTGAACTGAACTAAACTGAATGAACATAGCTCAACCCTAGCCTTAGTGATGGGTTCAGGAGAGAAACCAATATTCCTCCCAGCCAGTGAAGCACAGACAGATTTGCTGGGGCTTCTGCAAAGAAAAGCTTCCTCTTTCTTCAGAAGGACCATTTCTCTTACCCTGATTCGAACAAATCCACAGTAAAATGACATCTGTGAGACAACCAGGGGAACTGGAACTCCAAGTATTATTAATAAATGAGATTCAGGAATTGTTAATGTTGTTAGGAGTGATAATGGCATTGTGGTTTTGTAAAAGACGGAGGTTATGGAGATAAGCACATTACAGTCTTTATAGGTGAAAAAAAAAGGATCAGCAAATACTTAGCACATACAATGAAACTATAAAAGTATGTGACAAGGACAAAAATAAGAGAAATATATCTTTAAGTAGCAGCTGCTGCTGCTACTGCTGCTAAGCCGCTTCAGTCTTGTCCGACTCTGTGCAACCCCATAGACGGCAGCCCACCAGGCTCCCCCATCCCTGGGATTCTTCAGGCAAGAACACTGGAGTGAGTTGCCATTTCCTTCTCCAATGCGTGAAAGTGAAAAGGGAAAGTGAAGTTGCTCAATCGTGTCTGACTCAGTGACCCCATGGACTGCAGCCTACCAGGCTCCTCCATCCATGGGATTTTCTAGGCAAGAGTACTGGAGTAGGGTGCCATTGCCTTCTCCATGTAGCAGCTAAAAGTGATATTATAGTGAGGAAAATGTTATACAGTACAAGGTGCATTATACTCTTGGCCAATAACAGCCTCTAGATTGTGAGAACAAACATGAATAATTCTCGACCTATACAATACAATAGCCACTAGTCACATGGGGATATTGAACACATGAAGTGTGGCTGGTCTGAACTGATATGTGCTTCAGTATAACAAACACACACATTTTGAAAACTTAGGACAGCAAAAAAGGATGGAATATCTCATTAATATTTTCATTTGATTACTGTTGAAATAATATTTTGGAAATATTGGGTTATTATAGAATAAAATAATATTTCTTTGTACCTTATAATATGGATATTACATACAAAGTTACATATATTCCTTGCATTATATCTCATTTGGATTGCACTGTTCTAAACTAATACCACACACACACAGAGTCGAGAGTCACACAAAAGAAAATCCCACAAAAATAATATACTTGATTGATTCAGTATTCAGGATTTGCTTTCAATGGAAAATAGCATACTTGGACCATTCAGTATGCAGTATTTGATTTCAATGGAAACCATTAAGGATAGACATGAGGCTCTCAAATTACCCAAATTGTCTTTCTAGATATCTCAAATTGGTAAGATAATTATTAACTCTATATTATATATATCTACATAATGTTGCTGTTGTTCAGTCACTAAGTCATGTCCAGCTCTTTGTGACCCCCATGGACTGCAGCATGCCAGGCCTCTGTGTTCCTCATTATCTCCCAGAGTTTGTCCAACAGGAAACATTTATTTGGGAGAAATGAAATGGAGCAGATGATTTCAACTGGTGAGGCTCAATAAATAAATGATATTCATCTAGTGAAACATTTATTAAAATCATGTTATAGGTACTAGTACATTCTGCTTAATTAAGTATATATGAAAAGATAATATTTAATGATTTATTATTTATTTAATTTAGAATTTAATTTAATTTAGAATACTTTTCCAAAGTCTTCACAGTATTTGTACCTAAATGTAATAAGGTCTACTTATTTGTAAAGGGCTTAGGCATCTGCTCATCATGTTGATAAAAGTCAACTTTCCTCTTTGGTTAGATAAGATTGGAATTAATTTAAAATTTCTTTGGGAGGATTCTCAGATGTATTATTCAGGGAACTTATTTCCTATGCTGCATTAAAGTGGATACTTGTTTGTTTCCACAGCATCCATTTAATCCTCCTCTCATTATGTGATGGTCATGTAGTTTGGGTGGGAATGACCCTCCTTACAATGGTGAGCCCTGAGAAGCATAATCCAATATTAGCACAACCTCACCTCCTCTGCAATACCAAACTATGGATAGTCAATAATCCTGATTCAAAGCAAGAATATATGGTAGAATAAAGTAGAATATATGGTATTCTACTGACCACCACATTGGTTTGGATTGGTTCAGAATTTAGCACAGGACTTTTGTACAAATCTGTAGTGTACTGATGTAAATTCTCTAACTGCTGCAGCCATTTTGCTACAGTAAGAACAGCCTGAAAAAAAAATCACAACACCTGGAAGAGAGCAGGGATGAAAAATAACAGAGAAACTGAGTTAGACGCCTGATAAAACTGCCTGAATTTCTGCCCCTAGACTTTTCTAATGACATCTTGCCAACATATTTTTTTCATTATATAAAAAAAATTTAAGTTGAATTTTCTATTACATATCAACCAAAAGCATCCAAACTGAAATACTTGTAGTTTTCCCTTGATTAATTTTTTATACTCTACTGTAAAAGTGTCTCTGGCTGTTTGATGGAATTTCATATTCTTTCCCACTCGAGCAATTTTTGTGGAATTTTTGTCTGTCTTCTGCCTACTCGTAGTTTGGAATCACTATAATTTGCTTGAGATTCAATTAGAAGATCCTCATCAATTACAATTTGGTATGACTATATTTAGTCTTTGTATTCCTCTTACTCCCAAAGGTTTGGTCAGTCATGTTGGTTTATTTATAAAAAGGCAATATTTTGCATGGGTGAATCTTCCTAACTGGAAACTATTATAATACATCAAATTGAGCTTCTGAAATGCCAAAACATATGGTTTGAGTTTACTGCTTGCTTGTTATAATATCTAACATCTATATAAGTCACTGGGTTTACAATGAAATTCATTCTTTAATTTAATAAAAACAATAAGCAGACTACGCTTTCTTTGCATCCAATGATTTTAATCATGTAGATCCATTGTCATACACATATATGTTAACATATATATTTATGTTCATTTTTCTCTTATATGTTGTTTATATGGTCTGTTACTCCGTTTTTGTGTCTCCCTAGATCATATTTCTCACCTAATGCTGCTTCTATTCACAGATGACTATTCAGCTGCTCATGACTCTCTGATATTAGACCTATATATCACATATTGTAAATAGACTCAGTCTTGGAAATCAATTTTTTACAGTATATCCAATATATACTGTAGAGAATCATTTATGTAATCTATATAATGTGGGCAAGAATGAATAAACAGAAAACAGAAGAGTTACTGCTTTCTAGGGAATATTTAGCAGCACTGTACATGAAATGATCTGGTAACCATTATCATGCACCATGAAGGACCTTTTTCATCTCAGCCACCATTAAACTGCACTCTGCTACAGTGTGGCAAGAATGATTCACATTAAAAGAAATATAGATGAAGTTCTGAAGCAATCAGATTAAAGCCACAACCACAGTCTTCTGGATATGCACTAATATAGTAGATTGTTTCCATATTTGGCTACTGAACATTTGAAATGTTGCTAGTCCAAACTGAGATTAGCCATAAATATAAAATATACACTGGTTTTCAAGACTCAATATGAACAAAAAATGTAAACTATATCATTAATAAATATTTTATATTTATTGTTTGATGAAATGATAAAATTCCAGTTATATTGGTTTAACTGAAATTATTAAAATTGATTTCATCTATTTCTCTTTACCTTTTAATGAAGCTATTAGAAAAAAATTACATATGTTGTATTAGAATTCTGTTGAACAGTGCTGCTATATGGAATACTGAGATGACTCACACCCTTCAATAAATATTGATTGCTAAGAATGTAAAACCTAAGCCTCCATAGGCAAGCTTTAAGACCTAGTAATAAGAATACTGAAGCAAGAAAAAAATACTAGCCATGTGAAACAAGAACCATATGAGGTCTGGGAATCTTATAACAAGCTCCCAAGGTTGATTCAAAGACAAGGTCAGTTTTGAGAACCACTGTTTTACAGTCATTCCCAGCAAATCCTTTCATAGTCTTCATAAATTTCCAAACAAAAGGACACCTTTGAGAGACTCTTATAAAATAAACCTGTATCTGGTGGGCACTCCCTGACTTGGAGTTGAGAGCAAAACTATTTAAGCAACCTTCCTTCTTAATAAGTGTGGCTTAAAAACCATCTTATCTGGGCTATAAGCAGAGCAAACTGAGGGAAAATACATTGAAATATATCAACCTACATGTACATATTTTTCATCATGATGTACTTTATGCTACAGAACGTTTCTTTAGAGATACCCTATTTCTATAATGAACTTGGCCTTAGATACAATGAGAATGAACACTATAGACAGAAGCAACAAGCCACAGACTTCCCTGGTAGCACAATGGTAAAGAATCTGCCTGCCAGTGAAGGAGATGCAAGAAACAAGGGTTTGATCCCTGGGTTAGGAAGATCCCCTGGAATAGGAAACAGCAACTCATTCCAGTATTCTTGCTTGGAAATTTCCATGGATAGAGGAGCTTGGCAGTCCATGGGGTTGCAAAGAATCATACACAACTGATCACACACACACACAGCAATTCACTGGACTTTTTGTTGTTGTTGTTGTTATCAGTTATGAGAATGTGGAGGAAGAGTCAGGTAATAGAAATGTTATTTGTTTCTAAGACAAGAGCAGAGGCTGGATTTTTGTTTGTGAGAGAGAAAAACTGCTATTTAATGTAATTACTTCAAAACACTGCGTTAAAAATATGTTTTGTTTTCCTTTGCAATATTTTTTTTCTGGTAAGCATACAAAAACTTTTGAAAATAATTTCTAAACCTCTGTCCTCTAGATGAAAATAGTAAAAGCAGATGGACCAAAGTTTCTGCTGGAGTCACCTTCAGCTAGAGAAGACAATAACACTTACATAAATCAACAAGAAAAAGAAGAGCTATGAACCATAAATTCATGTTAGGAGTAAGAAGATTTTTCTGAGTAGATCAGATAATTCCTTTTTTTAAATTAATTTATTTTAATTGGAGGCTAATTACTTTACAATATCGTAGTGGTTTTTGCCATACATTGACATGAATCAGCTATGGGTGTACATGTGTCCCCCATCCTGAACCCCCCTCCCACCTCTCTCCCCATCCCATCCCTCAAGGGTTGTCCCAGTACACCAGCCCTGAGCACCCTGTCTTATACATTGAACCTGGACTGGCAATCTATTTCTTTCTTATGATTAGGAGGAAAATAGTTAAGTCATATAAAATCATCACAGAGCCCTACTCACACCTGACACCTGCTCTAGATGTTCTTCGGCAAGAAGCAAGAGTGCTCCAGACACATAAGGAGGCCTCCCCAACTAGGTCCCCATTCACTCTTAGGTCAACAGAACATCAGCATTTGAAGGAAACTATTCTACTTCCTCGGAGAGGGCACTGGTGACCCACTCCAGTACTCTTGCCTGGAAAATCCCATGGACAGAGGAGCCTGGTATGCTGCTCTCTAGGGGGCCGCTAAGAGTCGGACACAACTGAGTGACTTCCCTTTCACTTTCATGCATTGGAGAAGGAAATGGCAACCCACTCCAGTGTTCTTGCCTGGAGAATCCCAGGGACGGGGTGGTCTGGTGGGCTGCCATCTACGGGGTGGCACAGAGTCAGACACGACTCAACTGCCTTAGCAGCAGCAGCATTCTACTTCCTAGACTCAAACCCTAGGCTTGTTGTAATGGACTTAAGTCTTAGTTACTGAGTTGTGTCTGACTCTTTGAGACCCCATGGACTGTAGCCCACCAGGCTCCTCTGTCCATGGGATTCTCCAGGCTAGAATACTAGAATGGGTTGCCATTCATTTCTGCAAATTTCTTTCCTCTTTCTTTCATTATTTTGTTACTTTTCTTTTTTTCCCATATTTTTCATTCCCTTTCCTTTTATTTTATTCTTTCTTCCCTATGGTACTCTTATCCTTTTTAAATTTTTTTTTGCCATTTTACAATTTCTCTTATTTCTCTCTTCCTCTTTTATCCCTGTCTCTCAGTCCCTTTCTTTCCTCCTCTCTTTCCCTCTCTTTTCTTCATTCCTTTCCGTTGCTCTCTTATTTTCCTCTCTCCTGTTCTGTTACTTTTTTAAAAAAATTCTTTTTTTCCTGTCTACTATTGTTCTCTTCCTCTCCCTTTTCTCTTCTGTTCCCCACCTCACCTTTTCCATTTTTTCTCTACCTTAAGTGTATATATATATATATACACACACAAAGAGAAGACAAAGAAAACTAAATTATTTGGAATTGTGTGAAAATCTTCCCATGTCAAAACTTGTTGAGGTAATCAAAGTTTTATTTTTCTTGTTTCATGCATTTCACTTTGGATTTTGAAAAGAGGAGGAAGGACGGAGAGAAAGACAGGGAGAGAAATGGACTTTTATGGTTTCTTCCTTCAATTGTTATTATTGTCTGTTTTGACCAAAACGATAACCAAATGTTCCACATAATTAAAAATTTAACCTTTTTGAGGACATCTTTGTATGTCTGTACATACAGATCTATATACCATTATCTGGATGGTGAGGCAGCTTCATAAATTATTTAAACTTGCTGTTATTTGAGTCAAAAATGGAGTTTGATCTGACTGAGATGCTAGCTAGTACTGTAATTTTGAACAAGACCCTTGCTTTCTCTAAATCTCGATTTCTTCATCTATAAAATGGTGATAATATAATAGCATCTACTGACCAAAATGGCATTAATGTTCCCTCAGCTTAACTAAACTTTATACAGGCTTCTCCCTGATTCTAGGCCCTTAATCTTCCTTTTTTAAGGTCATTTACTTTAGAGAATTTGCAGATTATTTCTCAGCTCCTCTGAGATGTAAATCTTTCTAAAAGTCTGTTGCCAGTTTTACAACTCAGGTATATCTTTCTCATGAATCCATTCCTATAAAATGTAATCGTAAGATGAACTTATTTGCAAAGCATAAATAGAGACACAGATGTAGAAAACAAATATATGGATACCAAAGGGAAAAGGGGGAGGTGTGGGATGAATTTGGAATTTGGGATTGACCTACATACACTATTGATACTATGTACAAAATAGATAGCTAATGAGAACCTACTACATAGCACAGGGAATTCTACTCAGAGATCTGTAGTGAGCAAAATGGGAAGGAAATCCAAAAAATAGGGGATATATATATACGTATAGCTGATTCAATTTGCTGTACAAAAGAAACTGACATGGCAGTGTAAAGCAACTATACTCCAATAAAAAATGTAATCATCAAGAAATATAGCACCGTTTCCTCCCAATCTCTGCGGGAGAGGAGGAGCTTAACTTTGGTGTGTATCTTGCTCAATCTATTAACCTATCTCCTATCATAAACATATGAATTTAGTTTTCCTCCATATAAAGCCAATTAATAAACACAGATGGCCTATGAGTCCCCACTAATGTCCTCTAGTACTTTTCCACTAGTTAATTCCAGAGCTTATACTACACCCCGCAATCCTTTGAGCAGTATTGAGTTCAGACTGAGCTCTGACTTCTTGGTGCAATAGCCTTAAATAAAGTCTTCCCTGCCTGTTGCAATTTTTCAATTGACACCTATTTGTACAGCTTTTGAGAGGGATAAATGCAATAACAGACACAAAGTATCCAGTGCTTGGTCAATATTAAGTCCTCAGTAACCATCAGTTATCTTAATTACCATAAATGATTTAACCTACATGGACTGACATTTTCATTATCTCTAAAAATGTTTTCATTTTCACAGTGGTAAATTAACACTCCCATATGTTTACTCTTCCACAATTTTGCAAGTATTTCTATAGGTTATTTTTCTAGAATTATATTTTAAAATTTTGTAAGGATTCATAAAGTGGATTTCTAATAGGAAGGAGAAGCCTCAAGGACTTCTCTGAGAGGATGAGTTGGGTTAAGAAAAAATTACACAGTGGTTTAATCTGAACTACCAAACTTCTGCTTGAAGTAAATCAACTCTGCTTTTACTTGTTTTATATATCAAAGTTCAAGGTAAGTTTTTCTGGAAAACAAAAGGAAAAGTGATTCTGTTGCTAAAAACAACAGCCACTACATGCATAAATATTTGTTAGGGAATTAAGGCCCAAGGAATTGTGTTTTTAACAATTATTTCCAGGGACTCTGATGAATATTAAATTTGATAACTGGTAGAAAACATAAGAATATGTGCTGGGAATCACATGCATTTGGTATTTCTAGGTTTAGATCCTAGCTTCAAATCTACCACTCACAAGCTATAACAGTGCTTCCTAACCCAGCATGTGCATTATGATCTGCCTTTAATAACTCACCATCAATCAGTCAGTCAAAGTCAAAGTTGCTCAGCTGTGTCCAACTCTTTGCAATCCTATGGAGTGTATAGTCCATGGAATTCTCTAGGCCAGAATACTGGAGTGGGTAGACTTTCCATTCTCCAGGGGATCTTCCCAACCCAGGGATCAAACCCAGGTCTCCGGCATTGCAGGCAGATTCTTTACCAGCTGAGCCACAGAATACTGCAGTGGGTAGCCTATCCCTTCTCCAGTAGATCTTCCAACCCAGGAATTGAACTGGGGTCTCCTGCGTTGCAGGTGGATTCTTTACCACATGAGCTATCAGGAAAGCCATAACTCACCTTAAACTACACAGCAATTAGATTGCTTCCTCAATGTTACCAATCCCTCTCCCCTACAACTGTCTTCACAGAGGAGACTATTGGGAACCAGTTCATTTCCTCTTCTCATCTCAAGCCTGTTGCCCTGATACGACTGACAGTCCCCCCAAACTGTATTAAATCTATTTCTCTCTCTAACTCAAAAAGTTCCCAAACATCAATGCACATTAGAATTTCCTAGGGAAGTTTTGAAAATACTCATCCCCAAGTTACACTTCATACAAATTAAGTCAGAATGTCTGGGGGTGGAGTCCAGGTATTAGTTGTTAAATACCCCAAATTTGCACAGTTTGGAAACCACTGCTCTAACCCGTGGAGGGCCTGAAATGTGGACTACTTCCCCAAATTTTTAGCCAGCTGCTAGTTCTTGGGTTAATTTTAACTCAAGCCAAGAAACAACTGCAAAACATCAATGAAAAAATTAGAATCCATCTTCTAGCAGCATCCCAGCAGTCCAATCACAGTGCCCCTACTATGCCCCTACCCCAGGACTAATACATCTCCATATCCATCCCATCCATTGCAGCAGGAGCAATAGTTTCTTGGGGTTGGGGTATGGCTCTGGAAAGACATCAGGCACAGTTACATTTGCAATAGCCTTTGAAGAGGGAAAGGACTTTCAAAGGTAAAGAGATGGAAAAAATGGTATTAAAAAATGGCAACAGCCTAAGGAAAGATGTGAAAGTACTTAAGTAGAGAGCATTAGGTGTCCTTGTGTTTATCAGTGGTTCTAAGAGGGAGTCTGAAGAACTGCGTCAAAATCCAAAATAGTCTGGATGAGGACCAGACTTTTGAATTTCTTCCAAGCTCCCAGGGTGAATCGGGAATTTGACCTTCACATAAGGGGCAATTGGATACTGTATCAATGGGAAAAAATAATTAGAGTTCATCTTACCTTGAACTCCCTTTTTGCCCTCTACGGACTTGCTAGCATCTACACAACCCCACAGTTGGTGTTTGCTTCCCCCTTGTGGAAAGAGTTGGGAATTACACCTCCATTTCCCGTTCAGTTGCTGTGCATGGCTTTGAGAAGGCAATGGCAGCCCACTCCAGTATTCTTACCTGGAAAATCGCATGGACAGAGAGGAGCCTGGTAGGCAGCAGTCCATGGGGTCGCGAAGAGTCAAACACGACTGAACGACTTCACTTTCACTTTTCACTTTCATGCATTGGAGAAGGAAATGGCAACCCACTCCAGTGTTCTTGCCTGGAGAATCCCAAGGACGGGGGAGCCTGGTGGGCTGCTGTCTGTGGGGTCGCAGAGTCGGACACGACTGATGCGACTTAACAGCAGCAGCAGCAGCTTTGGAAAAGCACATTATTCAGGAATCTTGTGCCCATCAAGCAAAGTTGGTAACATTAGACAGATTCTTGGGACATCTCTCTTCTATTATTTTGTATTACTATATAAACAACTCCTGCAGCTCCATTCTAGAAAAATAAACAACCCAATTAAAAAGTGGGCCAAAGAACTTAACAGACATTTCTCCAAAGAAGATATAAAAATGGCTAACAAACACATGAAAAGATGCTCAACATCACTCATTATCAGAGAAATGCAAATCAAAACTACAATGAGGTACCACTTTACACCAGTCAGAATGGCTGCCATCCAAAAGTCTACAAGCAATAAATGCTGGAGAGGATGTGGAGAAAAGGGAACTCTCTTACACTGTTGGTGGGAATGCAAACTAGTACAGCCACTATGGAAAACAGTGTGGAGGTTCCTTAAAAAGCTGCAAATAG
>ML660681.1:2867717-2935556 GCA_007570785.1 Antilocapra americana | reverse complement strand
TAATTGGGTTGTTTATTTTTCTAGAATGGAGCTGCAGGAGTTGTTTACAAAGGGGACTTTTAAATTCTGAGTTTCATAATGAACCTATACTTTTTTCTTTCCCTTCCAAAGCTGTTGTGAGTCATACAACTCCATAGCACTCCAAGTGAAATTTCTATTTTACATATTCATTAGAATGCAGTAAATTGTTTAAGTACTAAAATTTAAATACTAGGGAGTCAGGATCACCTTTTTAGACATTTTCCCAAAACTGTTGTTATATTAAATGTGTAGCAGTCATGAATGTCTGTATACTGTTATATTTAATTTCCTACAAAGCTAAGCAGCCTCCAATAAAATTGCTTTGTGCCTTAACTAAATATAAGACAAGAAGGGGGAACCTATCAACATTGATACAAAATACACAAAAGACAATATGGTTTCTTTTTATTCTTTTTCAGTGATCCTTAAAATCCATTATAGTTCAATCTGAGAATAGATCTCCTTTGCTGAAATAAGGATGATTTCAAACAAAACTTTTTTTAAAAAAAAAACTGGAACCCTCAGTTAACAAGACTTCATAAACTACTTTTTAAGGGAGAATATAAAACCACATCAGAGAACAATATGAAGAATTCATGTTTAAAGCACTTTCAATGTATGTTTGGATTCAGTCCAGATTGTGCTCAATTTTCTACATTCATCATCTTGAGCCAGTCTTAAGCAAAACTGTCAAATTGTTGTAGCCACGCGCTCTGGGAAGCAAACTCACTCAGAAGGACAATGCAGACAGTGAAGTGCAGTTTATTACACCGGCGGGCCCAAGGCAGAGTCTCCTCTTAGCCAAGGACCCCGACCAGCATTTGTGAGGATCTTTTATACCCATGTGTATGTGTCTAAACCCACCACCCCAAATCACCTGGACGGAACTTACATCAACAAAGGAAAGGTAAATACAATCACAATAATGCCATCATTCAAGTATCATGTGTTAGAACAGTCGATAATCAATAAGCCCGAGGTTACACTCCAAATGGTTAATAGTGGATAAGCCCAGGTTACTATCAGAAAGTTTATGACCTGTCAGGAGCCAGGGTTTATGACCTGTCAGGAGCCAGGGGTGATTAGTGCATGTTATCTCTTAGGTGTTGAGTATCCTGGATCTAATCTTCGAGATTCCCTTGTCCAAAGGGGGGTCTAATCCCTCCATTGTAATTTCCACAGGCACTAAGCACAGAGTTCAGAGAGGTGCCTGAGCATGATCAGCATGAACAGGCCTGAAATGGAGATCGGGCCCTATGAATTCCTTCTTCAAAATAAGTCACTGTGTCTTAAGGGCACACAAATGCTCCCTGGCTTTGCTTGGCAACCGATTCAGTCTTTTCCATCTACCTTTCTTCTAAAATGTTCTTTTTCTCATTACATCAAAATTATTCTACAGCAGCTTCTCTGGACCTCAGCTTACCTGTGAGGAGGGAAATATTTGATCAATTACACTTATTCATTAACATGTTATAAATGATTGTGAAATGCTTAAGATGTTAGCCTTCCCAGAAGTATTTGCATTTTGAAAGAGTCACAGTTTAACCTAAAGGAATCTTTAACACTAGAATTACAACGAAAGCCCATTTAGCAAGGGTAAATTTTCTGATTCACTACAAATTAACCCTCCAGGAAAGCACCTAAAAGATTGTTTGTTTCTCTTGTAAAGTCGAACTTTACATTAATAAGGAACAGTTTAACAAGATTTTTCAGGAAAGGTAAGTAGATGATAAAATCCTTGATTTATTATATATTTGGGAATGCTTTTCTTTTACCTTTAAAAAAAACACACTAGATAGATACTGAATTATTGGGTTATGCTCTTTTATACTCCAAACTCTGAAGATGTGCTCCATTTTTTTTTTTTTTTTGAATGCAGGGTGAATGAGAATTTAAAGACCAGCCTGAGATTTTGGTTTGCTTTTGCTTCATTTTGGTCTGTGAGTCATTTATTTCTTTTGTAGAAATACTTCTAAGTTTCTTTATCCTTGAAGTTGAAAACTTTTACAAGGGTATCTTGCTCTTAAGCATTTCCTAATATTTTTTCCAAGAACTCTTTGATCTGCATTGTCTGAGTTTTTCAGAAAAGTTTTATTTTTACTATGTCTTATAATTTATGGGTAATTTCTGTTCATCTTTCATAAGTATCAATTATTACATGTTAGACCTCCACTTTTGTCTTTAATATCAATCATCTTCTTTTGCATCCAGATTCAAGTTCCAATTCTGCCACTAACCAGCTATGTGGCTTTGGGTGAGTTTCATAAACTCTCTGACCTACCTGCAAAATGTGACTAATAATAATATTTGCCTTAGAGGTTTGTTATGAGGTCTGAAAAATGTAATTATGTAAAAACACTTAGCGTGGTAGCCTACGGCTGGTATTAGCATTAACTATTATTATTCAAGACTTCAGACCCAAAACTGAGAGAATTAAATATTCATTATATTATCAAGGCAGAATGAGGGACTCTTGCTTTAAAAATCAGTTCATCTTCATCTTCCAATAAATATAATGATCAGTCAACAAAGAAACCTAATTTTTAAAGCAATCTGGTTAGTCTTTATTTAAATATATATTATCTTTTTAAACATAATTTCCTTATTCCCTTTTGCTTCCCCTTGTTTTGTGAGCACTTTAGAGGCCCTGAGATTAAACACTTAGAAGGAGATGTACGTTAGTCATTCAGTTGTGCCCGACTTTTTGTGACCCATGGACTGCAGCCCACCAGGCTCCTCTGTCCACAGGATTTTCCAGGCAAGGATACTGGAGTGGATTGCTATTTCCTCCTTCACAGGATCTTCCCATACCAGAGATCAAACCCAGGTCTCCTACCCTGCAGGCAGATTCTTTGCTGACTGAGCTACAGGGGAAACAGAAGGAGACATAAATGCCTGAACATACTGAGACACTGAGCATTGTTAGGCACATTTAGTCCCATGAGGTTAAGGTGAGATGGCAGGCCTTGAAGCTTGAGAAAAGTGTTAGTGAACCCCAGAGCAAAGATGCATAATTTAGATGGTATTTCAAATCCAGATCCAAATTAATCTGGATAGCTAGTGTACTATGGAAAGTCTGAAAAGGGTCAGGTGTTTTTTGCTGCTTCTCTTTTTGCCTTTTTCAATCAGTTTCTTGAGCAACTGCCTCTTTGGCTGTCCAACTGCAGCAAATCCAGTATCAATGATAAACACCTCACTGAGCGTAAGTCCTCTGAGACAAAATTGGAAATAGTCTGATGAGACCTTCATTTGGAGAAAAGTTCACTGTTTATTGTAGCAAGAAAAATCCTTGAGCAGGACCATTTATAAATGAATTTTCCAGAGAAGAGTTAAAGTCATGACATATCAAAGCCAAACAGGGCACCGCTTCAGTGAGCAATCAGAAAGTTTTCTTAATTTATTGTTGGCATGACCTCTTGGCTTGACTAATTACTCTTAATCTCCTTTCTGTGGTAGCTACTTTTACCTGTATATTTACTTCTGGAGTTATTTGGTGTTAGGAGTAAAGATTATTCTGAAGAAAGATTTTCATTTTTCCTCTGCTTATCATTATTTTTTGGGCTGATATATATCTATGACTGACCACTGTAAAATCTATAGAAGTTAAGCTTCATGAGGAGAGGGACTGTATATTCTATACTTACCTCTGAATTCCTAATACCCAGTATAGTGCCTGGAACCTAGTATATACTTCATTGAATGAATGAATGGATGTGAACAAGGACTCTTTGGTATGTGCACCTCAGTATTCTGTGTTATTTGTATGTAATCTTTGTCATTCTCTGTCTTGAATATACTTATTCTCTCCCTGATACAGTTACTTTTCTTCTAAGAACAAGTGCTTAATCATAAATTTCTTTCAAAGGGAGCATAATGTGAACATTTTCTATAATAATATGGTCGGCAAGCTGTGATAAAGGTTGGAGTTTGCCTAAATTTAATTCATGAGTTATACAACATCTTAGCCTAAACTCAAAGCTGGAGAATGGCTCATTTGAAATGATTCGTGAAAAGGAGCTAAAGACAGAAAATGAAAGAGTCAAGGAAAGAAACCCATCCAAGGATGCCTTATCAAGGTGGCTACTCCT
This sequence comes from Antilocapra americana, assembly GCA_007570785.1. Taxonomy (NCBI): domain Eukaryota; kingdom Metazoa; phylum Chordata; class Mammalia; order Artiodactyla; family Antilocapridae; genus Antilocapra; species Antilocapra americana. Next base: position 2,931,447 of record ML660681.1, on the reverse strand, counting down.
GCCAGTGACTGATTGCAGGCTCCTTCTGACTCTTGTGAGAAGACTTACTAGGAAGTGTTTCTAAGAATGGTCTTCTCCGGAGAAAAAAGGGGAAAGCATTCATTCATTGAATTTCATTCTTCATTGGTCAAGGCTTACCCTAAGAAGCATTAATTGCCTTGTACTTTCATATTGCATTTGTGTGAGCAATGGGGAAGGTACCCTGGAGGTGGGCATGGCAATCCACTCCAGTATTATTGCCTAGAGAATCCCATGGACAGGAGCCTGGTGGACTATAGTCCATAGGGTCGCAAAGAGCTGGACAAGACTGAAGTGACTGAGCATGCACGAGCAATGAGCAGGTTCCCATCATGACCTTTCTATGGTATCAGAGAAGCCCAGGGCAGGAAACAATAGATATTTAGTTCAGACTTGAGGGGAGGTGCTGTCAGTTTTCACCTGTACCAAGCTGGTCAAAATCTGTGGGGAACTGGTTACAATAGATGTGGCTGGAGTAATAAGTGAGGCTGAGAGATTTGAAGTGGTACATAAGAGCTATTCCATGCAAATAGTAAAATGACTAATCACTTATGAATATGCCTTGGAAAATATGTCTCAGATAGCATCACTGAGATCCAAAAGAATACTTGGGCTGTAATTCAATCTATGAATTCTGTAGCTGCTTCTGAATCACATACACTTCACTCTGGTGTTTTGACATTAGCAGAATCTCAAGATTGAATTCCAAGATGATATTTAACTAAAATGTATTTTAAGAGAAGAAAAATTATAAAAACAAATGAAGTGTAAGGCAAATTGGCATTTAAAGGAGATAAAAACACACTGTTCTCCTAACAAAGGCAACATTATTTTGGTAGAATATGCAGGTATTTAACTGAAATAAGATTTCATCTAGAAATATTTGTTTAGCCCGATTTTTAAGCTGTTTCTGAAAACTTGACACTTAGATACACTGTACTTGCAAAATAAAGTCAGACCCAGTCACATGTAGAGTCAAATCTGCAATGAAGATAACTTGATTCTTCGGTTCTCTGGATAGGGTTGCCCATAGAAACCTAACACCTGTCATGTCAAACAATGCTAGAATAAATACACTCACATCATGATGGCTAACAGAGAAACTTCACCTGACCATTGCTACCAGAAGCCCTCATCAGATTGGCTGTGCTCCATAATATACTTATTCGTCAAGGTCAAACTGTGATTAATCGTAATCAAGTAGTTTTCCTCATTTAAGTCTAGTCTGCTGACATAAACTTGATTTTTAAATGCGGATCCTAGAGCCCACAGCTACTTTAATTTTCATTTCACTACTCAAGATACTCTTTAAGGTCCATTCAAGAAACAAGAGGAGCATATAATTTGGCTGAGTTCCAAAATGTCACTTTATATTACAAGGAAAACATCGATATTCTTGTGGACTGAAACTACTCTTGTACTAGAACTTACTGGTGAATTTGTCAATTAGCTGAAGATCAATTTCCATCATAAGTTACATACGGACACATCCAGGCCCTAAGGATGTGGAAAAATACATGCACCTGGTGAGGGAAGTTAAGTCTGCAGTTGTGTTGCTTTGGCAGGTCAAGTAGGAAGTTGGATCCCCAGACAAATATGTATTTCTCTTTCCTGGCAGCTTTCAGATCAAGTACATGACATAAAATGACTTTGTGTTCATACATTTGCAGTGAATTCTGTCTATGAGAGGTGTTTTATTCATGGCACTGTGATTTTTCTCAGTTGAATTGAAGAAATAAAAATTGAGACCTCTCTGACTCTCACCGTTCTACTTAACAAAATTAAAATAATGAAAAATCAAGCATTTGTGGCAAAAAAAATTAAGTTATAATCATGCAGTATATGTAGGCTATCAAAGAGTCAATTCAAAAAAGTGATGGTGCATAATGGAAAGAGGGCGGAATATGGAAAAAATATATGGAGACTGTTTGTCAGTCAAGATAGTCTAGGCTATTTTGTGGTATTGACAAACTCCAAAATCTCAGAGGCTTAAATAAAATAACAAAGATTTATTTCTTCCTATTGTTACTTATCCAGTGTAGGCTGACCAGAGGGTAGGGAGTAGGAGGTTAAGAAACTTTGCTCCACAGAACTGTCATTCAGATTGATGGAATCTCCACTAACTTAAAATGCTGTTATTTTAATACAAAACTCAAGGGTTCACTGAAACATGAGAAGACAGGGCTTGAGAGTTGAGCCCAAGCATTTCAATGCTTCTTCCAGAAAGTGACATGCCACTTTTGACATCATTACATCAGACAGAAGTAGTTATATGGCCTCCTCTAATTTCAAGGAGGTGGGGAAGTATAATCCTCTGTGTACTAGAATGAAAAGAGAACTGAATACATTGGAGGGTGCTAATAATGGCTATCAAAATTTTAATCAGGACTACAACTTTTGCACATGCCTGGGAAAATGACAGCCTTTCTGAATCTTAGTCTCCTCACTATAAAATAGGGATTTTTCCCTTGGAATAATTATTACTGTTAAATGAGATAAATGATTTAAAGTACAGAGTATTCAACACATAGTAAATATTTGATAAACAATGAACATTCTAGTATAGGGGAAAACTAGTCTACTCTTATCACTTAGTCTTGAATTAGCCAAGTTTATATATTCCCTGGTGGCTCAGACAGTAAAGATTCCACCTGCAATGCAGGAGACCTGGGTTTGATCCCTGAGTCAGGAAGATCCCCTGGAGAATTGAATGGAAATCCACTCGAGTATTCTTGCCTGGATAATTACATGGACAGAGGAGTCTGGCAGGCTACAGTCCATGGGGTTGCACAGAGTAGGACATGACTGAGCAAAGGTTTAACACTTAAACTTAGCCTATACCAACAAGATTCACTATCTCAAAGTCAGTTGTTCCCATCACTAAATTTGGGGCCTGAAAATATTCGTGTTTATACCGCTCTCCATATGGATCCTTTAGATCTGAGTAAGTTTTCATTCCAACCCCAAAGAAAGGCAATTCAAAAGAATGTTCAAACTAATGAACAATTGCATTCATTTCACATGATAGCAAAGTAATGCTCAAAATTCTACAAGCCAGGCTTCAACAGTACATGAACCAAGAACTCCCAAATGTGCAAGCTGGATTTAGAAAAGGAGAGGAACCAGAGATCAAATTGCCAACATCCGTTGAATCATAGAAAAAACAAGAGAATTCCAGAAAAACATCTACTTCTGCTTCATTGACTATGCTAAAGCCTTTGACTGTGTGTATCACAACAGACTGTGGAAAATTCTTCATGAGATGGGAATACCGGACCACTTGACCTGCCTCCTGAGAGATCTGTATGCAGGTCAAGAAGCCACAGTTAGAACCAGACATGGAACAATGGACTGGCTGCAAATTGGGAAGAGAGTACGTCAAAGTTGTATATTCAAACTGTGCTTATTTAACTTATATGCAGAGTATATCATGTGAAATGCTGGGCTGGATGAAGTATAAGCTGGAATCAAGACTGCCAGGAGAAATATCAATAACCTCAGATATACAGATGACACCACCCTTATGGCAGAAAGCAAAAAGGAACTAAAGAGCCTCTTGATGAAAGTGAAAGAGGAGAGTGAAAAAGCTGGCTTAAAAATCAACATTCAAAAAATGAAGATCACTTCATGGCAAATAGATGGGGAAACAATGGAAACAGTGACAAACAGTGACTTTATTTCCTCTGGCTCCAAAATCACTACAGACGGTGGCTGCAGCCATAAAATTAAAAGACGTTTGCTCCTTGGAAGAAAAGCTATGACCAACCTAGACAGCATATTCAAAAGCAGAGACATGACTTTGCTAACAAAGTTCCATCTAGTCAAAGCTATGTTTTTTTCAGTAGTCATGTATGGATGTGAGAGTTGGACCATAAAGAATGCTGAGCACTGAAGAATTGATGCTTTTGAACTGTGGTGTTGGAGAAGACTCTTGAGAGTTCCTTGGACTGCAAGGAGTCCAAGTCAATCAATCCTAAAGGAAATCAGTCCTGAATATTCATTGGAAGGAGTGATGCTAAAACTGAAACTCCAATACTTTTGCCATCTGATGCAAAAAAAACAGACTTATCAGAAAAGACCCTGATGCTGGGAAGACTGAAGGCAGGAGGAGAAGGGGATGACAGAGGATGAGATGGTTGGATTGAATCACCGACTCGATGGACATGAGTTTGAACATTGGTAATGGACAGGGAATCCTGGCATGCTGCAGTCCATGGGGTCACAACTGAACAACTGATCGACTAACTGAGACCTGACTACAGATTATCTATGATTAATCAAGATACTATTATCAGTGATATAATTATTGTTATGTGTTAAGCATAGTAAAGAGTGGTTACATAACAACTCTGTTTAGATTAATAAATAACTTTTTCTTTTAAACACATATTTGTGGTTACTATGCATATATGTTTTGGTTGCTTTGGGTGTATACAGGTTTGATTAGTAATACCTTTAGTAGCTTTTATTAAGTGGTTAATGTCTATGTTTTGTCATCTAGTTTATCTTTTCCTTATATTGTCAGCATGTATGTGAGGTATCCTGCCTACCATTTACTTTATTATTGCCTCAGAACACTTAGGATCATGATCTATTCATGATGGGGATCCAATAAGTGTTGATTGACTACTGGTAGTGTAGCTTCTATGTTTCTGCTTAATAAAACTAAAGTACTTATTATTTTGATGGCTACATTTCTTTTATTATTCCTTTTTTAGAATTATTTTTAATTGGATGTTAATTGCTTTACATGTTGTGTTGCTTTCTGCTGTACAACAATGTAAAGCAACCATAACTATACACATATACCCTCCTTCTTGAGCCTCCCTCCTCTCCCTCATCCTAGCCCTCTAGGTCATCACAGAGCATCAAGCTTTGTTATATAGCTACTTCACACCAGCTATCTGTTTTACACGGGATAGTGTATGTATGTTGATGCTACTTTCTCCATTTGTCTCACTCTTTCCTTCCCCTACTGTGTCCACGAGTCCCTTCTCTCTATCTGTGTCTCCATTCCTTCCCGGCAAATAGGTTCATCATTATGATGGATACATTTCTAAATGTAGTGCATATATTTCTTTAAACAGATGTTAATGAAAATATCCTTTGATGATCTCTTCCATTCTTTCAAACAACTCAAGTTTACCTGCCATTTATATCCATATGATCCAAAATGTCTCACGTAGACACTTGATCTTGTTTTAAACTTCAGGTATGTATTTTCAACTATAAACAGGATATCATTATCAGAATGTATCTTCTGTCATCTTCAGTTCAACATAGACAAAACTGACCTTATTATCTTCCCTCAGAAACCAAGTTGAGTTATTCTTCCAGTTGTACCTATCTATAGTCTAACATATAAGTCTTACAGTCTTTCTTGACATCTTCTGCTTTGTTATTAACATTCAGTCAAAAACCTAGTCTAATGGAAACTACTATTTAAATATCTCTTATATGTCTTCTTACTTCGACTGCTTTAGTTCATCTATTGTCTATGAAGCAGCCACAATATTCCCCCCCAACTAGACTCTTCACCTCTAGTTTTTCTGCAAATCACCTTTCACACTGCTATTAGAATAAGCATGCTGTTTTCCCCAGTAGCTTTAAAAAAATGATACATTAAAAAATGTTCTGGATACAAATATATGCACTTTCTCAAAATGCATCAAGAGTCTGTTTTTTTTTTTCTCCATATATTTGCCCACCTCTTGGACTGTGCTTCCTTTGTGGAGTTCACTGAGCTAGCTGGAATCCAAGTCAAAGCCTTAGACTGACATATTCACTGTATCTCATATGCCAAGCCTAAATGTAGTAAGCCATTTCTGGACATGAATGAAATGTGCCACCATGCTGCATGATATGGCTTCCTGAATGCCCTCTGAGTACCTGGATGATGCAATCTGGAAATAGTGGGCATTAGCTTCCCATGAGGTGAACTTGATCAATAAACGAGTCAGGCAGATAAACCCCTTCTCCCTTCAGCCTTCAGAAGACTACTCCAAGAAACATGTCCTCTTTTCAAGTTTTCCAGAAAAGTCGAGCAACAGTGATGCTGAACAAACACAACTGCTGAGAACAACCATGTCTCTCCACAGTGCCCGTGATGCAGCAAAAACCAGCTCAGGAATTCACTGCCTGCCACTGCTTCGTGCCTTTCCTTGCCTCACTTACCCTTTTGTTCTTTACCTTCAAATCCCTGGGCTTGCCCTCCCAAATAAACTGGCAGCACGTTAATCTAGCCTCAGGCTCTACTCACAGAGAATGAGGGCTAAGACGCACAGTGAAAATCAAACAGTGTAAAGGGTAGACAGCAAAAAAGTAAGTCTCCCCCAAGCAAAAACAATGCCTAAGTCACAGATCCTCATTTTCCTGCCTCAGAGGCATCCAGTATTAGCAGTTTTTATTTGTCCTTTCAAAGCAACTTCATGAATATTATATATTATATATATACGTATATATATATACATGATATTTCTCTTATTTATGCAAGCAAAAACAGAATACTCCCATTGCTTCCCACATTTTCATAGAGTGAATTTTCCAAAACATAAATCCAATCATGTTACTCTCAAACTTAAAAGCTTCTGGTGGTGGCTTCTCATTATCCCGAAATAAAATTCAAATTCTGAGCACTGAAGACCCTCTACACTCTGGATCCCACCTCTGACTGTCACCATTGCTGTCTAGTCCCCTGTCCTAATGTTTATTTTATTTAGTCACACTCAATGGTTTCTGTTCCCCCTACAAGCAATGCTCTCATATACCCATACATTTGTGCATGCTGTTCCATTTGCACAAAATATTCTTTCAATACGTATGTGTGGAATGATTAAATGAATCATATAATCATTGGTCAACTAATGACTATAGTTTGATGTTCCTGTTAAATCGTAGTTTACTTCCTTTTGTGTGAGTTAGCTATCAGTTTTCATAGCTGTGGACATATGTTTTGAACAGTGTCTGCTAATACCTCTAAAATAGCTATACATTCTAAGACAAGGTAGGCATAGTGTTTTTAGAGGAAATCAGGGAGACAAGCTAGGTAAAATGATAACCTCAATTTTCTATACAGTGCTTGTCTAAGAGTACAAGACCCAGGCTCTAAAACAGATGTTTTTTTCATTGCTTGCTGTTCTCATGTGATTCATTTAATTCTGGCTGTCAGTTGTGCTCCAGGTGACTGATTTTGCTAGAAATCTGATAGGTAAGTGGAATGTTACTGTTCCTTATATTTTTCAAAATCCTAATATGGTACATGGGTACAGAAGAAAGAAAAGAAAGGAGCATTCAACCAAATTGCCTTTTCTCTGGCCTACATGTGGAAATATTATTATGTATTCAAAAACCTGAACACTCATTAACATCCTAGACATTCTCTATGTAAAACAAGAGTGAAATACACAGAACTGCTTACTAGGACTTTGAGGGAAAGATTATCTGATATTTATACAAACTTACTGAAAGAAAATGAAGTTTTCACTAAGAGTTTTGAGGCTGCTTCTTTTTTGTTCACGTGAAGAAAACAAGGCTTTGAGCTTCTTTAAAAGAAAACGTTATATATGCATGAAGTATTGATTTATCCTTCTTGATCCAAGGTCTCCCAGAATACAAACATTATGTAATGCATCCCCACTTGTTCATAATGCATTAAAGGGCATCCTAAATTTTTTCTCACACCTGAAGGCATTTTGAAATGAAGGCTTCTTCAAGTAATATACCTTTCCTAGAAAACAGTTATTTGTTGGCTCTTCTCTACCCTGGTTGTCCATGTTGTGCCCTGTTGAAGGCCTACAAAGACTTCTCCGTATCTACAGACACACTTGATTGTGCATGTACAGTGGGGCTTCTGTGGAAACTGGTTATTAAGAAACTGCTATGCCTTTGTCCATCTTTAAAGTGGGATAAAATAATGAGTTACAAAACCAAATTGAAATGTCAGTCCCCTGTGAATGAAGGTTATGAAAAGTGGCAATTTTTAATCACTTGCATTAGATATGAATGTAACAGACAAGATACATAAGATGCTTAAAGAAATGAATTTTTCTTTGGGTAGTGAGAAAGCACAGCAAATTCCTATGAGAGGGAAATAGTAGACCAATTCTATTCAATGTTATGGTGAATAATCTTCAATGGTTTTAAAAGTAGCTCTTACAATCAAGATTTTTTTAATAGAAAGGAAAATAGAGTAAGAAAATAATTGAGGAAATCATTTGATCCTTGCAATTCACTTTTCATTTGGTCTAAACTTTCAGCCTCACCATGAAATATTTATGGCTAATAAATGATAATGTTTGCAACAATAACAAAAAAGTTGTTGAACACATTTAGGAACGTTTGCCCAAAGGCCAGCTAACTATGCCTTTATAGGCCTTACCTAAATTTATTGATTATGTTCTGATTTAGCCTTATCCTTTTTATATAAGTTTCTGTGGAATCCCTCATGTAAGATGTGCTTCATTTACTAAAGGTATTTATAAATGGTGTTGACTCATTATTTGGATACCCCTTGGCCTTTCTTACGGCAGAGGAGTAAGAAAATAGAGAATTTGAAAGATCAAGAGGTGACATGTTTAGAGTGACAATTAAATGCTGCTTTAAGGTTCCCACAACAGTCAGTGAAACTAGATAAGCAAACAGACGCTAATAACTCAGAGTGATAGGAGCTATGAGGCAGAAGCATAGGTTGCAGAGACAAAGTCACAGAGACAGCAAATCAACTTTGGTAGGTTCAGAGAAGGGATCTCAGAAGTCCTAATTAGTCTCTTTCTGTTTTGTCATGTTCATTCATTTTCTTTATTCTTTGTGTATTTTTTAAAAATATAACAAAACAACAATACAGTATATTAACACATATATATGGAATTTAGAAAGACAGTAATGAGAACCCAACATGGGAGACAACAAAAGGAACGCAGATGTATAGAATAGACTTGTGGACTTTGTGGATGAGGGTAAGGGTTGGATGAGATGGGAGAAGGGCATTGAAGCATGTTAATTGTCATGTGTCTAATCAATCGCCAGCCCAGGATTGATGCTCGGGACTGGTGCAGCGAGATTTCCCGGGGGGGGAGGGAGGAGGGAGGGGGGACCCGGAGGGGAAGCATATGTAAACCCATGGTGATATCATGACAATGTATGGCAAAAACAATAATAAAAAAAATAAATAAAAAAAAATATAACAAAACAGAAAGAGATTCACAGTTATAGAGAACAAACTAGTGGTCACTGGAGGAGAGGAAAGTGGGCAGGGCCAAGACAGGTGTATGGGATTAAGAGATACAAACTACTATGTATAAAATAAATAAACAGCAAAGATATATTGTATAGCACAGGGAAGCATATCCATTACTTTCTGTAGTAATTAAGTATAAGCTAGAAGAATGCTCAATCACTATGTTGTATACCTGAAACTAATATAATATCACAAATCAACTATATTTCAATTATATAGATATATATTTTAAAAGAAGTCCCAGTGAGAATTTTACATAGAGAGATGTAGATAAGCAGAGAGGTGGGGGTAGCAAAAATCTGCCTTTGCAGGCAGAGGGATCATCATGTATAAAGACCTGAAGAGGAGAGAGAATATGGTACATTTGAAGAACTGCAGGTAGTTAAGTAAAACTATAACAACAGAACTGTTTGGTTGAGAATAATGGTTTATCTCACCCATTCAGTATCAAGTCATGGATTTCTAGTCTCAGTGATCCACTAAAAAGTGTCCTGAAGTGAGTTCAACTATATTTTTGGAGCACATTTCATTCCAACATCTCTTCAATGCCCTGTAAAATGTGGAATATCAACAACCTGTCAACTTTCAACTGTCCCTGGATTAAAAAAGAGGCTGAAAACTACTACCTTAAAGAAGACTTTGGTACTTAGTTGATTAGTAAGATAGGTAGAAACTATTTGAAATCCTCTACCCTGAGCATTTCAAAGGACCCAAGTTGTAACTGTTTCTGAGTTATTACATGGTAAACAAATGTGTTATGACTATGCAGGCACTACTATTAGAAAGTCTGAATCAGAACAAATTGTCATATAGCATATGTGCATATCTTATACAACTGGGGCACTGAGGAAGTGCTGCCCACATGGCATATGTTTTCATTGGCAGCCTGTTTGTGGCCTGCTGGGTAAACGATTGAAAAGGAGTGTGGAAAAGGCATCTAGGTTAAATTACATGATACTCCTTTCACTGGTGTTCCTACACTATATAGGAAAACTGAAGGCAAAAATTACTGTTAGTGTTATGGTTCTTGACTACATAGCCAGGCAAAGGCTTCATGGGGGTGGTGGCATCTGAGCTGATCCTTGACAGGAACATTACCTGTCAATAGGTGCAGCTGGAAGGAAAATGTTCTGGGTTGTGGGAATAATAACAACAACAATAAAATGTAATGATTGTTAAGATCTCACTATCTGGCAGGAAATTTTGAAAACATGTCATAAGTTTAGCTCATTTAATCTTCACAACAACCCTATGTGGTAGGCATTATCATTATGCACCTTAGAGATGAGGAGAATGATCTACAGAATAATCAGAAAATTGAAGTAGCATGCATAAAGCCACAATTCTGGTAAACATTAGAGCTGAGATTCAAAATAAGTTAATCTGACCACAGACTCTATACCCTTTCTTGCTCCCACAAAGTAAATGAGTAAAGAAGCGGTAGTGGAAAGATAAAACAATGTGCCTAGAGCATGTCAAATATTCTGGAGCTACTGGGGCATAACATATGATACTCAGTGTAAATAATGAGAGTAGAAGTTAGAATAGTTTAGAAGCAGCTTATCAAAGACTTGAAAAATTATACTAAGGAATGTTTAATTGTAGACGTAATGACTGGAGTAAGATTAGGGAATGATAATGGCTTTTAAGGATGTTAAATGGCATAATGCAAACCACTTTGGGAATATAATCTTAACTATACCGTTTAGAGATAAGGGCATACAGGGAAGAGAGACAAGAGGTGGAAATGATGAAAACATCTGATGTCCTTTCTATGAGAGCTGCTGCCTTAGGTAAGTGGAGAGATAGAGAACAAATGATACATTTGATTTTTGGTGCTAGAATGGAGTGCATTAGAGAAATGTGACACATTTAAAACCCATAACCCAATCCAAGTACCTAACTATAATGTCATTTAAATTGTAGGCATTTCTGAATTTTCCCAGCAATACCAGATAGTTTTTGTCATGTCATAACCACAATAACTAATCTCAATAATAACAGTGCTTAAGATGGCATCTTGTGTATGACATAAAGTTAACACGGTGAAGATTTGAGAAAGAAGCCCTTATGATGAATTTTGCTTGAGGGTTATATACAGTATTTTAGAGGCTTGTATTTCTCATACTGTATTCAAGGGTACCATTTAATGCATGACCACATTACTTCAGCAGTAAGTTTAACGTGATCCTAATTGTCTAAAACTATTATCTCCTAAAGTCTGAATTCCTATAAAAGAATGACTTAGGTGTGGAAAGAATCTGGCACAACTAGTCCCTTATTGCTTGTGTATGTGTGCTAAGTTATTCAGTCATATCCAACTCTTTGCAACCCCATGGACTATAGCCCACCAGGCTCCTCTGACAATGAGATTCTCCAGGCAAGAATACTGGAGTCGGTTGCCATGCCCTTCTCCAAGGAATCTTCCTGACCCAAGAATCAAACCTGCATTTCTTACATCTCCTGCATTGGCAGGCAGGTTTTCTTACCACTACCCCTACCCGGGAAGCTTATTGCTAAGAGTACTAAATTGCATCTTAGAAGTTTGAGTTACTATAATGAAAACTGCAATATACCTAGAATGAAGGAATTGTTTTATTCTCAGAGTCCCAGATGCAGTCCAGTGTATTGGTTAAAAGTATACTATCTGGGCCACACCACCTGGATTCAAATTTCAGCTTTACCACTAATTGTGTTGACCCTGATCAAGTTACTTAACAATTTTGTGCCTCAATATCATGACTTGTAAAATTGAGATACTAAATTCACCAACTTTAAATAGTGAAAATTGTGAGTTACTGCATGCAAATCTAAAACTCTTTATACATTGCCTGGAATATATTTAATTCAGTAAGTGGTTGCCATTATTCTAAGAATATTGTATAAATTGGAGTATGTACATCAAGAAATACTATTTCATATTATTTTCCATTATATCATTAGGTTGTCTTTTATTAATTATAAATGCCAACATATAAATTTTACACATAATGGCTGCTTCATTTTCTTTAAATTTCCAATTTGCCTTTGTCAGAACTAGAAGCAGTGTTAAATATCCTATATGCTGCAAAAGTGAATAAAATCTTGGCTCTATCACTTACTAATGATGGGAAAGTGACGGATTACAAGCTTCCATTCAGAATTTACTGGCTTGTCCCTAATTATTCTCAACATCTGTGGTATATGCTTCTGTTATGAATGCTGTTGCCGATCAGTTCGCCTACAGGAATCTAGTTAATAAACTACTCATAAAGAAACTGGGAGAAAAAATTGGTAGCAAAGAAGGAAAACCGTGCATGGCATAATTTCTTTACTGCAGACTGACAGACATTCCATAATTATCTGGCCTAAAGTTTTATTGCAGTAAGTTTCCCCAAGGACATGTTTGACAGGGATCAGAATTTCTTCCTTCCCATGTGGGAGGTGATGTAACCTTTGACACTTGCAAAAATTGATAAAATTGAACAACACATTTCAGTGTCACAGGTTTATTCCCCCATGACCAGATTTCCAATTATCTAACACATTCCTTGTAAAGCCCATTGAAAAGAATCTAGAGGATGGAGGGTGGAGCACATAGCAAGATGTGCAAGGGAAAATGATCTTTAGTTCCAAAAAGGAGAGGAGAGTAGACACTGCATACAATAGGAACAGATATATATTGAAAGACCTGGTATGGCAGACTTACAATTATTAGGCCAAAGCATGACCCCTTGAGCATAGGATAATTTTACTGGGTGTTCAGTGGAGAGGCTTGCCTTTCAGTTCACTATATTTTAGGTGATTAACACCTACTTCTATCTTCAGTTCATCCTTTTCTGTAGCAGTAAATGCACATGTTATGTTCACCTTTTCCACATTCCATAGTGATAAAACTCATGCTAAAAAATCTGACTACTTATGAGGCACATAGAAAGAATAGAAGGAAAAGAAAAACAAGGTTGTTCTCTGATTCACTGTAATGGTGCTCCCTCCCAATTTCTCCTTCCCTCTTTTCCACACCTCCATCAGCTTTCATATTTGTTTTCAGAAACCATGTATTGTCCGGCTTTAGCGATAAAGATTTCAATTGCTGGATACACTTAAGAAATTTGAAAGTGGCTCTAATTTTTTTATTGTAACAAATTCAAGAAAGACTTTTTTCTTTACAATAAAAAAAAGGAAATTTGAAAGTGTCTCTTATAATTTCAATGAGTACACCTCAAGGTCTTTCATATAATCCAGTGTAATTTAACACTGGAGTGATTTATCATATGCAGGAATACTTCTTGGCTCTCAATTCACAATCTCTAATCTGTCCTTCATCCTTATACATTTGCAACTTCATATCTAAAGGTCTTATGAAGCCCAAACATTTGTCTGCTCTACTTTTCAAACTATTCTCTGTAAAATAATGTATGCACATTTAAGCTCCCTTAACTTACAGATTTGTGTCATTCTCTACCTATTTCTTTTATGTGGAATCCTTTCTTTATCTGCATTAGTTTATGGCCCACATCTTATTAATACCCAGTCAAAATTCTTCTCCTCTAAGACTTTTCTAATCATTTCACTTGCCTTTCATGTAGGAGTACAAATTCTAGTGTTAGCATTACATCTCAGAGGTTTTATTAATTGGCCAAAATCAAACTAAAGGGATTATGCCTTGAGGGGAAATTACCATTTTTTCATAACTTCACAAAGTCTTAGGATATTTGTTAATTAGTTTTCAAGTAAAAAAAGGAACAGCCCCTATTAACAAACATGTTATATTAGGTTCACTTCAGTTCAGTCACTCAGTCGCGTCTGACTCTTTGTGACCCCCATGAACTGCAGGCACCAGGTCTCTCTGTCCATCACCAACTCCCAGAGTCTACCCAAACCCATGTTCATTGAGTCGGTGATGCCATTCAGCCACCTCATCCTCTCTCGTCCCCTTCTCCTCCTGCCTTCAATCCTTCCCAGCATCATGGTCTTTTCCAATGAGCCAACTCTTCACATGAGGTGGCCAAGTACTGGAGTTTCAGCTTCAGTATCAGTCCTTCCGATGAACACCCAGGACTGATCTCCTTTAGGATGGGCTGATTGGATCTCCTTGCAGTCCAAGGGACTTTCAAGAGTCTTCTCCAACACCACAGTTGAAAAGCATCAATTCTTCTGCAGTCAGGTTTCTTCATAGTCCAACTCTCACATCCATACATGACCACTGGAAAAACCATAGCCTTGACAAAACAGACCTTTGTTGGCGAAGTAATCACTAAGATATTCCAATTTGCAAAAAAATAAACTTTATTACAATGGTGTTGGGTTCATGCTCTTTCTTGAGAAGGCATTACATGAAATTTTGTTGAGCAAGTATACTGAAAGATTTGGTAGATCAAGTGGTCTGAAATGGCATCAGTTCAGTTAAGTTCAGTCGCTCAATCATGTCTGACTCTTTGTGACCACCTGAACTGCAGCACGTCAGACCTCCCTGTCCATCATCAACTCCCAGAGTCCACCCAAACCCATGGTCATTGAGTCAGTGATGCCATCCAACCATCTAATCCTTAATTGTCCCCTTCTCCTCCTGCCCTCAATCTTTCACAGCATCAGGGTCTTTTCAAATGAGTCAGCTGTTCACATCAGGTGGACAAATTATTGGAGTTTCAGCTTCAGCATCAGTCCTTCCAATGAATATTCAGAACCGATTTCCTTTAGGATGGATCTCCTTGCAGTCCAAGGGACCCTCAAGAGTCTTCTCCAACATTATGGTTCAAAAGCATCAATTCTTATTCTCTCAGCTTTATTCATAGTCCAACTCTCATATCCATACATGACCACTGGAAAAACCATAGCCTTGACTAGACAGACGTTTGTTGACAAAATAATGTCTTTGATTTTTAATATGCTGTCTAGGTTGGTCATAGCTTTCCTTCCAGTGAGCAAGTATCTTTTAATTTCATGGCTTCAGTCACCATCTGCAGTGATTTTGGAGCCCAGAAAAATAAAGTCAGCCACTGTTTCCAGTTTTCCCATCTGTTTGCCATGAAGCAATGGGACCGGATGCCATAATCTTAATTTTCTGAATGTTGAGCTTTAAGACAAGTTTTCCACTCTCTTCTTTCATTTTCATCAAGAGGCTCTTAAATGGTGTACTAAATCCCAAATGAATATGAGAATAAAAATTAGAAAAGAAAGTTTTGTAAAATTTTGAAAATAAGTAAAACTAGCCAAAGTATTTCTATTTTATTAGGATAAAAGAACACGAGTGTCCTGTTCAGAAATCACTGAGACAGTCTATCTCCACATCATCAAAACAAGTAAGAGAGAAAAAAAACTCAAAGCTTTAGTTCTTATTTAGATTGTATTGTGTGCCCACCTGCCTTCCTTACTTCTTATTCTCTATCTCTGTTCATTCTTCCTGTTTTCCTCTCATAAAATATTTCACTTCCTCTTAATTGCCCTGCATACATCCCCCTAAGAAGAAAGACAATATACTAGGAAATATCAATAGATTGTGGCAGGTCCCACTGCCTAAATTTTATTTAATATACACATTTATTTCAGTGTTTATTTTCATGAATCTATAGACAGCTAAAGTCTTACTTAAGAATTGGGTTTTCATAGATGTGACATAATTTTTAGACAAACAAAGCAGTAACATATGGTTTGAATTTATATTTCTTTTATCATTGCGACTTCTTGTTATTTTAATAGTGCACACACTAAGGAAAAGTAAAATCCACTGGTATTTAACTTCTCATTAAATATTTTCTTGCCCAATGTAACTTGATTATAGCTTCACATTTCAGCTTTTAAATCTAGAAGTAAAATATTATTGAAGGACAAAAAAGTTTTTTTATCTGTAATCCATCAGGAAATAGGCAGTGATCATATCCTAAAGTTCCCCCTTTCTATTTCCTGAGATACTACCACATCTTTCCTGCTCTACTGGGGGAAATGTCCAAGCCAAGAATCATGGTTTCTTCGAGGACTGTTTTCACAGAGATACTCATATCTGTCAGACAATTGAAAATGTGATATTAGGTTTCAAAAGTCTTTTGAAACCAGCTAGGTCACTAATGGCCAAGAGGGTAGCACATCTGTGAAACTTACATTTAAGACTATTTTCCTTCTACAAGAATGCTATCACCCTCTCTTATCAATAATACTAATCTTATAACCTTCCGCTTCCATCTTTGTTACCTTGCAATTGAGTTTTTGATTTTTTGTTTGTTTTTTACTATCGTACAGGTGAGCACACTAGACCTATAGAAAGATTTTAGTTACTGAATCAGTTTTAGGCATCAAAGAAATGTCTGCCTTCTTCCCTATAGCACCTGACAGTTCTTCCATCAAAGCAATTACTTTAGGTTAGGGCAGTGTCTTAAGAAAGTCTCAATTTAAGTAAAAGTGTATTGCCTACAAAGAATAAAATCATTAGCAGTTACTAAACTGTCTGCATAGGTTATCTAAGAGTAGCAATGGAAAAACACTAGAAAATCTTGGTAGAAGAGTAACTGCTACATTTTGATGAGGGAGAGGAAAGCAAGTTTTTACTCTTCAGGAAAAGGATATTTGTATTGAATTTTCTGTAAGAGTTTCTCAGTAGTATGAGGACACAGATGCCTAGATGAGACAAGTAAAGGTAAGAAGGGAGATTTATGTAAATAGGAGGGAGAAGAGAGCTAAAGATAGCCCTCAAAACTTAGCTTGGAGCCAGCTTTGATATACAATAGGAAACTTGAAAGTCAAAAATATACATAAATGTCATGCTTTTGCATGTGACTGTGTATGGATATGTGCAAATGTCCACACACATGCAGGCATATATGGATGCATAACTGTCTTCATTTTAAAGTGTTCTGCATTTAAAATAATATAGCATACACTAAAGCCTTTGACTGTGTGGGTCACAACAAACTGTGGAAAATTCTTTAAGAGATGGGAATACCAGATCACTTTACCTGTCTCCTGAGAAATCTGTATGCAGCTCAAGAAACAACAGTTAGAACCAGAGATGGAACAGATTGGTTTCAAAATTGGGAAAGAAGTACAAGGCTCTTTATTGTCACCATGCTTATTTAACTTCTATTCAGAGTACATCATGCAAAATGCCAGGCTGGATGAAGTGCAAGCTGGAATCAAGATTACCAAGAAAAATATCAACAACCTCAGATGTGCAAATGATACTACTCTAATGGCAGAAAATGAAGAGGAACTAAAGAGCCTCTTAATGAGAGTAAAAGAAGAGAGTGAGAAAGCTGGCTTAAAACTCAACATTTAGAAAACAAAGATCATGGCATCTGATCCCATCACTTCATGGCAAATAGATGGGGAAACAGTGGAAGCAGTGACAGATTTTATTTTCTTGGGCTCCAAAATTACTATGGCCCGTAACTGCAGCCAAGAAAATAAAGATGCTTGCTCCTTGGAAGAAAAGCTATGACAAACCCAGACAGCATGTTACAAGGCAGAGACATCACTTTGTCAAACAATGTCCACATAGTCAGAGCTATGGTTTTTCCAGTACTCATGTACAGATATGACAGTTGGACCATAAAGAAGGCTGAGCACTGAAGAATTGATGCTTTCAAATTGTGGTGCTGGAGAAGATTCTTGAGACTCCTTTGGACAGCAAGGAAAACAAATCAGTAAAACCTAAAGGAAATCAGTCCTGAATATTCACTGGAAGGACAGATGCTGAAGCTTAAACTCCAATGCTTTGGCTACCTCATGTGACGAGCTGACTCACTAGAAAAGACCCTGATGCTGGGAAAGACTGAAGACAAAAGGAGAAGGGGACAGCAGAAGATGAGATGGTTAGAGAGCGACACCGACTCAATGGACACAAGTGAGAGCAAACTCCAGGAGGTAGTGAAAGAAAGGAAAGCCTGGTATGCTGGAGCCCCATGGGGTCACAAAGAGTTGGACACAACTTAGTGATTGAACAACAACAAACATATAAGGACTGTTAATTGACACGGATTTTAAAGTAAAACAGTCCTTGGAACCAGGCTAAAAACAAAGAAGGCTTGTAAATGGTCAACACTATTTCACTAATTAGAGGCCTAAGTACTAGAACAATTTACAGAAAAGAAGACTTAAAAAAGGTTTAAAAAACAAGGTAAAGTGTGCCTTAACACCTATTTGAACATTTCTGCTTCATGTATGTCAACAGCTCCTATTTTCCATTAGGAACTTTATAGGATAAAGAGTTCATATCTCTCTTGATCTTCTGTGGCTAAAAAGAAATACACAGTTGTACTCTGTGTAACAAGAACACTTCTAACGTCTTCTAACCATTCCTTAATACTGTCAACAAAACATAATGTATGCTCTAGTCAAAGAGGATTTCCATTATTTAATAGAAGCATTAATTGCATAAAATAGTATTTCTAAAGTAATTCAGATTCAGTCATGTGGACTAAAGAATAAAACTTTGTATCAAGCACAGTATTTTCCCAACTGGAAAAGGTAGAACAAAAACTGGGAACAGGAAATTAAAACCCAATGATTGAAGAAGTTATAATGAGAGAGCAGTAAGTTTACTGTTCAGTCCACTTCAATTGCTCAGTCGTGTCCGTCTCTTTGCAAACCCATGGACTGCAGCATGCCAAGCTTCCCTGTCCATCACCAACTGCAGGAGCTTCCTCAAAACATATCTATCAAGTTGGAGATGCCAGCCAACCATCTCATCCTCTTTCATCCCCTGCTCCTTCTGCCTTCAATCTTTCCCAACATATGGGTCTTTTCCAATGAGTCAGTTCTTCACATCAGGTGGCCAAAGTATTGGAGTGTCAGTCATAGAATCAATCCTTCCAATGCATGCTCAGGACTGATTTCCTTTAGGATGGACTGGTTGGAACTCCTTCCAGTCCAAGGGACTCTCAAGAGTCTTCTCCAACACCACACTTCAAAAACATCAATTCTTTGGCACTCAGATTTCTTCTTAGTCCAATTCTCATATCCATACATGACTACTGGAAAAACCATAGCTTGGACTAGATGGGCTTTTGTTGGCAAAGTAATGTCTCTGCTTTTTAATGCTGTCTGGGTTGCTCATAGCTTTTCTTCCAAGGAGCAAGTGTCTTTTATTTCATGGCTGCAGTCATCATGTGCAGTGATTTTGTAGCCAGAGAAAATAGAGTCTCTCACTGTTTCTATTGTTTCCCCATGTATTTTCCATGAAGTGATGGGACCTGATGCATGATCTTAGTTTTCTGAATGTTGAGTTTTAAGCCAAAATTTTCACTCTCCTTTTGCATTTTCACCAAGAGGCTCTTTAGTTCCTCTTCACTTTCTGCCATAATGGTAGTGTCATCTCCATAGCTGAGGTTATTGATATTTTTTCTGGCAATTTTGATTCCAGCTTGTTCTTCATTCACCCTGTCATTTTGCTTGATGCAGTCTGCATAGAAGTTATATAAGCAGGGTGACAATATATGGCCTCGACATACTCCTTTCCCAATTTTGAACCAGTTTGTTGTTCCATGTCCCATTCTAACTTTTGCTTCTTGACCTGCATATAGATCTTTCAGGAGGTAAGTCAGGTGGTCTCACATTCCCATCTCTTGAGGAATTTTCCACAGTTTATTGTGATTCACACAGTCAAAGGCTTTGGTGTCATCAATAAAGCAAAAGTAGAAGTTTTTCTGGAACTCTCTTTCTTTTTCGATGATCCAATGGATGTTGGCAATTCAACCTCTGGTTCCTTTGCCTTTTCTAAATCCAACTTGAACAACTGTAAGTTGTTGGTTCACATACTGTTGAAGTTTGGCTTGGAGAATTTTGAGCATTACTTGCCTAGCATGTGAGATGAATGCAGTTGTGCAGTAGGTTAAACATTCTTTGGTGATGCTTTTCTTTGGGATTGGAATGAAAACTGACCTTTTCCAGTCCTTTGGCCACTGCTGAGTTTTCCAAATTCGCTGGCATATTGAGTGAAGCACTTTCACAACATCATCTTTTAGGATTTGAAATAGCTCAACTGGAATTCCATAAACTCCAATGGCTTTGTTCGTAGTGATGCTTCCTAAGGCCCACATGACTTTGCATTCCAGGATGTCTGGCACTGCATGAGTGATCACACCATCATAGTTATCTGCATCATTAAAATATTTTTGTATAGTTCTTCTGTGTATTCTTGCCACCTTTTCATAATATCTTCTGCTTCCATTAAATCCATACCATTTCTCTTTATTGTGCCCATCTTTGCATAAAATGTTCCCTTGGTATCTCTAATTTTCTTGAAGAGATCTCTAGTTTGTCCCACTTCAGTATTCTTGCCTTGAGAACCCTATGAACAGTATGAAAAGGCAAAAAGGTAGGACACTGAAAGATGAACTCCCCAGATCAGGAGGTGCCCAATATGCTACTGGAGATCAATGGAGAAATAACTCCAGAAAGAATGAAGAGATGGAGCCAAAGCAAAAATCCAGTTGCTGATGTTACTGGGGATGAAAGTAAATTCTGATGCTGCAAAGAGCAATATTGCATAGGAACCTTAAATGTTAGGTTCATGAATTAAGGCACATTGTACGTGGTGAAACAGGTGATGGCAAGAGTGAACATCAACATTTTAGGAATCAGTGAACTAAAATGGAATGGAATGGGTGAATTTAACTCAGATGACCATTATATCTACTACCGTGGGCAAGAATCCCTTGGAAGAAATGGAGTAGCCATCAGAGTCAACAAAATAATCTGAAATGCAGTACTTGGATGCAGTCTCCAAAATGACAGAATGATCTCTGTTTATTTCTAAGGCAAGCCAGTAATCCAAGTCTATGCCTCGACCAGTAATGCTAAAGAAGCTGAAGTTGAATGGTTCTATGAGACCTACAAGACCTTCTAAAACTAACAGCCAAAGAAGATATCCATTTCATTATAGAGGACTGGAATGCAAAAGTTATACCTGGAGTATCAGGCAGATTTGGTTTTGGAGTACAAAATAAAGCCAGTGAAAGGCTATCAGAGTTTTGCCAAGAGAACACACTGGTCATATCAAACACCCTCTTTCAACAACACAAGAGAAGACTCTATACATGGGCATCACCGGATGGTCAATATTAAAATCAGATTGATTATATTATTTGCAGCCAATGATGGAGAAGCTCTATACAGTCAGCAAAAACAATACTAGCAGCTGACTGTGGCTCTAATCATGAACTCCTTACTGCCAAATCCAGACTTAAATTGAAGAAAGTAGGGAAATGGACCTACTTTCAGTATGACCATTCAGGTATGACCTAAATCAAATACTTTATGATTAAATAGTGGAAGTGACAAATAGACTCAAGGGATTAGATCTGATAGACAGAGTGCCTGAAGAAGTATGGACAGAAGCTCATGACATTGTGTAAGAGGGAGTGACCAAGACCATCCCCAAGAAAAAGAAATGCAAAAAGGTAAAATGGTTGTCTGAGGCCTTACAAATAGCTGAGAAAAGAAGAGAAACAAAAGGCAAGGAGAAAAGATATATCCATTTGAATGCAAAGTTCCAAAGAATCACAAGGGGTGATAAGAAAGCCTTCCTTAGTGATCAGTGCAAAGAAATAGAGGAAAACAAAAGAATGGGAAAGATTAGAGATCTCTTCAAGTTTTCTGTAACTAAGCTTAAATGTCCAGGCTCTGTGTTTTCATCCATTTCAAGAAAGAAGGGAGTGAAATTATCAAGTTAATTATTTTAATGACAATAAAGTCTAGTATCTAAATTCATGAAACTACTTTGTGTGATGTATTGTGCCCACTAAATTCATATGTTGAAGCCCTCACCCCCACTGTGATACTATTTGGAGAAGGAGCCCTTGGGAGATAATTTGGTTAGGTGAGGTCATGAGTCTGGGGCTCTCGTGATGGGATTACTGCCCTAATAGAAAGGCATTTCCTGATAGGGAGGGCTTCCCTGTTGGCTCAGATGGTAAAGAATATGCCTGCAATGCAGGAGAACTGGGTTCAGTCGCTGAGTTGGGAAGATCCCCTGGAGGAGGGAATGGCTACTCATTCTAGTATTCTTGCCTGGGAAATCCCATGGGCAGAGGAGCCTGATGGGTTACAGCTCATGGATTTGGGAAAGGTTTTACATGATTTAATGACTAACACTTTCACTTTTTAGGAAGGGAAACAAGAGGTCACTTTCTCCCTCCTTCCCATGTAAGGACACAGTAATAAGACAGCCATCTATGAGCCAGGAAAAGAATTTTACTAGACATTTACCATACTGACAGCTTGATTTTAGATATCTTGTCTCCAAAAATGTAAGAAAATAAATTTCTACTGCTTAAGCTACTCAGTATTTCGTATTTTGATATGACAGTTTAAGTTTACTCAGACAGGGAAACCTGATTAAAAGTTATTAAAACAGAAACTAGGACTTTTAGTTTACTAAAAGACTGACTAACTGACATATCAAAATGTGATATATCCAACAAGAAGCCAAAGCTGAATTAATTTCCAGGAATGAAAGTGTAGACTCCCCACAAGAAAAACAGGTGATACTGTTCTTTAATTCTGTGAGCCAACATCTTCAATGTTATGCTAAATTCAGAGAGCTTCACTTTAAAGGGGAGTGATACAAAGCAATATCCAAAAGGTGACAATCAGTGTTGTAAGAGGAGGCAGGGTGAAAAATAAAGCAGGACCTAATGGCCAAAGAACTAAACAGACATTTCTCCAAAGAAGACATAAAAATGGCTAACAAACACATGAAAAGATGCTAAACATCACTCCTTATCAGAGAAATGCAAATCAAAACCACAATGAGGTACCATCTCACGCCAGTCAGAATGGCTGCTATCCAAGAGTCTACAAGAGGGTGCAGAGAAAAGGGGACCCTCTTACACTGTTGGTGAGAATACAAACCAGTACAGCTACTATGGAGAACAGTGTGCAGATTCCTTAAAAAACTGGAAATAGAACTGCCATATGACCCAGCAATCTCACTGCTGGGCATATACACTGAGGAAACCAGAATTGAAAGAGACACGTGTACCCCAATGTTCATCGCTGCACTGTTTACAATAGCCAGGACATGGAAACAACCTAGATGTCCATCAACAGACAAATAGATAAGAAAGCTGTGGTACATATACACAATGGAATATTACTCAGCCATTAAAACAAATACATTTGAATCAGTTCTAATGAGCTGGATGAAACTGGAGCCTATTATACAGAGTGAATTAAGTCAGAAAGAAAAGCACCAATACAGTATATTTATGCATACATATGGAATTTAGAAAGATAGTAATGATAACCCTATATGCGAGACAGCAAAGGAGACACAGATATAAAGTACATACTTTTGGACTCTGTGGGAGAAGGCGAGGGTGGAATGATTTGAGAGTAGAATTGAAACATGCGTATTACCATATGTGAAATAGATCACCAGTCCAAGTTCGATGCATGAAACAGGACACTCAAAGCCAGTGCACTGGGACAACCCAGAGGGATGGGACAAGGAGGGATGTGGGAGGAGGTTTCAGGACGGGGGATACATGTACACCCATGGCTGATTCATGTCAATGTATGGCAAAAACCACCACAATATTGTAAAGTAATTAGTCTCCAATTAAAATAAATTAATTAATAAAAAAGAGCAGGACCTAATGGAGACTGGGTATGAGGTCTACCATGTTGTACAATAACAGGGGACAGAATTCACATTGTGTTATAAGTAAATGTACCTAGAAGCCCTGCTGGAAATGTGGCTTGTGGTTCTGAGTTTCCCCTAAATAAAATGATTTATAACTTTAGGTAAGAGAAAGAGATATACCATTGAATCCCCAAGGTCTCTTCTAATCTTATTTTCATGGTTCTGTAACTGTGCTCCTGCATATGGTAGTAAGCTTTTGATTTGAAGCTGGATTATCTACCTGTCAGGGATTTTGTAGAGAAGTTTCTCACAGTGGGTTAGAACTTGAACTATAAAATCTTTAATGTCTCACGTATTTAATCATATACTTCAGAGCATGTGATTCTGAGTCTAATACCCCATAAATACATGTGAGAATAAGTGAACATTTCCAGAGCAAAAAACTGCTATCAAATTATAGTTGTCTACCCAATATATAATTGAATGTTGAAGTCTTGGTATCCGACACAAAGGAAGGAAAGAGTGAGCATTCTAAAGAAAAAAAATCACCATGACTTTTTAGCATTGTTTCAGAGTCTGTGCAGTCCTCCTAGAATACAAGTCTAGATCGAGACTGAGGAATAGAAGAAGCAGAGCTGAAAATAGCATAGTTAAGATATCTATTACAGTATGGAGGGTACAAGTTGCTGCTATTTCATTGGCTCTGATCATCGAACAGTGCTATGATGGCTCTGACCAATAAAAAGAACATGAGGCTTGGGGTATACAATTTGGGTTCAAATCTCAGATTTAGTGGGCTGCCCTGATAGCTCAGTTGGTAAAGAATCTGCTTGCAATGCAGGAGATCCTGGTTTGATTCCTGGGTGGGGAAGATTCCCCTGGAGAAGAGATAGGCTACCCACTCCAGTATTCTTGAGCTTCCTTTATGGTTCAGCTGGTAAAGAATCCGCCTGCAATGTGGGAGACCTGGGTTCAATCCCTGGGTTGGGAAGATCCTCTGGAGTAGGGAACGGCTACCTACTCCAGTATTTTGGCCTGGAGAAATCCATGGATTGTATAGTCCTTGGGGTCACAAAGAGTCAGACATGACTGAGCGACTTTCACTTTCTTAGATTAGGAATTATTAGTGATATAAAATTTAGGCAAATTTAAATTCCACAATTATTATGTATTTTTTTTAAAAAAGCAATGATTAGTGCTATGAACTGAGCATTATTAGGTTCCAGGTTGTAACTCATTAGTTCACTAAGCAGCATAAAAATCCTACAAGGTAGGTGTAATTGATGACAGTTCACACAAGGTTATACAGCCAGTAAATGATGCAGTTAATTTATGAAGCATATTTGTTTCCAACATCTATACTTTTAGCCTATTTAAATACCCTGCTTCCTGACCTTTATTTTCCTCATCTGTATAATGAGTAAAGTCCTTTGAAATGGAATGGTGAAGTTAGAAATACAATTGTCCTTTGAATAATGCTGGGATTAGGAATGCCAACTCTTCATGCAGCAAAAGCCTATATGTAACTTATATTCGGCCCTGGATATACACAATCACTCCATATCTGCATTTCCCCATACTCAGATTCAATCAACTACAGATGATGTAACACTGTAGTATTTACTGTTGAAAAAAATCCATATATAAGTGGACCCTCAGTTCAAACCTCTGTTGCCTTAGGGCTAACTGTAACTTAAAATACCTTACATACCTTAATGGTTCTATGGATCATGGCTTTTATTATCGACCCTACCCTTCTAGGAACATATTAGGGAATCAGGCAGGGAGACTCTTCATTCCTCATTCAAGAAGTTGCACTGTTTGTTTGTTTCTGCAGGAGCCATCTTGATGGATGGAGAATTTACCCAACATGTAAGGTCGTAGTGGGTAAGAAAAATGACTAACAAGGCGCTAAAGTAATGAAACACTATTTTTGGCTATACACTTTCCCACACTGACAAAGATTATTTGTGTGTGTAATACAGACAAACACACATTCTAATGTGGGAAAAGATGCAGAGAATAGACACTGCTGGTTCTAGAGTTAAATCAAATGATGTTTCTGAAGGGAAATGTAGCTTCATATATCAAAAGCCTTGAAATTGTCCATACCCTTAACCCAGCAATATTTCTTCTAAAATGTATCCTCAGAAACTAATCATTTATGGACAAAAATTTATGTACATGAGCTTCATTAAAGCATTATTTATAGTGCTGATAAATTGAAAAAAACTAAATCTCCAACAGTAAGAGAGTTTCAAAATAAAGTATGATCATGAAACATTATGCAGCTGTCAAAAACATGTTTCTATGTGTCATGAGAAAATCTTTACAGTACATTCTTAAGTAAAAATACCAGGATAAAAAACTCCACAGACAACAATCTCAATTTTTGTTAAACTGTTGTATGCATCCATACATAAACACACAACCTATGCATAGGAAAATTTTTGGAAGGATATAAACTAATATATTAACAATGATTATCTCATAAAGGTGGGATTATTTTTTAATATTCTCACTTATCATTTTCTTATTTTAAAAATGAATCAACTTGCAGTTACAAATAGCATGAGGAAAATCAGGGATGGGGGCCTGAAGTCTCAGATTGACAGTTCAAATACACAAGTAGTTACACGAGTGTTGCAAATCTGCTCTGAATATGTTTGATAGCAGGATATTGGACCTCATTAAGTTCTTCCGAGGCATTAAATGACTTTCCTTTCCAAAGGGAGATGGGTGATGACCTGAAGAGAAAAACTTCTTGCCTCATTTTTTTTCTGTTTCTGTGTCTTACCTTTGGGTAATATCTAAACATCACTGTGAGCAGTACTACTTCACTTTTTGAACATTTTAATTGATAAACATACACATTAACGAACTTTTAAAAATGAAACAGCTAACCAATTTTCAAGTCTGATTTTCTACTAAGCATGCATGTATATGAAGAGAAAGATAACTCAGCAACTCCATATTTGATCAGTTTTCATGACAGGAATAAGAAAAACTTATTTTAAAGTTTTTGAATAAGCAAAACTTAATTCAAGCAAAACTCAAGTAGAATAAAAAAGAATATTCTGTTTTAAGGTCAGTCAGTGAGGTTATGAGTCAAAGATAGGAAATTGGAACAAATAAACCATAATTATCTTGGTGTCAAAGCAAGCTCTGGAATTTCTAACACAAAGAGTTATTTTTTTAATTAGATCTCTGTTAGAAAAATAACATTCACTATTTTATTACTCTTTTGGTATTTTACAATCTTTCTTTTTTGAAAATATGAACTCTTCCTTCCAGGAATTTAGGAATTCTGTTTCTAGCAACCTAAATTCCATTTTTCTAAATCTATAGCTGATTTGTCATTTGGTTTAGAGGTAGATAATTTAAAAGAGCAGTGTTTAATGTCAATATCCAGTATGTGAAATCCAATATGAACTGGCTAATACATTTTGAACTGACTGTCTCATTGATTAGCATCCATTTTATAAGCACAAGCACTGTTATGTTTATGTAAGTTATTTAAGCTAAATGGAATGAGAGTTTCTGTTTTCCACTTCACAAATTTCTGCAAGAACCCACAGCTTCCCAGATATATGTCAATTTCATATTCTCCTTCTGAGATTAGAAGCTATATATAAATTCATCCACACTTTTGGCAGTAAAATGCTTGGCATTTGTAGAAATAAAATAAGATAAACCCATACTCTAAACGACTGAAGCGACTTAGCAGCAGCAGCAGCAGCATACTATAAACACTAGCAGATTTTCCCTTCCCTGATGTGCCTAAGGGTCTCTCATCCAATCTCTTCTCCCAGTATCCAAATTGTTCAGAACAGCAATACAAGCTTTTGGATTGAAGTTCTAAATCCCAAGCCTTTTTAGATTCCCATGTTGAGAAGAAGATCTGACAATTTAAATTTCACATTTGTTTTATTGTTGATATAAAACTAATGGATACCCCAGAATTGATTGGACTCCCAAATCCAAATCTATGTAACTTAAAATATTAACCATTGCTGGTCTATGTGTAGAGAGCTGAAGCAGACAATTTGGAGCAAATAAAAATTCCCCATTTATCCCTCTGCTATACTGAACCAGTTTGTGTGAATTGAAAAATACTAAAAATTAATGAGCATAGATATGAAATGTTAATTGTATTAGATACTTCTATTTATCCTGAAAATGTATGCAGGCTCAATCTTAGGGAATGAGAATAGATCTTACAGAATTTTTAATAAGGGATCTTCATTTTTAGAAGCATTAATAGGAGAAAAGGGTAGGGACATTTGCCCAGTGTTTTAATGAGGGATAGTATCAGAACTTTGGTGCAAATCACAGCTATTAAGATCTGGATGTCAGAAGCCGGCAGGGTTCAGGAGCACAAATCCAATGCAGACAATTACAGATGCTCCAATGACCCAGTCTCCTCTCAAACCCTTGCTATCACTTACTCTGTTATAAGGAAGTAGGATTCTTCCTGACAGAGCTATGGGCTGTTCATGGATAATAGGGCATACATAGGTGAATAATATTCACCCTGAAAGACTATAATAATCTACAATTGAGAAGAGTTCTTTTTCCCTGTCTGAAGGAAGAAGAGGAAAAGAGAAATCATTGAGGATGCAAGACCTAACTTCTTCCAGTTAAAAGACCGCAATGTGCTACACACTGCCTGACTGCATAGTAGGATGCAGTAGAAATAAGCACAATGAACTAGGAGTCAGATTTTAGTCCAGGTTTTTTTGTTTATTTGTTTTACAAGCTGTGAGACTATGGCATGTCACTTTGATCTCCTTGGACCTCACTATCTCTAAAATAGAGACTTTTCCCTAGATCCAGGGATCTCAAACTCAAATGCCGGGAAGAGATAGGAAGGTGATATAAATCAGATAATGTAAATATGTCTCTTGGGTGAATAGCAATAGCCAGAGCAATAGGAAAGGTTGTAGCAATTGATTCCCTGCATTCGAATCAGATAAAGAATAGGGAGTGGTGGGAAGTGAGGTAAACTGGAGAGCCCTGGTTTCATTTAAAGGGAACAGCCACTACTGAGCTCATTTCTCCAACAGGTCATTGCTTTGAGGGAATACAGGTTCCATTTTGCCAAACATTCGGATTCTTCAAAGATACTAGATATCCAGATTTTTTATGCAAATTCTCCCACATGTTGTTATGTTAGCAACTAATTTGAATTACTTTACATTACTGCCCATGTCAAACAAAACATGCCTTGGACTGGATCTGTCCTGCAGATAGCCAGCTTGCAACCTCAGACTCGGATAACCTATGAGACTCCATTGCGACATTAATAAGATCCACTTAGTTATTTTAAAATCCTGGTGTAAGTTTCTGCCAATGCCATTTCTCTGTTTAATCTCTGCTCCTTAGCTATACCTCAGCCTTTCCCATTCACCTTTCTTCTTGTGGTCACTGTCTTGGACACCACTGTAATCTTCTCTGCTTCTTCAACCAGCCCTCATCCACTAATACTTGAGGAGACCCAACCCTGACTACTATTCATGATCTCCCTGTCATGGCCCTTTTACTACTATAGCCTAAACATATCTCCTCATCAAATCCTATCCACTATAGCCAGGTTTTAAAACACTTAGAATTGGTCAGTCTGTGCCTTGACTATGTACCACATTCACCTATGTGGATATGTATATGACTTTGAATGGAGAGATCAACTTACTCTTATTTGGGAATACTTCTAGATAAGTGCAACTTGAATGGTAGGTATCTAGGTCCATTTGGGCTACTATAACAAAAATAAGCTTATAAACACAGATGTTTATTTTTCACAGTTCTGGAGGCTTGAAGTTAAAGATTAGGGTGCCAGCATGGTCTGGTGAGGGCCCTCTTCTGAACTGCAGATTTCTTATTATATCATCACATAGTGGAAGGGCTGGGTCAACTCTCAGGGGCCTGTTTATAAGGGCATTAATCGCATTTATGAGGATTCCATCCTCCAGATCTGAGGGCCACCAAAAGGCCACACCTCTGAATACCATAATAGTGGGTGTTAGGATTTCAATATATTAATTTTAGAGGGATACAAGCATTCAGACCACAGTCATAGGCTTCTATCATTTTATGTGATAAAAGCTTTAGTTTTATCTGAATATGTACACTTCTAATGAATGGGTAGGCAAACAAACTAAATTTGGTTGCAGAAAGTGTTTTCAGGATTTTGTACAATAGTAAAGCAGAATTCTTTGGGGATAATTGACCTTTTAAATGAACTACTGTCACATCTTCCCTGACAATCTCAATATTATCATTTGCCAGCAAGGTCAGCATTTTTCTAACACATATTAGTCCAGCCATTGCTTTATCAATAAAATGTTGAGAGACTAAGACTACTCTTTCAAGCTCTATAAACTGAAGGAGCATATTTACTAATTGCTGTTATGTAGAGCTATCTGGTCCCATCACTTCCTGGCAAACAGATGGGGAGACAATGGAAGTAGTGAGAGACTTTATTTTTTTGTGCTCCATAATCACTGCAGATGGTGACTGCAGCCATGAAAGTAAAAGACACTTGCTCCTTGGAAGAAAAGTTATGACCAACCTAGACAGCATATTAAAAATCAGAGACTACTTTGCCAACAAAGGTCCATCTAGTCAAAGCTATGGTTTTCCAGTAGTCATGTATGGATGTGAGAGTTGGACTATTAAGAAAGCTGAGCACTGAAGAATTGATGCTTTTGAACCATGGTGTTGGAGAAGACTCTTGAGAGTCCCTTGGACTGTAGGGAGATCCAACCAGTCCATTCTAAAGGAAATCAGTCCTAAATATGCATTGCAAGGACTGATGCTGAGGCTAAAATTCCAATATTCTGGCCACCTAATGTGAGTAACTGAGTCATTGGAAAAGACCCTGATGCTGGTAAAGATTGAAGGTGGGAAGAGAAGGGGATGGCAGAGGATGAGATGGTTGGATGATATCACCAACTCAATCGACATGAGTTTGAGTAAGCTCTGAGAGTGGTGATGGACAGGGAAGCCTGGCATGCTGCATTCCATGGGGTCACAAAGAGTCGGACATGACTGAGTGACTGAACTGAACTGAGAGCCCTAATTTGATGAAATTTGGCCTTGAGACTAAATTCCCATTTGGAATAGACATTATTGCAGACAGGTAGAGAGAATAGTCAGGTGTCAAATATGAACCCCTTTTACCTTAGGTAATTGTTTAATTTATGAGCCTCAGTTTCCTCTTCTATGAAATGAGTATGGTCATTTTAATATCTATGTCATAAGACTGATGTGAGGATAAAAGATGATGATGGTCTTCACAGTGTTCTCACATAAGAAGCACAGTATAAAGGCCCTAAGATATAATCTGGTATCAGCAAGGCCTAACAGAAAATAGACTATATTAAGAAATACGCAATCCTAATAGACTATATTTGGAGGAAAATGTGTATATGAAGATGAGACTCAGTATACCTTGGGGGAGAACAAGTAGCCAAGGGCAGGATTTCCACTTGGAAGTTACTAGAGAGGTTTCTATTCCTTAGAATTAAAGCTGTCCAGGCTCACTACCCTTCTTTTCTCTGTTCAATAAAATTTCCAAGCTTCTTCCCAACACATGTCCTTTGCACATGCTAATACTTCTGCCTGCAACACTCAGCCTTAACTAAGTCCCCCATCCATCACCTTAGGCTGATGATTTCCTACTTTTCCTTTAAATCTCAGCTTCCATGAATTCCCCAAGGTGTATTTTCCTTGGCTTCCCAGTCTTATGATTCTCTATTAAATTTTCTCATAGCACTTTGCAGTTTTCCTTTCACTGAATTTATCAAACTATGTAACTGTATATATTTTACGAGTTTAAAAAGTCTCCTCCTTCCAACTGTAACCTCTCTGATGTCAGGGGCTGTGTCTATATTAATTCTCTGATTCAATACTTATTGAACGAATGAAAGAATGTCAATGGGAGAATTAATTTAAAAAAATCCTAGATGAGGTAATCAACTTGAATTAAGTTCACGTTAGGACCTAAATAACTGTTATTCATTCCTTCCTGAAAGCACGTTTGGATGGCTGTGAACAGAGCAAAGGAAAGTGGGTGACACTGTGGAGGAAGAAAGGGTAAAGATAGGAGTAGTAGAAGCTGAACACTATATAACTTTGGCCTCTGCTCCACCAGGCTAGGGCCACCAGCCTGCCCTGACTGACTGAGCCTATAAGATGGGCTGCCATCTCACAAGGTGTCATCTTTTCATTTGTAAATCTATTTCGGGTGAGCATATAAGGCAGACACTAAAGTCTGAGAGTTCAAGATTTTAGGATTTGTTTTGCTGAAATTGTCAACTTAAATGGCTCCACGTTTCTCTTCCAAGATTTATAAACTGACAAGACTGACAAGTTTGCTGTCTTCCATCTTTGAAATGGACATCTCTAGTTGTGGAAACTGTACTGAGTATGTTTATGGAGATGACATATTCTTTTTTTAAGACTGCAGTAAGCATACATCAACGAGTTCATATTGGCAGATTCTCTCCCTAAACTCTAAGCACATAGCAGACCTTTCTGGCACAGTGATCACTCACTCAGTCACTCAAGGATGGGGTGTGAAGGTGAGGCATGTAGCATTTTCTGCCAGGATTTGGGCTTGCAAAAAAGCTGATTGCTTTCTCATGGAGGGGTTGATCTTTTCAAATTCTTAAGGCCTGCCATTCTAAGTTTTAAAGAAACATTTCTGTTACAGAACTGGAATATCATTTTTGTGTGTGTGTAATAAATTTTTATTAAAGTATAAAGGAGATAGAGAAAGCTTCTGACATAGGCATCAGAAGGGGACAGAAAGAGTACCCCCTTGCTAGAGTTAGCAGTGGAGTTATATACTGAATCAATAACAGAACTAGCCAGAAAGTTTAACCAGAGACTGTCCTCAGGGAGGATACATTATTGTTATATAATCCTTATAAAGTCTTCACAAGACCTACTCCCATAATTTACATTTTAATATAACAGGATTAACATTTGATAATAGAAAGATCTTCCAGACCCACTATACATCTTAAGATATCAAGATTAGCTTAGAAAGACCTTCCAGACCCACTCCCATAATATACATTTTAAGATATCAGGATTAGTCAGAAGGTTTTCAGGGAGGAGAAACTGTCCTCCAGCTAAAGTGAAACTATCAACTGGGCTTCCCTGAAACCTTGGTTCATAAGGAATCTGCCTGCAATGCAGGAAACCTGGGTTTGATCCCTGGATTGAAAAGATTCCCTGGAGAAGGGAAAGGTTACCCACTCCAGTATTCTTGCCTAGAGAATTTCATGGACTGTATAGTCCATGGGGTTACAAAGCATTGGACAAGACTGAGTGACTTTCACTCACTTCAACTGCTGAGAAAGACTGAGGGAGATGGATGGATGGTGTTCGGGTTTAGGGACTTACATGTATTGAATGCTTACTACATCATAGGCTTTTTATATACACTATCTTATTTACTTTCCAAAACTTCCCTAGAGGCAGATACCACTTTCCCCATTTTGAAGCTTAAAATACAAAGCTCATAGAGTTGCCCACCCAGAGTGACACAGCCAGTATGTAGCAGAGCCAGCATTCAAACTCAGGTCTGTCTGAACCTCAGCCATTCTTCACCATATTATGCAACTTCTTAGATGTATGTATAATGCAGCATTATATCTATAAAAATGGAAACAGTATCAATCATGCCACCCTACTAAGTACTTTTGTTCTTCTCACCTCTCATCAGCATTCAATTTGGAATCCTACCACAGTTTTCTTTCCACTTTAATCCTAGTGCAAATATGGATACAGAAGGAGTATCAGAATATTAAGGAAAGCAGAACTGAAGGACTTTGGGATAAGAATTTTATGTTATTCCCATTTTAGGATCCCCAAAACCAAGCATATATCTTGGCTCATAATATAGGTTCAATAATGTTTGAGTGAGGAGAGAAAAGATTTGGGAGCTTATCAAGGAGTTCCCTTAGTGGTGGAAACACTTGGATGTTTATTTGCTGAGAGAGACTTCCTTGCACTGCTGGCTGTATAAACTCTACATCCACTCAGGGATGATTGGATCATGACACACACACCCAACATGAACACTATTAATGATAATGAAATCAGTGCCCAGGCCAGAAAATTTAGGGAATGGCAAAGGTATTATTTTTTCTCATTCCTTACTCCTTAGGGAGGGTATATACTATTATTAGATCCCCCAGACAGGCACTTAGTTATTACCATCAGGCACTATGCTAGTCACTGGAAATACAAAGATAAATGAACCCCAAATACTACTTTGAGAGAGCTTACAATCTAGTTGGGAAGACAGACCCATAAGCATTTTTATTTTTTACGAAATATAGCAAAGAGTAATGGTAGATATAAACAAGTTATGTAAGAAATTCAGAGGAAGGGTGCCTGACAAACCTGGTATTATAAAGGAAAACTTCCTGGAGGAACTGATACCAAAATTGAATTTTGATGGATGTATAGTATTTAGCCAGGAAAGGCATAGATTTGGAAGTGATCACCATATAGGTATGAGTTGAAAAAGAGTTTCCCTGATGGTTCAGCAGTAAAGTATTGGCCTGCAATGCAGGAGATGAAGGTTCAATCCCTGGGTTGGGAAGATTCCCTGGAGAAGGAAATGGCAACCCACTCCAGTATTTTAGCCTGGGAAATCCCATGGACAGAGGAGCCTGGTGGGCTACAGTCCATGGTGTCCCAAATTGTCAGACAGGACGGAGTGACTGAGCATGAAGAGTTGAAACAGTGAAAGTGGATAAGACCTCCAATGTAAAATTTGCAGAGTAATAATACCTTTGGAACTAAACTATAACTCTAGAGAATATCAACATTTGGGGGCTCAAAAAGAGACCATAAGGAAACAAAGAAGGACCAGTGAGACATAAAATAAACAAAAGAGGTTCTGTGCCACTTGAATGGCCACTCAAATGTTCATGTGAAAAGTGTGCTCATTCACTCAGTCATGTCTGACTCTGCGATCCCATGGACTGTAGCCTGCCAGGCTCCTCTGGCCATGGAATTTCCCAGACAAGAATAAATACTTCTATTTGTGATAGGCAAAAATTGGAAACTTGAATGCTCAGTAGCTGGTGAATGGGTAAATAAACTAAGGTGCATGCATGCCTGCTACAATGCTTCAGTCCTAACTCTTTGCAACACCATGGACTTTAGTGCTCCAGGCTCCTCTGTTCATGGGCTTCTCCAGACAACAATACTGTAGTGGGTTGCCATGGCCTCCTCCAGGGAATCTTCCCAACCTAGGGATTGAAACTGTGTCTCCTTCATTGGCAGGTGGGTTCTTTACCACTAGTGCCACCTGGGAAGCCCTAGTGAACTACTAACACACCAAACAAAACAGATGAGTCTCAAAAACATCATGCTATAAGAAAGGCACCACAAACCAAAGAGTAAATACTATACAATTTCTTTCACATGAAATACTTTAAAGGGAAAACTGATCTATAGTTATCCAGATAACAGATTAGCAGTTGGCTGGGTCTGGGGAGGGAGAGAGGACTGACTGAAGAGGGGCAAGAGGGGACTTTGGGGATGAAGGCAATACTCTTTATCTTAATTACAGTGGTAATTACAGGAGTGTGCACATTTGTCATACTCAGCCAATAGTATACTTAAAATGAGGACATTTTACTATAAGTAAATGGTATCTCAAGAAGGTCAAAATAAACCTTAAGATAAAACAATCTGTAGTGAAACTTCCCTAGTTGTCCAGTGACTAACACTCAAAACTCCCAATTCAGGGGCCCAGGATCCACATGCCACAATTAAGAACTAGCACAGCCAAAATAAATAAATAAATACTAAAATTAAAAAAAAAAAAATAGTAGTCTGTAATGTCACAGAAGTCAAGGAAGTATTATAGTATTATATCCCCCAAACAGTATTAAGTATACAACATCTCAGATACCAAGATTTTTGACATTTCAGGATGAGGAGCTTAAATCAACAATGATAAGGGCAGGATTGATATCCTGTAAAACACAAAGTGGGTGGGGGTTACCCATTGGTATTTAGAAGATAACTAGTAATATGTGTAAGAGATATTTGATGGAACATGTAAGCAAAAACTAGATTGCAGTTAGTTGCAGAGTGAAGACAGAAAATAGGGATTCTGAATGTATATTACCCTTCTGAGAAATTCAGACAGAAAACTGAATGGTAGCAACAGAGCTCAAGGAAATGCTGGGTAGTGTTCACTTTGGGAGAATTTTTTCTATCTTTATAGACTGAGAGTAAGGGATCAGTAGAGAGGGAGGGTACTGTGAAGGTTGCAGGGGACATAGGGAGGCGTGAGGATAAGGGTTAAAGTGGAGTGCTTTGTCTTGAAAGGACATGAAGAGGGCTGTAGATACAGATGAGTTTATAAGTAGAAGGATTAGAAATTGAGGGAGAATATTCTGATTCCCTATGTCATCTTTTGAAAAGGTGTGAGTCCATATTTGAATAATAAATTGAAAAAAGGGAGAATTTTTGGAATAGCCATGAATTTGAAAGTGATGGCTCAGATCAACTAAAAGGGCTGAAGAGCAACATGGAAGGCCCAGATGTAATAATCAGCTGTTGTAATGATACCAACATGAATTCATATTTTTGGTTTATTTCAGCAGGGCTCCATTCCTCCACATATGGATGAGAAGTATTTTAGAATTAATTAATCATCTGAGTTTTACTGAATGGTCCTACAGAAGCATAAGAGAAGGAATTTGAGGGTGCTGTTAAAGGGATCATTTAAGCACTGGGTCCAGCTTGAACATAGATGGAAAAAATCCAAAGGAAATTGATAAATTAAGGCAAAATAGAAAAGTCAAAAGAGCCAGAAGGACTAATTAGGTTATAAAATAGAAGGGGAGTTGGTAGATAATTTCTGAGAGACCTGGAAATTATAGTTGTGATTAGAGGAAAAGAACATCAAAAATGTTTTCCCATCCCTCCCCAATCCCATCCTCACCCAAGCACCCTAGGGATTAAGGGTTTTCTTTTGTGCTCAAGGACTCCTTGCTTCAGTTTTTATAGATGTATAAAATTCATTGAAATTTAAAGACTTCACAGGTAGTGAAGATCTAGTCATTGGTGAGAGGCTGCAATTAAAAAAAAAGGCAAAAGTCACTGAAATTGAGGAGGTTAAAATCTAAGAGGGAAAATGTTTCTCATGTATAGCATATGCTCAATAAATGATTGTCAATATATGAATGGAGGGATTGTATGATGAGGGATTCTGCAGATGGCTTAAGAATTATGGGTATTTAATGGGGAAAGATTTCTGGAAGAAGTAGATCCTGAAATAAGAAATATCAAAGAATAACATTATGGCCAAGGTAATATGATTAGTTGGTTTTGTCACTTGCAAGATACTGAAGATTGTGAGTCACATGCCATAGTTCCCGTTTTCAGTGAAAGTTCACAGAAAATAATATTGAACAAGGTAAGAAAAAGTGGTAGTGAGAATTTGTTGGGTTTTTTGTTTGTTTTTTAAATTTTATGCATTTTAAAGATTTGTTTGTTTACATTTATTACAAAATATTGGTTATATTCCCTGTGTTGTACAATACATACTCAAGCATATATTATACCCAATATTTTGTATCTCCCATTCCTCCAAGTGTCAGTTTCTCAGTCGTGTCCAACTCTTTACGACCCATGGATTGTATCCCGCCAGGCTACTCTGTCCATGGCATGCCCCAGGCAAGAATACTGGAGTGGGTAGCCAGCCATTTTCTCCTACAGGGGACTCTTCCAGACCCAGTGATCGAATCTGGGTCTAATGCATTGCAGGGAGATTCTTTACCATCTGAGCTACTAGGGAAGACCTGCTCCCCTAAGGGTGTTAGGGAGAATCTGGAGAGTGAAAACAAATAAGCAATTTTAGTGGCCATTATCCAGGCACACCCAATTTAGAGAGTAAGACTGATTTTAAATATATATGCACTCTATATATTTAGAGATTCTATGCATCTGATTCATTTGATCATCAGAACCTTATAAGATAGACAGTATTATTATTTCCATTATACAGAGGAAGAAAAAAAACAAAGGTTTAGAGATGTTAACTTCCCCAGAATCACATAGTTTATAAGTGGCAAAAATGGGATTCCAAACAGGTATGGTTCCAACTCTTCAGTGGTTTTCATATGAAGCTATCCTTGTATCTCTTGGGCCTCATGAGCGGTTGTATCCCTGCTGCTTCCCATATACAATGGAGTATAGTTATTAACTTGAAATTCAGTCAAAGCAAAGGATTACCCTTCTTCTGTAGTCCAACAAATGAATTATCTTAATTGTAACAAGTTCATAACTAAAATCTCAGAGTTAGTAAGTGAGCAGCTGCATGGTCCCATTAAAACTACTAACATTATGATTCTTAAGTCATCAAAATCATATCTGGGAATATTACATGAGAAAACATTAATTTTATAATTAAAAAACAAAAATAACTAAATTGGAAGGAACAATTCTTTGAAAACCACAAACTACCAAAAGCCAAATAAGATAAAACAGATAATCTGAATAGTCCCTAAAACCACTAAAACAACTGAACTCATAATTTAGAAGCCCCCTAAAAAGGAAATCTCCAGGCTCAGTTTCACAGAAAATATTTAAAGAAACATCAACACCATTGTACACAGTCTCTTCAAGAAAACAGATGAGGAAGGAACACTTTCCAATTCATTCTATGAGACCAGTATTATCTTAACAACAAAGACCAGATAGAATGGCCCAAGCAAACTATAAACTGATATTTCTCATGTTTAGGTGCAAAAATTCTCAATAAAATATTAGCAAACTGAATCTTGCACCTTACGAAAAGGATTATACGCTGTTACCAAGTGAGGTTTATTCCAGGTTTGCAAGAGTGATTCAACACAAAAATATCAGTTAATGTAATACATCGTATCAAAAGAATATAGAAAATAAACTTAATCACCTCAATAGATTCAGAAAAATCTCATTTCAAAACCCAATACCCTTTCAATGACAAAAATACTCAGTAAACTAGGAAGAGAGGGGAATTTTTTCACCCTGAAATAGAGTATCTAAAAACATGACAGAAAACATCAAAATAGTCAAAGACTGAAGGCTCTCCTCTGAGATGAGGAACAAGGCAAGAATGTCTTTGTTATTCCACACAGCACTGGAAGTTATAGCCACTGCAATAAGGCAATTAAAAGAAATAAAAGGCATTCAGGTAGTAAAGGAAGAAATAAAACCTCCTCTATTTGTAGATGACAAGAAAATCACTGAAAAAGAATCTACAGGCCAAATCAAAAAAGTTATCAAGAAGTAAAAAGTTAGTTCACAAGATATATCAACTGACAAAAATCAATTAAATTACTATATATTAGCTCTGAGGATGTGGAAAATAAAATTCACATTCTCTTCAGAAGAAATGACATAATTCGGTATAAATATAACAAAACATACACAGGGTCTGTATCAGTGCAGTTCAGTCGCTCAGCTATGTCCAACTCCTTGCAACCCCATGAATCGCAGCACGTCAGGCCTCCCTGTCCATCACCAACTCCCTGAGGCCACCCAAACCCATTTGCACTGAGTCAGTGATGCCATCCAGCCATCTCATCTTCTGAGGTCCCCTACTCCTCCTGCCCTCAATCTTTCCCAGCATCGGGGTCTTTACCAATGAGTCAGCTCTTCGCATCAGGTGGGCAAAGTACTGGAGTTTCAGCCTCAACATCAGTCCTTCCAATGAACACCCAGGGCTGATCTCCTTTAGGATGGACCGGCTGGATCTCTTTGCAGTCCAAGGGACTCTCAAAAGACTTCTCCAACATCACACTTAAAAAACATTAATTCTTCAGTGCTCAGCTTTCTTTATAGTCCAACTCTCACATCCATACATGACCACTGGAAAAACCATAGCCTTGACTATACAGACCTCTGTTGGCAAAGTAATGTCTCTGCTTTTTAATATGCTGTCTAGGTTGGTCATAAATTTCCTTCCAAAGAGTAAGTGTCTTTTAATTTCATGGCTGCGGTCACCATCTGCAGTGATTTTGGAGCCCAGATAAAAAAAGTCAGCCACTGTCTCCACTGTTTCCCCATCTATCTGCCATGAAGTGATGGGGCCGGATGCCATGATCTTAGTTTTCTGAATCTTAGTTGAGCTTTAAGACAACTTTTTCACTCTGCTCTTTCACTTTCATCAAGAGGCTCTTTAGTTCTTCTTCACTTTCTGCCATAAGAGTGGTTTCATCTGCAAATCTGAGATTATTAATATTTCTCCTGGCAATCTTTGATTCCAGCTTATGCTTCCTCCAGCCCAGCATTTCTCATGATGTACTCTGCATATAAGTTAAATAAGCAGAGTGACAGTATACAGCCTTGACATACACCTTTTCCTATTTGGAACCAGTCTGTTGTTCCTTGTCCAGTTCTAACTGTTGCTTCCTGACCTGCATACACGTTTTTCAAGAGACAGGTCAGGTGGTCTGGTATTCTCATATCTTACAGAATTTTCCACAGTTTATTGTGATCCACACAGTCAAAGGCTTTGGCATAGTCAATAAAGCAGAAATAGATGTTTTTCTGGAACTCTTGCTTTTTCGATGATCCAGAGGATGTCGGCAATTTGATCTCTGGTTCCACTGCCTTTCTAAAGCCAGTTTGAACATCTGGAAGTTCATGGTTAACAAATTGTTGAAGCCTGGCTTGGAGAATTTTGAGAATTACTTTCCAAGTGTGTGAGATGAGTGCAATTGTGCAGTAGTTTGGGCATTTTTTGGCATTGCCTTTCTTTGGGATTGGAATGAAAACTGACCTTTTCCAGTCCTGTGGCCACTGCTGAGTTTTCCATATTTGCTGGCATATTGGGTTTAGCACTTTCACAGAATCATCTTTCAGGATTTGAAATAGCTCAACTGGAATTCCATTACCTCCACTAGCTTTTTTCGTAGTGATGCTTCTTAAGGCCCACTTGACTTCACATTCCAGGATGTCTGGCTCTAGGTGAGTGATCACACCACTGTGATTATCTGGGTGGTAAAGATCTTTTTCGTAGAGTTTTTCTGTGTATTCTTGCCACCTTTTCTTAATATCTTCTGCTTTTGTTATGTCCATACAATTTCTGTCCTTTATTGAACCCATCTTTGCATGAAATGTTCCCTTGGTATCTCCAATTTTCTTGAAGACATCTCTAGTCTTTCCCATTCTATTGTTTTCCTCTATTTCTTTGCATTGGTCACTGAGGAAGGCTCTTGTCTCTCCTTGCTATTCTTTGGAACTCTGCTTTCAAATAGTATATCTTTCCTTTTCCCCTTTGCTTTTGGCTTCCCATCTTTTCACAGCTATTTGTAAGGCCTTCTCAGACAGTCATTTTGCTTTATGCATTTCATTTTCTTCAGGATGGTCTTGATTCCTGTCTCCTGAACAATGTCACAAACCTCCATCCATAGCATACAGGGTCTGTATGCTAAAATATAAAATCCTGATAAAATAAATTAAAAATA
This sequence comes from Antilocapra americana, assembly GCA_007570785.1. NCBI lineage: Eukaryota > Metazoa > Chordata > Mammalia > Artiodactyla > Antilocapridae > Antilocapra > Antilocapra americana. The sequence continues at coordinate 2,890,139 of ML660681.1, read as the reverse complement.
TCTAAAGAAAAGAAGAGGCATACCATGTTTATAGTTTAGAAGAATAAACACAGTAAAGTCGTCAATTTCCCAAAATTGACCCATAGATTCCTAATGCAATGACTGTCAAACTCACAGCATTTTTTTATAGACACAGAAAAAAACTTTTCTGAAATGTATATGAAAGGGCAGAGTTCTTAGAATAGCTAAAACAATCTTGAAAAAAAGAATCATGTGGGATATTAAGGCTTAACATTTATCTATAGCATTCAAAATAGTGTGCTACTGGTGGCGGGATAGACATATACAAGAATTAAACAAAATATAGAATTCAGAAAGATACCCATGCAGATGTGCCCAAGTGATTTTGGACAAAGAGGCAAAAGAAATTTAATGGGGGAGGAACAGCCTTTTATTTTATTTCCCCCCCCATAATTTTATTTTTTTTTCAGATCAAACAACATTTATTTATTGTCTTGTTTCAGTGGAATCAATGAAAAATTATTCAATATCACTGATGTGGTTTTTTTTTGGCAAAGCATTTTTTTTTCTCTTTTCATAAGTTTATTTATTTACAAGGGTGGGATGATATGGGAGAACGGCATTGAAACATGTAAACTATCATATGTGAAATGAATCACCAATCCAGGTTTGATGCATGATACAGGGTGATCAGCGTTGGTGCACCAGATGACCCAGAGGGATGGAATCGGGAGGGAGGTGGGAGGGGGGTTCTGGAAGGGGAACATATGTATACTCATGATGGATTCATGTCAATGTATGGCAAAACCAACACAATAATGTAAAGAAAAAAGTCTCTCCTGAATTTGTTACAATATAAAAAAATTAAAATAAATAATACAAAATAATAGCTAAATAAATAAACAAAACGGGACAGCCTTTTCAATTAATGTTTCTGTAGTCACTAGACATTCATTATACAAAATACAGAAGTACCCCCATATACACTGTATAACTTTCAGAAACATAGGAGAAAATAATCAGGATCTAGGGATAGGCAAAGAGAATTTAGACTTGACACCAAAAGCACTAATCATAACAGAAAAAAAGATAAAATAGACTTGTTTCATCCTCAGTTGATTCAGTCATGTCCAACTCTTTGTGACCCTATAGACTGTAGCCCACCAGGCTCCTCTGTCCATGGGATTACTGAAGTGGCTTGCCTTGCCCTTCTCCAGTGGATCTTCCAGACCCAGGGATCAAACCTGCACCTCCTTTGGCTCCTGCATTGCAGGCAGAGTCTTTACCACTGAACAGCCTGTTCTTCAAAACAAAAAAAGAAGGGAGCCACTTAAAACGTGATTCTGCTGGATAAAACCTTAGTGCAATTACCCCTGGACATGAATAAATAGAATAAGCAGCAATATATTCGGATGCAGTGATATCCTGGAATGGCTCTAGTAAAAATCTCCTATTGTAATCTCTACTGTATGAGGACATTCGTACAGATAGACTTCTCTTATAGTCATGTCACTATTTATGAGAGTCCAGTCCACAGCTTATGAAAAAAAATACTTTGAAAGAGTATGTTACTTTAAGACTACTGACTTGAGACAGAGAGAGAAGGTAATATTTAGTAAATATTAACAGAAAGAGCAGTCTCAAATATTTAATTCCCCCAAGTCCTGCCTCTGATCTACATGAAAATGATGAAGCTGTCCCAACCCAGTCATTCTCAGTTGCCTCAGAATGAGAGGCACAGATGGTCTCTCAGGTAACTAATACAGTATTATTAATTATGGATTAATAAGACCATTCTGTTAATGAATTGGTCTTGCTGAAAAGCACATAGTTAGGTCTGTTTGTGAATGGGGAGCAGAAGCCCTAAAGTACTTCTGCTGCTTCTCTTTCATCAGCCTGAAGGAGTTTTCTGTGCTAACAGTTGTCTGGGGAAGCTTACTGAGCTTGAAGATCTAGTTTGATTTGAGTAATTTATTAATAATTTGGAAAAAACTAATTAAAATTGTGTTTGATTCTAAAGTTAGAGCTCCTACACGTGCCCAGGAGGAATAGAAGTGTAAAAGGAAACATTTCAAAAGATTCTGAGTCTGTCATTCCCCCAGTCCCATCTTCCCTCCAATATCTTCCTCTCTTCATCTTCTCACTCTGATTCATTTGTTTCTATCTCTTTCTCTATTTGCACACACACAACACACATGTACATGCATGCACACACACGCACGCGCGCGCGCGCGCGCACACACACACACACACACACACACACACACACACCACTGCTAATCAGAGACAGCATGTAAGAATAACCCTCTCTGAGGGAGAAGATTCACTATCATACTCCAGGAATTGGACTCAGAGAGCTGCCCATACTCATCCACCTACAATCATGCTTTCTAGTCTCAGACTCTCCTTTTCCTTCTTAATCTTCTGTTAGAATTGGAACCATAAGTTATCAGAGCTATAAAGAACCTTAGAAATTCTACCCTCACAGATTATAGAAAACTAAGAGAGAAAGAGAGGATATAAGTGATTTGCCCATGGGCACTGAGTTAGTCAATGGCAGAGACAGGGCTAAGATTCAAGCAGCAAGTTATGAAGGATGGAGAATAAGAACAGAAAAAATATGCAGTGGCGTCTTTCTTGATATACTCCACTCAAAAGTCTTCTGTTGAGACCCACAGTGACTTGCCTCTGCTCTACTATCTGCTCTGCTCATAAGACTCATGGTGCTTAGATGGAACCTGGGTGTTATGTGGTAGTGGTGGATGGTGGTTTGGAAGCAGTGATACTCCCTATATCTTCAACCTATTTACTAATATATTTAATGTTTTAAGTTAGAACCCGATGCTACTGATTTCAGGCTAATAAATGAAGATGAATTTCCTTAACTGGTTCCTTTCAGCCTGAGATTCCATGAAAACCTATGAGCTCTCAATTTAAAATGCAGCCTCCAGGCAAATTATCACCATGTGTATCAGTTCAATTCAGTCACTCAGTTGTGTCCGACTATCACCAACTCCCTGAGTCCACTCAAACTCATGTCCATTGAGTCAGTGATGCCATCCAACCATCTCATCCTCTGTTGTCCCCTTTTCCTCCTGCCTTCAATCTTTCCCAGCTTCAGGGTCTTTTCAAATGAGTCAGCTCTTCACATCAGGTGGCCAAAATATTGGAGTTTCAGCACCTCTGCGATTCCTTCCAGTTAAACTACCCAGGCCCAGTGAGAACATGAAATCCAATTCAAGTGTGCTGGTTGGTGCTTTAGGATTTTCTTGTCCTAATCAACATATGTAATCATCTTGTTTTTTTCTGAGATGACTTGATTCGATTGATGATAGATTTCTTCATCATGCTTTTTTCTTTTTTCTTTCTCTTTTTCTCTCTTTTGCACATGCGATGAATCAGCATCTGAATGTAAGCAAATCAATTAACTAAGAAGTTCAGTCTCAGTGCAAACTTTGGTACTTTATTCCATCTCTGCTTTTCTACCAAAGACAGCTACTGGTATATTCTTATATTAGACTCAGTTTTTCAGAGTATACACTATTCAGTAAGAAGGGCTTCCCAGGTGGTACTGGGTGGTAAAGAACTTACCTGCCAATGCAGGAAATGTAAGAGACCTGGGTTAGATCCTGAGACTGGGAAGATCCGCTGGAGAAGGAAATGGCTACCCACTCCAATATTCTTGCCTGGAGAATCCCAAGGACAGAGGAGCCTGGTGGGCTACAGTCCATAAGGTCACACACAAAGAGTTGGACAAAACTGAGTGACTTAGTACACACAGGAAATAATAACAGCAGTTATCAATGCGAGTACTTACTATATTTTGACACTGTGCTAAGCCTGGATTAAACTAGTTAATTTTCATGAAGCAGGTTCTGTTATTAAAACGTTTATGCAAATGAGCATGCTGAGACACAAAGAGGTTAAGCAATTTGCCCAAGGCTACATAATTAAATACAGAACCTGCCTGCCAACACAGGAGACACAAGAGATGCGGGTTTGATCCCAGGTTTGATAAAATACCCTGGAGGAAGGCATGGCAACCCACTCCACTATTCCTGCCTGAAGAATCCCATGAACAGAGGAGCCTGGTGGGCTACAGTCCATAAGGTCAAAAAGAGTCAGACATAAATTAAATGACTTAGCACACACATGCATGCACAGAGTTAAAACCAGTGAAAATAGCAGGAATTGGATCCAGGTTTGTTGAATTACAAAGTAATCTGTGTTGGTGAATTGTACCTACTATTTAAAGAAGAGTTAAAGCCTAGTCTTCTCAAATTATTCCAAAAATAGAAGAGGAAGGAATGCTTCCTAACTTATTTTACAAGGTCAGCACTACCCTGATACCAAAACCAGAAAGATATCAGACACAAAAAATGAGACAATATCCCTAATGAAAATATATGCAGATATCCTCAACAGAATATTAGCAAACTGAATTGAATGATACATTAAAAGGATCATACACCATGACCAAGTGGGATTTATTCCATGGAAGCAAGGATGGACCAATATCCACAAAACAACCAGTGTGATAAACCCATATTAATAAGCTTAAAAATATAAAATATGTAATAATCTCATTAGATACAGAAAAAGCATTTAATAAAATCCAACATCCATTTATCATAAAATTTTTAAGTCAGAATAGAGGGACTAACTCACCATAACAAAGGTCATACATGATAAGCCCACAGTTAACATTATGCTCAATGGAGAAAAGCTGATAGCTTTTCCTGTAAGATCAGAAGCAAGTCAAGCATACCAAGCAACTCCTATCACTTTTATTCAATATAGAAGTCTTAACAAGAGCAATGGCAAACCAATTCAGTATTCTTGCCTTGAGAACCCCATGAACAGCATGAAAAGGCAAAAAGAGAGGACACTGAAAGATGAAATTCCCAGGTCGGTAGGTGCCGAATATGCTATGGGAGATCAGTGGTGAAATAACTACAGAAAGAATGAAGTGATGGAGCCGAAGCAAAAACAGCACCCAGTTGTGGATGTGATGGGTGATGGAAGTAAAGTCCGATGCTGTAAAGAGCAATATTCCATAGGAACCTGGAATGTTAGTTCCATGAATCAAGGCAAATTGAAAGTGGTCAAACAGGACATGGCAAGAGTGAACATCAACATTTTAGGAATCAGAACTAAAATGGACTGGAATGGGAAAATTTAACTCAGATGGCAATTATATCTACTACTGTGAGCAAGAATCCCTTAGAAGAAATGGAGTAGCCATCAGAGTTAACAAAATAATCCAAAATGCAGTACTTGGATGCAATCTCAAAACAACAGAATGATCTCTCTTCATTTCCAAAGCAAACCATTTACTAACACAGTAATCCAAGTCTATGTCTCAACTAGTAATGCTGAAGAAGCTGAAGCTGAACAGTTCCATGAAGACCTACAAGACTTCCTAGAACTAACACTAAAAAAAAGATGTCCTTTTTGTTTTAGGGGACTAGAATGCAAAGGTAGGAAGGTAAGAGATACCTGAAATAACAGGCAAATTTGGCCTTGGAGTACAAAATGAAGGAGGCGAAAGGCTAACAGTTTTGCCATGAGAACACACTGGTCATAGCAAACAGCCTCTTCCAACAACACAAGAGAAGACTCTACACATGAACATCACCAGATGGTCAATACTGAAATCAGATTGATTATATTCTTTGCAGCCAAAGATGGAGAAGCTCTATACAGTCAGCAAAACAAGACTGGGAGCTGACTGTGGCTCCCAGGTGATCAGAAACTCCTTATTGCCAAATACAGACTTAAATTGAAAAACGTAGGGAAAACCACTAGACCATTCAGATATGACCTAAATCAAATCCTTTATGATTCTATAGTGGAAGTAACAAATAGATTCAAGGGATTAGGTCTGATAGACAGAGTGCCTGAAGAACTATGGACAGAGGGTTGTAACAGTGTACAACAGGGAGTGATCAAGACCATCCCCAAGAAAAAGAAATGCAAAAAGGCAAAATGGTTATCTGAGGAGGGCTTACAAATATCTGAGAAAAGAAGAGAAGCTAAAAGCAAAAGATAAAAGGAAAAATATACCCATTTGAGTCCAGAGTTCCAAAGAACAGCAAACAGAGATAAGAAAACCTTCTTCAGTAATCAATGCAAAGAAATAGAGGAAAATAATACAATGGGAAAGACTAGAGATCTCTTCAAGAAAATTAGAGATACCAAGGAAACATTTCATGCAAATATGAGCACAATAAAGGACAGAAATGGTATGGACATAAGAGTAGCAGAAGATATTAAGAAGAGGTGGAACAGAAGATATTAAGAAGAGGTGAAAAGACTACACAGGAGAACTATTCAAAAAAGATCTTAATGATCCAGCTAACCACGATGGTGTGATCACTCACATAGAGCCAGACATCCTGGAATGCAAACTCAAGTGGGCCTTACAAAGTATCACTACAAACAAAGCTAGTGGAGGTAATGGAATACCAGTTGAGCTCTTTCAAATTCTAAAAGACAATGCTGTGAAAATGCTAAACCCAATATGTCAGCACATTTGGAAAACTCAGCAGTGGCCAGAGGACTGGAAAAGGTCAGTTTTCATTCTAATCCCCAAAAATGGCAATGCCAAAGAATGTTCAAACTATTGTACAATTGCATTCATCTCACATGCTAGCAAAGTAATGCTTAAAATTCTCCAAGCCAGGATTCAACAGTACGTGAACTGTGAACATCCAGATGTTCAAGCTGTAATTAGGAAAGGCAGAGGAACCAGAGATCAAATTGCCAACATCCGCCGAATCATTGAAAAAGCAAGAGAGTTTCAGAAAAACATCTATTTCTGCTTTATTGATTATGACAAAGCCTCTGACTGTGTAGATCACAACAAACTGTGGAAAATTCTTTAAGAGATGGGAATATCAGATAATCTGACTGGCCTCCTGAGAAAACTGTATGCAGGTCAAGAAGCAACAGTTAGAACTGGACATGGAACAACAGACTGGTTCCAAATCAGGAAAGGAGTACATCAAGGCTGTATATTGTCACCATGCTTATTTAATTTATATGCAGAGTACATCATGAGAAATGTCAGGCTGAATGAAGCACAAGCTGGAATCAAGAGTGCTGGGAGGAGTACCAATAATATCAGATATGAAGATGACACCACCCTTATGGCAGAAAGGGAAGAAGAACAAAAGAATCTCTTGATGACAGTGACAGAGGAGAGTGAAAAAAATTGGCTTAAAACTTAGCATTCAGAAAACTAAGCTCAAGGCATCCAGTCCCATCACTTCATGGCAAATAAATGGGAAAACAATGGAAACAGTGACAGACTTTATTTTGGGGGGCTCCAAAATCACTGCAGATGGTGACTTCAGCCATGAAACTAAAAGACACTTGCACCTTGGAAGAAAAGTTATGACCAACCTAGACAGCATACACCAGTCAGAATGGCTGCAATCCAAAAATCTACAAGCAATAAATGCTGGAGAGGATGTGGAGAAAAGGGAACCCTCTTACACTGTTGGTGGGAATGCAAACTAGTACAGCCACTGTGGAAAACAGTGTGGAGATTCCTTAAAAAACTGCAGATAGAACTTCCATATGACCCAGCAATCCCACTGCTGGGCATACACACTGAGGAAACCAGAATTGAAAGAGACACGTGTACTCCAATGTTCATTGCTGCATTGTTTACAATAGCCAGGACATGGAAGCAACCTAAATGCCCATCAACTGACTAATGGATAAGAAAGCTGTGGTACATATACACAATGGAATATTACTCAGCATTAAAAAAAATTCATTTGAAGCAGTTCTACCCAGGTGGATGGAACTGAAGCCTATTATCCAGAGTGAAGTAAGCCAGAAGGAAAAACAACAATACAGTATACTAACGTACATATATGGAATTTAGAAAAATTGTAACAAGAACCCTGCATGCGAGACAGCAAAAGAAATGCAGATGTATACAACAGACTCGTGGACTCTGTGGAAGAGGGCAAGGGTGGGATGATATGGGAGAATGGAATTGAAACATGTGAATTATCATATGTGAAATCAATCGCCAGCCCAGGGTTGGTGCTCGGGACTGGTGCACCAAGATGATCCAGGGGGAGGGAATCGGGAGGGAGGAGGGAGGGGGTTCTGGAGGGGGAGCATATGTAAACCCATGGCGGTTTCATGTCAATGTATGGCAAAACCAACACAATAAAGAAATTTTAAAAAAAAATAACAAAAAAAAAAGCAGAGACATTACTTTGCCAACAAGTTCCATTTAGTCAAAGCTGTGATTTTTCCTGTAATCATGTACAGATGTGAGAGTTGGACCATAAAGAAAGCTAAGCGCTGAAGAATTCATGCTTTTGTACTGCGGTGTTGGAGAAGACCCTCCAGCCAATCTAAAGGAAATCAGTCCTGAATATTCACTGTAAGGACTGATGCTGAAGCTGAAGCTCCAATACTTTCCCTACCTGATGGGAAGAACTGACTTGCTGGAAAAGACCCTGATGCTGTGAAAGATTGAAGGCAAGAGGAGAAGTGGATGACAGTGGATGAGATGGTTTGATGGCATTACTGAATCGATGAACATGAGTTTATGTAAGCTCCAGGAGTTGGTGATGAACAGGGAAGCCTGGCATGCCTCATTCCATGGGGTCAGAAAGAGTCAGACATGAATGAGTGACTGAACTGAACTGAAGCAGAGCAATTAAGCAATGAAAAGTAATAAAAGTCATCCAAATTGAAAGGAAGAAATAAAAATCAATATCTACAGATGATTTGATATTATGTACGTGTGTGAGCTAAGTTGGTGCAGTTGTGCCCAGCTCTGTGTTACCCTATGGACTGTAGCCCACCAGCCTCCTCTGTTCATGGGATTCTCCAGGCAAGAATACTGGAGTGGCTTGCCATTTCCTTCTCCATGATATTATGTATAGAAAATAATAAAGGATAAAAATAATGAAATCATTCCATCAAAATATTTAGAGCTATTGAATGAATTCAGCAAAGTTACAGGATATGAAATTAATATAAACTAATAATAAACTATGAAAAAGAGAATTGAAGAAAAATATCCCATTTACAATATCATCAAAAAGAAATAAATATCTAGGAACAAATTTAACTAAGGGGGTAAAACACTTGAACTCTGAAAATTATTAAGATATTGATGAAGGAAAGTGTAGATGATACAAATAAATCGAAAGTCATAACATGTTCATGAATTAGAAGAATTAATTGTATTAATATGCCCAGACTACCTAAAGCAATCTAAAGATTCAATATATTCCTATCAAAATACCAATGGCGAACTAATAAGCTTTTGTATGGTGAAGGAAACTATCAACAAAATGAAAAGGCAATGTATTGATTGGGAAAAGATATATGCAAATGATATATCTGGTAAGGGGTTACTATCCAAAATATACAAAGAAATTATACTACTCAATGTCAAAAATGAAGCAATCTGATTTTATACATGGGCAGAGGACCTGAATAGACATTTTTCCAAAGAAGACATAGAGGTGGCCAACAGGTACATAAAAAGATGCCTAACAGCAGTCTTTCAGGGGAATAAAAAATCAAAACCACAATGACACATTACCTCACACCTGTTAGAATGGCTATTGTCAAAAAGACAACAAATAATAAATGTTGGTGAGGTTGTGAAGGAAAAGGAACTCTCCTACACTGTTGGTCAGAATGTAAATTGGCGCAACATCTATGGAAAATGGTGGAGGTTCCTCAAAACTTTAAACACAGAATGACAATAGTTCTAGGAATTCCTTTCCTGGGTATGTATCTGTAGGGAAAGAGCAAATTAGCCAAGATGGCATGGTCAGTCTATCTCAACAGCCTCTCACTCTTGCCCCATGTTTTGTAAATAATGTTTATGTAACAGCTGAGATCACTTATAGCACAGTGCATGTGCATCACAAGGAACTTGCTTGGTCATGAGGTACTCGCCTTGTCAGGAGCTGTTTTGCACAGCACGCCTGTATGAACCTCACCATGAAAATTCTGGATGTTGCTGCATTGGGGCTCCATTGCAACATCACAATTACATTATATGATGCTATGTTATAGCTCTGTTATGGCTATGTTCTGGTTATGTTGTGGCTGCTGTTACGGCTGCTATGTCATCCAGGAGAGAGGCTGTGTTATGGTTGCTGTGCCAGTCAGGAGAGAATAAACATATCTGCAGTTCCTATAGCCCCTCGAGTCTCCTTCCAGGCTCTTAACTCATGCTTTACCTATCCTGGTTTCAGCAAACAGTGTGGATGGTGTGAACAGCAAGGCAATTGGCATCACAAATAGGATGAGAGCAATGCAGTATCCAAAGACAACAGAAACACTAATTCAAAAAGATACATGCATCCAAATGTTCACTGCAGTATTATTTACCATACCCAAAATGTGGAAGTAACCTAAATGTTCATCAACAGGGGAATGAATGAAGATGCAGCATATATTCACAATGGAACATTACTGAGCCATAAATAAGAATGAAATCTCACACCTGCAATAAAATGAGTGGATCTAGAGCATGCGTGTATGCTAAGTTGCTTTAATCATGTTCAACTCTTCGTGACCCTATAAACTAGGGCCTGCCAGGCTCCTCTGTCCATGGGATTCTCCAGGCAAGGATTCTGGGATGGGTTGCCATGACCTCCTCTAGGATCTAGAGCAGGTGTCCCCAACCCCCAGGGTGCAGACAGGTTCTGGTCCATGACCTGTTAGAAACCAGGCTGCAAACCAGGAGGAGAGCAGTGGGTGAGTAAGCAAAGCTTCATGTGTCACTCCCCATCACTCCCCATCACTTGCAATGGAGCCTGAACCACTTACTCCCCTAGTTCATGGAAAAATTGTCTTCCATGAAACCGGTCCCTAGTGTCAAAATGTTTGGGGACTGCTGGTCTAGAGGGTATTATGCTAAATGAAATGTCAGACAGCAAAAGGCTTATATGTGAATTATGCAAAATAAAACAGGTGAACAGAACCAAAACAGGTTTATACATACTGTACAAAAAAGAAACTACTGGTTACCAGAAGGTAAGCTGACTGAGGTTGGGCAGGGGCAAATAATAGGTGAAGGAAATTAAGAGGTACAAACTTCCAGTTATTAAAAAAAAAGTCACAGGGATGTAATACATAGTGAATATACTCAATAATATTTTAGTAATAGTAACTTTGTATAGTAACAAATGGTAACTAGACTTATTATGGTAACCATTTTTAAATGTATATCAATACCAAATCATTATGATCCACACCTGAGGCTAGTGTAACATTGTATATTCTTTGTATACACTTCAGTTTTAAAAAATACAAAAAAATTAAAGTAATTAACCTCAAAGAAATCTGCACTTTTAAACAGATGGTAAACCATCTCTAAGTCTTATTGGACCCTTTGAACAGTGACAGTAGCAAAAGAAATGCAGTAAATGAAGTCTCACCACTTAAAGCAGTAAAAACCCTTCCTTCTGTGTGCAATTCACTACCCAAAAGGAGACCCAAGGGAAATTCTGGCTCAATACATGTTGAAGGATCACAATGAAAACAAATTTTAATTTTAGAAAAGCTATAAATAAAAAGAAACACATTTCGGTTTTTAAAAAATCTGTAAAATGGCTATTATTGCCTAGTTTTCTTAATAATAAAGAGCGTAAGTGAGATTTTTTCCCACATATATTTCCTACTTACTGAAGTAGCCATTTTTAATAAGGCAAGAGCTAAAAGCATACAAGAGTAAAAGAAAACTATAAATATTAAAATGCAAAACTACTATGGCAAGAGTACAAACCAGTCTCAATGAACTGCTTGCCTTTAAAATCTGTACCAACCGAATTTTCTTATTAAAGGTTTATTTTAAGAAAAGTCCAATTCAATTTAGTGTGAACACAATTCTTACAGTAACAGCCTGTCTTCCACAGTTAATTGCTGCTTGTCTCCATGAATATAATCATTTGCATAATTGTGTTTCTTTTCAATAATAAAAAAGGATTATATAATCTTGGTGAAGGAAACATCATAAAATTTAAATTTACATAAAATTAAAGGAACAAATGTTCCATAGTAGCAGAACTATTAACATCTACCAAAAGCATAAAGGTTTTAATATGAGAGCCTATGTATTAACAGAAAATCACTTTAGATTATGCTACTCTTCAAGTGCCATTCAAAATTAAACTCTAGATATTATTTTGGAATTGCTATATTGAAAGGAAGATCAGTAGTACCAGCCATAAATTATTGTTTATAATAAATGAAGACAGTGGATGGAAAGCAGATATATCACTGTAATTTTGCTTCAGTGAGGTACAAATGCAGACTAGAAGTCACAGTCCACGTGAATGAAAGTTGGATTATGTTAAAATATAAATTCTTGAGAACAAAAGGGCAGAGGAGTAGGTGGACGTGGAGTACATTGTCTCCAAGGATACATCAGGAATACACCTTCAGAGACAGAGGCGCATGCAGAACACCAGCTGAGAGCGGACAGGAGTACCTGACCAGTGGAAAAGAATATACAGAACCATGCAAAACTCTGCAGGATGAAGGAACTAGGGGGAAAAACAGGAGTGTTAGGAGTGGACCTGCCCTTAGCAGATGGGGGAAATGAAGCAGGGGTCTGATCCCCACATCAGGGCAACTGAGTCAGAGGAGAAACATGTAAGGTTGAGAGTGAATCAGCTGATTTGTGGCAGCCTAAATTGAATGGGAATCAGATAGTCCTTGTCACAGCCATGCATACGCTGGACAGGGAGGCTGGTCCCCTGGAAGGTGCAACGGCAGGGAGCTGGAGTTCAGGGATTGTGGAGCAATCCCAGGGAGAGGGCTGCTGCTAACTTTGGAGAGCCAGATCGAGGGGATGTGAGGAAGGAGATTATGGTGGGAAATGCCTGTGGAGGAAAGCTGGGCAGCCATAGAAGCAAGGTGATATTGCTGAATTATGCATGGGGGTGGAGCCCACATGGTAACATCAGCAGCTGAACAATAGAGAGGCTGCCCCCCATCAAATGTCTGAAGCACTAAACTATGATTAGGACCCCACCCAAGGTGCTCCATTAAGTGACTGATGCACCGAACTACAGAGTAGGACTCCAGCCAGGGAGGCCCTTTATGTGCCTGATGCACTGAATAACAGAGAAGGACCCCAGGCAAGGGAGCCCTCTAAGTGCCTGAATAGGTGGCGCTACAGATAACAACAAGGCCAAAGAGGCCTTCCAATCTGATCGCAAGCTACAAGAGGCTCGAAAAAAGACTATGATAGGGCCATAACTCCTGGGGTGGAGACAGTCCATGTCCTTGCACATTTTGTGTCACCAGGGTCCTCACAAGCCAAGCAGCCATACCACCTTCATGCTCAACTCTCAGGGAAGCAGAGCTGCCACAGGCAAAAATATCCAGCATCTATGGCGCAAGGTTGCTTCAGTCGTGTCCAACTCTTTGAGACCCTGTGGACTGTGGTCTTCCAGGCTTTTATCAGGGGGTTCTCCAGGCAAGAATACTGGAACATATTGGCCAATACTGGTTTCCATACCCTTCTAGAGCACTATATTTCCTCCTGCCCTAGCTGCCAACTCCCCTGAGTGCTGTCAGAATCCCTGAGACCCAAGCAGCTGCACCACCTCCACACCTGAACCTCACAGGGGCAAACCCAAGTCCTCCAGGGAAGCCTCAGGAGCAAATCCCAGTGGACAATCCACATGCAGAGGTGGAAATAAAACCACAGTTGAAAACCAGGAGCAGTGTGGCTAAGGAAGATTCAAAATCTTCCCACCAACTGTACAAGCTGCAGGTTAAATCCACATGATCAACTAAGCAGACTGTGTCTATGGAATATATAAAAGGACATTGAGAGCTCCCACAAAAGAAAATGCAATAGTTCTGATATCTGTGGACAGTGGAGGCAAGAACACACAGGATAAGGACCAGATTAGAATCTGAGCTGCCCCCACAACAGGTCCAGAGATCAGCACAGTGTTGGAGGGAATCCTAGGGAGGTGAGGTGGACTGTGAGTTTCAGCGACAGAAAGGACTCTGAGAGCAGAGACTCAAGAAAAACATGCATTATTCCTGTTTTGATTTGTTCTGTAGATTTTTTTGGATTTTTTTTCTTTTCTTCCCCTCTCTGTTGTAGTTGTCAATTTTATTGGCACTAAGAAACTTTTGAGCCTTTTTTTTTTTTCCCTTTTTTTTTCCACAGTCACATTTTTTATTGTTGTTATAATCCTCTGCCTCTATGCTGGGCTTTCACGGTTCTGTAGAGTTTTCCTTTTTTTTCTTTTATCTCTTTTAACTGTAATTTTTAAACCTATTATTATTTTTCTATATTTATTCCTTTGCTTGATTTTCCTACTGTTCTTTTCCCCTTGCAGTTAATGTTTAATGTATATAAATCTTCTTAATCTTACTCTATTTAACTTTGCATATATATTCTTTCTTTTCTTTCTTTCCTTTTCTCTCAACATATTTGTTAGTTTTGTTTCCATTGTTTTACTCCCCAATCGGCACCTTGCTTTAGTTTTGTCTTCCAGTTTGTGCTTTAGTTAGTTTTCTTCCTAACTGGTAGATATAATTTTTGATTTCCTTTGTTCACCAGGTCAATCTATTGTACTTTATTTTTGGTAGACTATTTTTATTTTGCTTATGGGTGTATATATCTACGTGTATATTCAGTCACACCTTTTATTGTTGCTATAAACAACTGCCTTTACCTTGGGTTTTTGCAGTTCTCTGGAGTTTTCTTTTTTTTTCTTCTTCTTCTTCTTCATTTTTTTCCTCTTTTTTATAATTTTAATTTTTAATTTTTAAAAACCTATTATATTTTTACATATATTCCTTTGTTTGCCTTTCTTACTGTTCTTTTCCCCTTGCAGTTAAACTATAATGTATATCAATCTTCTTCATCTACTTCTGTTTAACTTTGTATATCTATTCTTTCTTTCTTTTCTTTCCTCTCAATATATTTGTTACTTTTGTTTTCATTGCTTTATCCCCCACTTGGGACCTTGCTTTAGTTTTGTTTTCCAGCTTGTGCTTTAATTAACTTTGTTCTTAACTGGTAAATATAATTTTTGATTTCCTTTATTCATTGGGACAATCTACTGTACTTTATTTTAGTAGAACTGTTTTGACTTTGCTTATGGCTGTATATGTATATATTCAATTATTTTAATTATTATTTGCCTGATTTTGTAACTGCCATATATCTGGGGTTCATCTTTGGCTTCTCGTTTTTGGGTATTTTAATTTCACTTAATGCCATAACAAACCACTTGTGAAATCTTTGTTCCTGACCAGAGATCAAGCCCTGAGTCTTTGGAGAGGGAGCACTGATTCCAAGATCCTAGACTACCAGAGAACTAACCCTAAGAAGTATCAAACAGTGAGAACTCACACTAAGGAAACCGCTTGAATACAAGACCTGGCATCACCCAATAACCAGTAGCACCCTGTGCAGGGCAGCTGGTCTAAACAGCAAACAAAACCAAAACCAATCATCAGCAAACAGGATTACCAACTCATTTAGCCTTGCCCATCAGAGGAAAAACAAACAGGCAAACAATCAATCAAAAAAGAAAAAAAAACCCTCAGCACAAGTCTCATCCTATAGAAAGCTTACACAAACCACTGGACCAACAGGAGGGCTGAAAACAAAAGGAAGAAAGAATTCAACTTTGAAGCCTGGGAAAAGGAGACCTCAAACACAATAAGTTAAATATATATATATATATATAATGAAAAGGCAGAGAAACACTACCCAAATTAAGGAACAAATTAGAAACAGAGAAATTTAAATAAATGAAGAGGAAATAGGCAAACTACATGTAAAAAAATTAGAATAATGATAGTAAAGATGATCAAAAACCTTGAAAACAAAACAGGGAAAATTCAAGAATCAGTTAGCAAAGACCTAGAAGAATTAAAGAATAAACATAAAAAGACAACACAATTACTGAAATTAAAAATACTCTGGAAGGAATCAATAGTAGAATATTTGAAGCAGAAGGACAAATCAGTGAGCTGGAAGAGAAAATGGTGGAAATTCCTTCTGAAGAGCAGAATAAAGTAAAAAGAATGTAAAGAACTGCAGATAGTATCAGAGACCTCTGGAACAATATCAAACACACCAACATTAGAATTACAGGGGTCCCAGAAGAAGAAGAGTAAAACAAAGGGCATGAGAAAATTTTTGAAAAGCTAATAGTTGAAAATTTCCCCAACATGGAAAAGGAAATAGTCAATCAAGTTCAAGAGGCACAAAGAGTCCCATACAGGATAAATCTAAGGGGAAACATGGCAACAAACATACTAATCAAACTGACAAAGACTAAACACAAAGAAAGAATATTAAAAGCAGCAAGGGAAAAGCAACAAGTAACATAGAAGGGAAACCCCATACACTTAACAGCTGATCTTTCAGGAGAAATTCTGCAGGCCAGAAGGAAATGGCAGGATATATTTAAAGTACTGAAAGGGAAAAATCTACAACCAAGATAACTCTACACAGCAAGGATCTCATTCAAAATTTATGGAGAAATAAAAAGCTTTTCAGACAAGCAAAAGTTAAGAGAATTCAGCACCACCAAACCAGCTTTACAACAAATGTTAACGGGACTTATATAGTCAAGAAATACAAGAGAAGGAAAGATATCTACAAAAGCAACTCCAAACAGTTAACAAAATGGAAATAGGAACATATATACCAATAATTACTTTAAATGTGAATAGATAAAATGTTCCAACCAAAAGACAGAGACTGGCTGAATGGATACAAACACAAGACCCATATATGTGCTGTCTATAAGAAACACACTTCAGACCTAAAGACACATATACACTGATAGTGAGAGGATGGGAAAATATATTCCATGCAAATAGGAAGCAAAAGAAATCTGGAGTAGCAATCCTCATATCAGACAAAATAGACCTTAAAATAAAGAAGATTACAAGAGATAAGGAAGGACACTACATAATGATCAAGGGATCAATCCAAGAGGTACACAAAACAATGGTAAATATATACGCACCCAACATAGGGGCATATCAATATATAAGACAAACATTAACAGACAGAAAAGGAGAAATTGACAGTTACACAATAATGGAATGAGACTTTAACACCCCACTCACACCAATGGACAGATCATCAAAAGAGAAAATTAATAAGGAAATACAAATTTTAAATGATATATTTGATGAAATGGATCTCATTGATATCTTCTAGACATTCCATCCAAATGCAGAAGAATACATCTTATTCTCAAGTGCACATGGAACATTCTCCAGGATAGACCACATATTGGGTCACAAATTAAACCTCAGTAAATTTAATAAAGTTGAAATCATATCAAGAATCTACTGTGATCACAACGTTAGAGACTAGATATCAATTACAAGAAAAAAACTGTACAAAACACAAACACATGGATATTAAACAATATGTTTCTAAATAACCAATAGGTTACTGAAGAAATCAAAAGGGAAATCAAAAATTTCTAGAAACAAATGACAATGAAAACAGACAACTCAAAGTCTATGGGATGCAGCAAAAACAGTTCTAAGAGGAAAGTTTACAGCAAAACAAGAAAAGCATCAAATAGACAGCCTAACTTTACACCTAAAACAACGGGAAAAAGAAAAACAAAGAAACCCCAGAATTAGTAGAAGAAAAGAAATTATAAAGATCCAAGCAGAAATAAATGAAAAAAGAAATGAAGGAAAAGATAGTAAAGATTAGTAAAACTAAAAGCTCATTCTTTGAGAAGATAGACAAAATTGACAAACCTGTGGCCAGATTCATTAAGAAAAAAAGAGAGAAGAATCAAATCAACAAAATTAGAAATGAAAAAGGAGAGGTTACAACAGACAGTGCAGATATACAAAGGATTATAAGAGACTATTATGAATAACTATATGGCAATAAAATGGATAACCTGGAATAAATGGACAGATTCATAGTAAAGTTCAGTCTTCCAAGACTGAACCAGGAAGAAATAGAAATTATGAACAACCAAATTATGAGTGCTGAAATTGAAGCTGTAATAAAAAATCTCCCAAAAAAGCAAAAGCCCAGGATCAGATGGCTTCACAGGAGAATTCTATCAAACATTTAGGGAAGAGCTAATGCCTATCTTTCTAAAACTCTTTCAAACAATTGCAGAGGAAGGAAAACTTTCAAACTTATTCTACAAGGCCACCATTACCCTGATACCAAAACCTGACAAAGACAACACACACAAAAAATAAAACTACAGGCCAATATTACTGATGAACATAGATGTAAAAATTCTCAACAAAATTTTAGCAGACAGAATTCAGAAACACATCAAAAAGCTCATGCACCATGATCAATTAGAGTTTATTCCAGGAATGCAAAGATTCTTCAATATATGCAAATCAATCAATGTGACACACCATATTAACATATTGAAATATGAAAACCATATAATCATCTCAATAGTTGCAGAAAAAGCCTTTGAAAAAATTCCGCACCCATTTATGGTTAAATCTCTTCAAAAAATGGGCATAGAAGGAACATACCTCAACATAGGAAGACCATATATGATAAGCCTACAGAAAACATTCTCAGTTATGAAAAACTGAAAGAATTCCCCCAAAGATCAGGAATAAGTCAAGGGTGCACACTTTCCCCACTATTATTCAACATACTTGCTGGAAGTCCTAGCTACAGCATTCAGAGAAGAAAAATAAATAAAAGGAATTCAGATCAGAAAAGAAGAATTAAAGCTCTCACTGTTTGTAGATAACATAATGTTGTACATAGAAAACCCTAAAGATAAAATCAGAAAATTACTATAGCTAATCAGTGAATTTATCAAAGTCTCAGGATACAAAATCAATACACAGAAAGAATTTGCATTTCTATATACTAACAATGAAAATTCATAAAGAGAAATTAAGGAATCAATCCCATTCACCATTGCAACAAAAAGAATTAAATATCTAGGAATAAACTTACCTAAGCAGATGAAAGAACTGTACACAGAAAATTATAAGACACTAATGAAAGAAATAAAAAAATGACATAAACAGATGGAGAAATAGTCCATGCTCCTGGATAGGAAGAATCAATTCTGTGAAAATGAATATACTACCAAATGCAATGAATGGATTCAATAAAATCCCTATCAAATTACTAATGGCATATTTCACAGAACTGGATCAAAATATTTCACAATTCATATGAAAACACAAAAGATCCCAAATAGCCAAAGGAGTCTTGAGATAGAAGAATGGAGCTGGAGGAATCAACCTTCCTGATTACAGATTATATTACAAAACTACAGTCATCAAGACAGTATGGTACTAGCACAAAAACAGAAATATAGACCAATGGAACAAGACAAAAAGTCCAGAAATAAACCCATGCATCTATAGGTATCATATTTGACAAAAGAAGCAAGAATATACAATGGGGCAAAAACAGCCTCTTCAATAAATGGTGCTGGGAAAACTAGATAGCTACATATAAAAGAATGAAATTGAACACTTCCTAACACCATACACAAAGATAAAAACAAATGGATTAAAGACTTAAATATAATACCAGAATCTATAAAACTCTTAGAGTAAAAGATAGGCAAAACACTCAATGACATAAATCAAAGCAAGATCCTCCATGACCCACCTTCTAGAGTAATGGAAATAAAAAAAAAAGTGAACAAGTGGGACCTGATTAAACTTAAAAGCTTTTGCACAGCAACGGAAACTATAAGCAAGGTGAAAAGACAACCCTCATATTGAGAGAAAATAATAGCAAATGAAACAACTGACAAAAGATTAATTATCAAAATATACAAGCAGCTCATACAACTCAATACCAGGAAAACAAACAACCCAATCAAAAAGTGAGAAAAAGACCTAAACAGACATTTCTCCAAAGACATACAGATGGCTAACAAACACATGAAAAGATGCTGAACATCGCTCATTATTAGAGAAATGCAAATCAAAACTGCAATGAGATATCACCTCATATTGGTCAGAATGGCCATCCTCAAAAAGTCTACAAAAAATAAATGTTGGAGAGGGTGTGGAGAAAAAGGAACACTCTTGCACTGTTGGTGGGAATATAAATTGATACAGCCACTATGGAAGATGGTATGGAGATTCCTTAAAAAGCTAGGAATAAAACCAACATATGACACAGTAATCTCACTCCTAGGCATATACCCTGAGGGAACCAAAATTGAAAAAGACACATGTATGCTATTGTTCATTGCAGCACTATTTACATAGCTATAGCATGGAAGCAACCTAGATGTCCATGAACAGATGAATGGATAAAGAAGTTCTGGTGCATATACACAATGGAATATTATTCAGCCATAAAAAGGAATGACTTTAAGTCAGTTTTAATGAGGTGGATGAACCTAGAACCTATTATATAGAGTGAAGCAAGTCAGAAAGAGAATGATAAATATCATATTCTAATTCATATATATGGAATCTAGAAAAATGATACTGATGAATTTACTTCCAGGGAGCAATGGAGAAACAGACATAGAAAATAAACTTGCGGACATGGGGAAAGGGGAGGAGAGGTTGAGATGTATGGAAAGTCTAACATGGAAACTTACATTACCATATGTAAAATAGATAGCCAGCAGGAATTTGCTATATGCCTAAGAAATTCAAACAGGGGCTCCGTATCAACACAGAGTCGTGGGATGAGGAGGGAGATGGGAGGGAGTTTCAGCAGGGAGGGGATGTATGTATACCTATGGCTGATTCAGGTTGAGGTTTGACAGAAAACAACAAAGTTCTGTAAAGAAATTATCCTTCAATAAAATAATAAATTAAAAGAAAAAGCAAGGAAGCAAATTATATATATATATATATATATATATATATATATATATATATATGTATATAAGCCTTTGTTTATCTGTTGTGTTCCATTTGCCAATCAACACTTGTGGCACTCAGAACCAGCACCCAACAACCCCAAACCACCATGGTCCTCATTTTTTCCCATTGATGGGACTGGCTCAGATGCTTTCCCAAACCAGCCATCAAGAGCACCACAACTGTGCAACAGCTAACAATCTGCTTTTACCAAAATTCCCAGGAGAGTAGCCAGTAATCTAGCCATGCCCCTGACAAAACACAGCACTAATCATGACATACCTTGCTCCTCCATCCCTTGCTATTCCAGAATTAGCAGGCATCCAACTCTCACCCACAATATCACCTAGGGAAAGTTTTCCTATAAGGAATCACTTACTTTCAAGTCACTGAATTCAACTAACTTATACAAATTTGGGCAAAGAATAAGGGGAGGATATGTCTCTTAAAGAAGTGGTCTCCAATTGTTTGACATCAGGGATCAGTTTTTCAGAAGATGATTATTCCATGAATGGTAAGGGGTGATGGTTCAGGTGGTAAAGCAAGTGATGGGGGGTGGTGGCAAATGAAGCTTCCCTCACTCCCCTGTTGCTGACCCTCTGCTGTTCAGCCTGATTCTGAATAGGTTGGCGACCTCTATCTTAAAGTATTAGTTTGTAGAATTTTGTGAACTCCTCTTCCCCTCAATCCATATAGATAAGGATGACTAAGCTGACCACCAGGATGTGATGAATCTCAATAGTGCACTGGATGGTGAAGTGAATGAAGGCGGAGGCTGTGCTGATTTTGCTATGGCCTAGTGTCATAAGTTCTAGAAAAAATGAAAAAAGCTCTTGAATATATAAATATATGAAAAAATTATATCTAAACCTTTGAGGTTTTAAAGCACAGAAAAAATAGAGGGTTAGAATTATATCTCTTAACAAATTTTGACACAGCATATTGGTTTAGACTATTAGGCTTGGATCACCACAAACTGCAGAAAATTCTTCAAGAGATGAGAATACCAGACCAGCTGACCTGCCTCCTGTGAAATGTATATGCAGGTCAGGAAGCAACAGTTAGAACTGGACATGGAACAACAGATGGTTTCCAAATCAGGAAAGGAGTACATTAAGGCTGTATAGTGTCACCCTGCTTATTTAACTTATATGCAGAGTACATCATGACTAACGCTGGACTGGACGAAGTACAAGTGGGAATCAAGATTGCTGGGAGAAATATCAATAACCTCAGATGTGCAGATGACACCACCCTTATGGCAGAAAGTGAAGAAGAACTAAAGAGTCTCTTAATGAAAGTGAAAGGGGAGAGTGAAAAAGTTGGCTTGAAGCTCAACATTAAGAAACCTAAGATCATGGCATCTGGTCCCATTGCTTCATGGCAAATAAATAGGGAAAAAGTGCAAAGAGTGACAGACTTTATTTTGGGGGGCTCCAATATCACTGCAGATGGTGACTGCAGCCATGAAATTAAAAGATGCTTGCTTTTTGGAGGAAAGGTTATGACCAACCCAGACAGCTTATTAAAAACCAGAGACATTACTTTGCCAACGAAGGTCCATCTAGTCAAAGGTATGTTTTTTCCAGTAGTCATGTATGG
>ML660681.1:2795726-2867617 GCA_007570785.1 Antilocapra americana | reverse complement strand
TTTGGGGGGGGCTCCAATATCACTGCAGATGGTGACTGCAGCCATGAAATTAAAAGATGCTTGCTTTTTGGAGGAAAGGTTATGACCAACCCAGACAGCTTATTAAAAACCAGAGACATTACTTTGCCAACGAAGGTCCATCTAGTCAAAGGTATGTTTTTTCCAGTAGTCATGTATGGATGTGAGAGTTGGACTGTAAAGAAAGCTGAGCACTGAAGAACTGATGCTTTTGAATTGAGGTTGTGTAGAAGATTCTTGAGAGTCCCTTGGAAAGCAAAAATATCAAACCAGTCAATCCTAAAGGAAATTATCCTTGAATAGTCACTGAAAGGACTGATGCTGAAGCTGAAGTTCCAATACTTTGGCCACCTGATGCCAAGAGCCAACTCATTGGAAAAGACTCTGATGCTGGAAAGACTGAAGGCAAAAGGAGAAGGGCTAGGCATAGATGAGATAGTTGGATCACATCACTGACTCAGTAAAAGGAGCAAACTCTGGAGTTTCAAAAACATAAATTGGAGCAAAGTCTGGGAGATAGTGAAGGACAAGGAAGCTTGGTGTGCTACAGTCCATGGGGTCACAAAGTGTCAGACATAATTTAGTGACTGAACAACAACAGCATATATTAAAGAATATTGTACTAAATGAGATATATGTAAATGTCTTTGTATGGTTCCTGGTACAAGAAAGCACATATTAACTGTTGACATTGTTATTAGTGTTATCATTACTACTACTGTAGTGTCAACATCTGATGTAGTATGTAAATACCAAAGCCATGAAATTCCTTTTTAAAATTGTACAGATAAAAATCGCCATTGTTTCCATTTTATAAAAATTTTCATTCATAGAGGCTCTTCAAGTTCAATTTCCATGTATTTGTACAGACATATCCATTCATTCTTGTGATGGACAAAAGAGGTGTACACACATTCACATAGTTTGTCTTCTGTTGATTTCCCTGTTTGTCCTCCAGATTCCAGCGGGCTTGGTCATATACATTCTTGGAAGACCAAGAGAATGCATCCCTATAATACAACTTTCTTGGGGAAATGGATTATTCATGAAAAATAAACACCTAAAAGATCAAGCAGAGAGGACCTTTTATAGGTTTCATTGATTTGAAAAGGCAATTTACCTCAAAGCCATGTTAGCTGGGACCACAGAAAGTGTTATCTTTCTAAGAAGAAATTCTTTGGCTGCTTTACACCAAGTCTTTATTTTTCTCTTCAAACAAAACTATATATTGACTGTAGCCTTGATATATCATTTTTAATGTATGAGTCACTGGGTAAAATGTCTAAGCTTCCGAGATATTAGAGGGAGTGTTTATTCTTCAATGCTCTGATTTCACCAAGGAGGGACTAAACCTTTAGGACTCTTGATTTACCTCTTAGTCCTCTCCATTGAGATGCAGAAAGTTTCCTGGTAGGTGGGTTATAGCCATTGTTCCAAAATTATATTAGTAGGCTGATAATCTAAATCTGTAAGCATTCCCCTTCCCTCTTCACACAATACCAGTGTATGGAAGCAACACTAGTTAAGTAGTATCTTCTGCAGAACTAAATTGACCCTTGGGTGAGCAGTTCAAAGACTGGAGAGAGAGGTGGATGCTAAGTCACTGCCTCAAATATAACTTAGCAAGAAACATGATAGCTTGATCTCTATCTTCTTGCCATTGTATTTCTGTTCAATTGGTTATGAATGTTGGTGAATAAAAAATACATCCTTTTTTCAGCTAGACATCTGAAATATTATTCACACAATTGAAATCAAGTCTGATTCTTTCTCTGTGTATGAATCTTAGGTGAGACAGAGTATATAATATACAAGCCTCATGTAGGTCTATAAATATGCTAGAGTGATTTAAAAAAAGAAGTATGGATTTGAGAGTAACATAACACTGAATGCGAATTCCCCTTTGCAACTTTCTACCTTCGTAACTTGGGACAAATTAATTAACCTCTCTAGGCTTCAGTTTGCTCATTTGTAAAAATGAGATTAATGGTGACATTTTTGCAAAACTGTGTTTATGAATGCCTGGCACATGATAAAATCTCAATAAATGATGCTTCTATAGGAATATTATTTTCATAGCATCATCAATACCATTATTTGAGAGGAATCCCTCTGTGGGTTCTCACACTCCCCTCATGACTAAGGCACATGCATGCCTAAAGCTCTGTGCAAACCCAGTTAGACAGCTTAGCTCTGAAAAGAGGCAGAAACCAATGCCTATAGCTAATATGATGCCCCATATTTCAAAAAGATGCCTGTGCTCTTTTAGAATCAGGAAAGTAAAGCTATTCTGGTTCTACAGTGCAGAGGCCCCTGCTTCCATCTGAGTAATTTCTTTACAGATAAAAATTGAAAAGGAGACGGGTTAAAAAAAGGATGTTATCTGTGCTTTTCTGAGGAAAACTCTGTCTGACTCCAGAGGCTATGCCTTAAATCCTATCTTGCCTCTTCTCAGTATCTTCCCAGACAAAGTAGCTTCTAATTATATATATATATATATATATATATAAATTTAAATTTAAATTTATATTTATATGTATGTTTTAGGAAATATTTTTCAGGGTTCAAAATGTGGTAAGATTTCAGCTCCCCCAAAGATTAGCTGTCTGAAAATCTCAGTCTACTGTAATAGCACATATCTTAAAAGCCATCCAAACAAAATAAAACCATATATAAGATCAAAGGTGTAGCCTTTAAATAGTTACCAACGAATAGACAGATAAAAGAAGTACAAGAGACCTAAATATTTCAATCAGTATATGATGATTGGTCAATTCACTATGTATTTATTTAATGGTATGAAAAGAGTATTCCATTGACTGGTGATTTTACAAACTAGCAGCCTAAGACAGCTCATGCAAATGAAGTCAGGAAAATAATAGAGAAGCAATTAAAGGAAGAAAAGAGAAAAGTGTAGTGACCTGAAGCAGTTGGGAGGTAGAGTAGCAAAAAGCAGCATATATCAGAAAGACAATAGCTAACAATGAAGAGACAAAAGACAAACTTGATTGGAAGAGTAGTTAGGAGTAGGACAATAACTGAGAGTCCCTTATACCTCATCAATATCATCTTAGATGTGAAAAGCAGGTACATGCATCCCAGGACCTCAATACAGCCTTTTAAGATCGACAGTACTACAGACACAAGCTGAGCTATGTTGGAATAAACAATAAGCCTTGACCAATACCACATGCACAAACAACATGGCAGAAGCAAGGCAGCATGGAAATCACCCAATAGTCTCCTTTCATGGAAGGGCAAAGAGCAGAATTGCAAACAATTACAAGGAAAAAGGCAAAACAACAAAGAACTAAGAGCACAGAAAAGGATTCTAGATCTGAATAATATTTATAAGAAGAGATAAGATGTATATAGTACTTCCTAGGTGTAAGTACACAATTAAATGTTTTATTTCAGTGTATTAGATAATGCAGGAACCCTGCAAGTTATTATACCCACTTGACAGGTAAAGAAATTGAATTGCAGAAAAGTTAAGCAACACAGACTTAGTTCTATCTGACTCTTTAGTTGACAATCTCAAATGGAATATTGTCTCTTCTCAGTGTCTTCTCCAAGAGCAGTGTTTGATTTTTAAAATAGATTTTGAATCATTAAAACACTGGATGTTCAAATTAGAAGATCTTGGCCTTGTACTGCATGAATGGTTCTTAAAGACCTCTTATTTTTGTCCCAGTGTTCATTGAGAAGGTGAAAGATTTTTATTAGGCAATATATTTGACCTAATTGTGTGACTTTTCAGAAGGATGACTTTGACATTTCAAAGTGAGAAGGAGCATTAGAAGGCTACATATAGTTGGTATTCAAAAGAGAGAGAGAGAGAGAGAGAGAGAGTAATTTATGATGCTGCAAAAGAATGTAACTTTTTTCCAGGAAAAAATGCCTTCTGAAAATTATATTAATATATTATATATTTACAATGCTGATAAAACTGAACAGTTTTGGAAATAGTTGCTAACTCTTAGTCTTTAAAGTGCCTGTCAAGGAATCATTTTCACACACATCCACAACTCCCTCTACAGACAGATATATACACACACACAAACACATGGACACATGTGCTTGTATGTACTTACATATAGTACTATTTCTCTTTTAAGCACAATAAGAACAGACTACGGATGCTTCCTTATACTGGTCTGAATCAGGGCTTTGTTGGAAGTGAAGTGTGTTAGACAGAGATTGCACAGACCAATTGGAGATACAGAGAAGCCCTGGCAAAATAACTTATAATATAGTGGTAGGGGATTGAGAATGCTATTGAAATAGGCAGTAATCAAAGATTCAAGGAAGGAAACCTTCCACTTTAGACAAGTGTATCAGTAAATGATGGGCTTTAGGCCTTGAAAACTGCACTTACGAGAAAAGACTCCATCTTCAGGAAGGACCCTGGGCAAGCAAACTGGGATGCTGTTCATTGGGATCCCACTTATAGAGGCGTGGAACCTAAATTTAAAATCCAGGCAAAGTTTTTACAGTAATATGGGCTAGAATTTTTGAAACTACCATCTTATATATTCCAAACTTGAGCAAATGATTAAATATATTGAAGATGATGAGAGTTAAGTTTTATATATATGAGAGAGAGAAATATACACTGGTACAAAGATATATTTCCTAGCTCAATCTGCTGAAATAATCTAAAAGAAATGAAATCAATAATAATGAGCACATCTCAAATCCAGATCTTGGTTTCTAAATATTATTCTCCCATAAAAGGAACCTGGGCTCCTTGGTTGATTCCAGGGCAGGAACAGATTAAATACAAGACGTACCTATGAACATCATTTGAAATCAGGAAATAAGAAAGTACTTAAATAATAATGGGGACACGTGAAAAAGAAGAGACAGCTCAAAGGAACAATGAAAGTGAAAGTGTTAGTCGCTACTCAGTCCTGTCCGACTCTTTGCAACCCCATGGATTGTAGCCCACCAGGCTCCTCCTCTGTCCATGGGATTTTGCAGACAAGAATACTGGAATGGGTTGTCATTTTCTACTCCAGAGGATCTTCCCCACCCAGGGATTTAACCCAGGTTCCCCACACTGCAGGCAGACTCTTTACCATCTGAGCTACCAGGGAAGTCCAAAGGAACAATATGAACATTCAAATAAATTTGGATACTAACAGCAATGGATTATATCCCACTGAATAAAATAGGAATCCATGAGCCCATATGGTTATATATAAATCAATGGCAGGTGAAGGGAAGTATGTTCTTACAGCAGAAAACCCAATGGGTGAAATTTTGATGAGAAACAGAATGTGTAAATCCAGCCTTAAAATGATCTCCCTACAAATTGTTTATTAATTACAGTGCTACAGGAGAGAAAACTAATAGATACCACCTTAAATAAGGCTCCCGATATTATGTCCTGAAAAGGATATATCATCTATGCGATATTCCTGCCAAAAAATTCATAACCAGAATCTCTACATAAGAAAACACCATCGAGCAATATTCTTCAAAGTACCCGCCTGTACACTTGAAAAATATCAAAGCCTAAAAACACAGAAGGGACTGTTCTTAATTAAAGGATATTAAAGAAACTTGACTACTAAATTTAATAAGTGATACAAGACTGGATTCTGGACCAGGAAAAAGAACTACACAAGACATTATTGGGGCAACTGATGAGATTTGAATATTGACTATGGGTTAGATAACAGTTGTATATCAATGCTAAATTTCCTGGTTTTCACAACTGCCACCATGTAATAGAAGACCCCTGTTTCTAGAACATACATGCAGAAGTATTCAGGGAAAAAAGCAGGCATGGATGTCTACAAGTCATCCTCTCTCAAAAGTACATAAATACATACACGTATAAAGAGAGACAGAAGCAAAATATAAAAAGTTGGTGAATCTGAGTATAGGATAGATGAGAGTTCCTAGTTCTATTCATGCAACTTTTGTGTAAATGTTAATTTTTACAAAATGAATATTAAAACAACAAAAACTCTTAAGCAAGGTGCTTGAGATACCATCTTGGGGCTTGAGTGCTTTTGAACATCCAGTGAATGAAAGTATTGAACACAGAATCTAGGTAGGAGCCCAGGCATGCAAGGGATAATGAAGAAACCAAGTTTTAGCACCAGCGTGTCAAACAAAGACTGGTTAACAAAGAGTAAGGCAAGAAGTCGGGTGACAAAACCAGAGTCAAAAGAGAACCAGATGCACAGCTAACTCAGGTAAGTTATTATTGTAAGCTTCTATGAAGTTCTTCTGTTTACTGACAGGTTTAGTTGAAGATTCTGTGTGGCTCTTCAATGCTAAGGAGGCTGCATGGGCTGGGAACCAAGTATACGATTAGGTTTAGATTTAATCTGAATAGGGAAAGTTCTACACAGCTGTACTGTGTAACATCCTGATTCATCTAGAACCAATTTCAGTATAGCTCTTTACAATTTAATGCTATAAGCTCCCAAGAAGGAAAATTTGCATAGATAGAAAGACTTTCTTTTGTCTTGTCCCATTATTATTATTGTGTTGTTGTTCTTCTTCCAAATCCCAGAAGATGAGAAAATCGCTACCTTTACACTCTTGGTTCTCAAACAAAGCTGCACTTTGAAATCATCTGGAGAGGTTTTAAAACTATCAAGATCAGTGCCACACATTCAGAGTTTCTATTTCGTTGGTTGGAGGTGGGGGTCTCAATACTAGCAATTACTAAAAATTTCTTCAGATGATTCTAACTTGCCGTCAGGTTGGACAACTACCAGTCTAGACACTACTTCTCAAGGTGTCATTTCTGGATCACCTGTATCATAAATATCTGGGGCATTTATTACAAATGCAAAAGTCCAGATCCAACCCCACACTTACTAAACCACGATTGGGGTGAGGTATTCTTTAGAACATTTCCAAGGGATCATTTTACTCTCTATGTTCACTATGTTTTTGAAAACCACAGCTCTGGATTTCTGAATAGCTCACTTAAAAAAAATGCAAGGGTGTTCTATTTCCAGTTTTTTAAGGAATCTCCACACTGTTCTCCATAGTGGTTATACTGGTTTGCATTCCCATCAACAATGTAAGAGGGTTCCCTTTTCTCCACATCCTCTCCAGCATTTACTGCTTGTAGACTTTTGGACAGTAGCCATTCTGACTGGTGTGAAATGGTACCTCATTGTGATTTTGATTTGCAATTCTCTGATAATGAGTGATGTTGAGCATTTTTTCATGTGTTTGTTAGCCATCTGTATGTCTTCTTTGGAGAAATATCTGTTTAGTTCTTTGGCCCACTTTTTGATTGTGTTGTTTATTTTTCTGGAATTGAGCTGCATGAGTTGCTTGTATATTTTTGAGATTAATTCTTTGTCCATTGCTTTGTTTGTTATTATTTTCTCCCATTCTGAAGGCTGCCTTTTCACCTTCCTTATAGGTTCCTTTATTGTGAAGAAGCTTTTAATTTTACTTAGGTCCCATTTGTTTATTTTTTCTGGGATGTGGGTCATAGAGAATCCTGCTGTGATTTATGTCAGAGAGTGTTTTGCCTATGTTTTCCTCTAGGAGTTTTGTAGTTTCAAGTCTTATGTTTAGATCTTTAATCCATTTTGAGTTTATTTTTGTGTATGGTGTTAGAAAGTTGTTCTAGTTTCATTATTTTACAAGTGGTTGACCAGTTTTCCCAGCACCACATGTTAAAGAGATTGTCTTTTCTCTATTGTATATTCTTGCCTTCTTTGTCAAAGATGTGGTGTCCATAGGTGCATGCATTTATCTCTGGGCTTTCTATTTTGTTCCACTGATCTATATTTCTATCTTTGTGCCAGTACCATACTGTCTTGATGACTGTGGCTTTGTAGTATAGCCTGAAGTCAGGCAGGTTGATTCCTCCAGTTCTATTCTTTCTCAAGCTTACTTTGGCTATTTGAGGTTTTTTGTATTTCCATACAAATTGTGAAATTATTTGTTCTAGTTCTCTGAAAAAGACCATTGGTAACAATAACCCTGTATGTGAGATAGCAAAAGAGACACAGATGTATAGAACAATGTTTTGGACTCTGTGGGAGAGGGGGAGGGTGGGATGATTTGGGAGAATGGCATTGAAATATGTATATTATCATATGTGAAATGTATTGCCAGTCCAGGTTCGATGCATGATGCAGGGTGCTCGGGTCTGGTGCACTGGGATGACCCAGAGGGATGGCATGGGGAGGGAGATGGGAGGGAAGTTCAGGATGGGGAACACATGTACACCCATGGCAGATTCATGTCAATATATGGCAAAACCAATACAATATTGTAAAGTAATTAGCCTCCAATTAAAATAAATAAATAAAAAGACAAGACTAGCTCTCCAGGGACTATAGTTTTTACTACTTCTCTGTTTCCAGAATGTTACCTCACTGATCATATAAAACGATGTGCTTTTCAGAATATGATTATCACAGATGAAATATCTTGGGAAAGTTGATGCATCATGCGGGATTGATACAAGGCCTTCATTCTGATTTTAAAAAAGATTATAGACATTTTAATATATATTTGGGGTTCAACTAAAAGACAAATATCACACAAGACTTGGAGAATGCTGAAGTGTGGTGTCTCATCAGCAGGAGTGCTGTCACCTAATATTAATTACGAACTAATAGTGATGATGAATAAGTTGTCACTCTTGAGGTATACCCTCCACCAGAGCATAATTTCACAATTTCTTAAAACAGTGATGACTAACTCTCTTATATCTTGGTAACAAATAATGCAAAGAATAAAATTACATATGAGCAGATGAAGTGAAGACCCTGACTTGTTTTGTAAAGTATAAAGAAGTAAGAGATAGTATTCTTTATCCTGTGGCCAAATCAAGAAGAAATAAAGATGATGATTTTCTGGAGAATAAGAAGATCATTTATTTTAGCATTTAATCCACTTATTAATTGCACACAATGATAGACATATAATATTACTCAAAACATTCATTTGTGGTACCTCTATATAGAGAAATAAGAGACTAAGATGAAAATTCATGTCAGGGTATTTTTCTAGGAAGGAAGCCCCAAAATATCTCTAAGGTCATTACACTATCAAAAATGTTGACAAAACTATATTTTCAGGTCTGAAACGATGATTCTGAGTCACTACTAAAAGATTAAATGATAGCATGACATACTTTATGAAGTAGAGGAACAAAAACAAGCACCACATTTTTGAAAACTTCTAAATTAAATCTGTTAAAGTTCTGGCACTGAGAAAGTTAATTTTTGCTGTATGGAAATATAGGATACCTTGTCCTCTGTTGTTCTTCGAATATAAATTTCATAAACTGTGTGATGAGAACAAACTGGGATTAGCTGTTCTCACTATTACTAAGTGATTGCATTCCCTCTGCTTCACTGGGTTTCATGAATGTGTCCTAAGAAACCAACTATTTAACTCTTATTTATGCACCAAAGAGTTAAGCAATTAAAAGACATTAACATTCTCCTCAAGTGTTGCAGTTCCATGTAACTCCATCTGGGAATTGTCATAAAGAAAAATGAACAAGTTTGTAATCATTATCTTTAGATTTCTATCACCAGAAATATATTTCTCTTTTATTTAATACTATGTCATGATTAAAGTGTTAGCCTATAAATTGAGAGGTAAACCTGGATTTCTGCTGTGAAATGTAAATAAACCTTATAGTAATGCAAACACATTTTCATTTACCATGGTTATAATTCGCAAAACTTTATTCTATGATACTGGATACCACTGTATCATTCCAATTAACACATTTTTTCACAATGTTAGGTAGATAGATGATCATTTCTAGTATATGCATTATCTATATTTACAAAGGTTTTAAATAAACCTATGTACATGAAGTTGTTCACATTTGTACATTTCTAATGGGTATTCAGTGATAGGCAAAACATTTCAGTTCAAGCATTCATGGAATGGAAAGCCAGTGACCAATGAGAAAAAAAAGCAGGAGTGATTTCAAATGAGGAGAATGCTCTACTCCACAACTTTCCTCACATTATTTCAATCAAGTATTAGTTATTCCGCAGAACCAAGGCCAGATAATTAGTATGCAGAAGATACTACAAACATTCTTAAAAATTTGATTATGTTCAAAATATCTGGAACATTTTCAAGGAAGAGAAAGTCCAGCACCTTTAAGAAACATTTCTATAAATGTTTATAACACAGGGAATTTCTATAAACATAGGGAAGCAGTTCTTTATCACTACCAAATTCTAACAATCTGGTTAAATCAATAATCAGCTAGTTTGTTTGTTCCATTTCCAAATCAGAAGATCACTTTTCATTCATTCAGAAAGTAATTTGTGAGCTCCTACTATGTGCCTGGCACTAGGCTAGGTGCTGGGAATACAGTCTTGAGCAAGGAGGGAGGAGGAGTTGAGAGTCATCTGAGAAAAATAACCTGCATGGTCAAAGGATCATTTCAGTTAAAAAATCATTGCTGCCATGCTCAATTAATCCTTGAGAGTATTAAGAGAAGAAAAGAACACATCTGAAACAAAGGAAATACTAGACATTTTCTAGAGCTAAAGAGCAGATCATGGGAGAAAATTTAAAAAAAAGGGCATCCACTCTGCCTAGAATTCTGTCTTATGATTACGCATATTTTGCATATATGTTGTCTGCTGCTGCTGCTGCTTAGTCGCTTCAGTCACGTCCAACTCTATGCAACCCTATGGACTTTTGCCTGCTAGGCCCCTCCATCTATGGGATTCTCCAGGCAAGAATACTGGAGTGGCTTGCCACGCCCTCCTTTAGGGGATCTTCCCGATCCAGGGATCGAACCCAGGTATTCTGCCCTGCAGGCAAATTCTTTAACACTGAGCCACCAGAGAAGCCCAAATGTTGTCTTTCTCTTTTTTAAAAGATTTATATTTTAATTGAAGGATAATTGCTTTACAGAATTTTGTTTCCTGTCAAACATCAACATGAATCAGCCATAGGTATACATATATCCCCTCCCTCTTAAACCTCTCTCCCATCTCCCTCCCCATCCTACCCTTTTAGGTTGATACAGAGCCCCTGTTTGAGTTCCCTGAGACATACAGCAAATTCCCATTGGCTAGCTATTTTACATATCGTAATATAATGTAAGTTTCCATGTTACTCTCTCAATACATCTCACCCTCTCCTTCCCTCTCCACCATCCATAAGTTTGTTCTCTATGTCTGTTTCTCCACTGCTGCATTGCACATAAATTCATTGGTACCATCTCTCTAGATTCCATATATATACATTAGTATATGATATTTATCTTTCTCTTTCTGACTTAATTCATTCTGCATAATAGGTCTACCTCTTTTGAAAAATATTTCTTTATATTGTGGTGAAAACAAATCATGAGATCTATCCTTTTAGATTTTAAGTGTGAAATAAAACATCATTAACTATAAACACAATGCTGTACAGCAGATCTCTAGAAATTATCTTGTAAAACTAGAACTGGTTGAACAGCAAAATAGAGACTTGCTTTGTTGTTTATCTCTTAATGAAATGATCAACAATGGCTTTATAAATTGTTAACTTCTTTAGTTTTATACATTAGAATCACAGGCGTTATCTCAAAGTAGTTACTTGAAAGGATAAGCTAAGCATTCACTAGTTGCAGACTTCTGCTAGGTCAGCCCTCTATCAGTGATATCAACATTTTATAAGACTACTTTATTGGGGCTGGAGTAAGGGACACCGAGAAAGCAAGGATGCTGGCTTAGAATACTGATAAAACCAGGGTTAAATTAGCATGTGAAATCAGACATGTGGGGATCTAGATGGAAGGAGCTGGGTCAGCAATGATAACCACAACTGATGAACAAAGATGCCCAGAAACATGGTTTCCCTAAGAAATCTTTTTAGATATACACTGTAGTTAGTATGTATACTTATAATCTATCATTTGTACCCTGAGTTTCTTTGTACTGTTTTAAAAAGATAATTTGAAGACAGGGGCAGAGATTGGAGCAATGCAGCCACAAGCCAAGCAATGCTGACAGCTACTGGTTCTCCTCTTCCTGCAAAGGAAGTGTGGCCCTGCCCACACATGTCATTACAGTCAAGTGATACTGAGTTTGGACTTTTAGCCTCCAGGATTGTGAAATAATAACTTTTTGGGTTTTTTTAAGCCAGCAAGTTTGTGGTAACTTGTTTCAGCAGTGATGAAAAACGTTATACAGTATCTTAATATGACCAACAGCTGATCTGGGTGCTAAGTCATTACCAAGTAAGGAAAGGAACAAAAGCTGAGTTTCTAAGGTCATGACCCTGAAACATCACCTCCTTAAATTTTGGCTGGTGGTGACAGAATGAACCAGGATACTCTGGACATTTATTATTGCTCCTAAGGGATATTATAAATTTTTCTAAGAGTTCTGAAACCAAAATAAAATAAACATATTCATTCTTTCCATTTCCATGGCTGTTAGCTTTCAATATTTCTTATTTTATTTTGTTGTGTTCTTTTCTTCCTGACAGAATTTTCTATATACATAAATAGTTTAAAGACATGTCTCAGCTGTGGCTATCAAATTAGATTTTTCTTCTTTGAAGATAGTTTACAAGAAAAATGGGTTAAGCTTTTAAAAATTGATAGCAGCGACTAAATGAAAGATAAAAGCAAGGGATAACATAAGCTGACTGAAGGAAACATAATGTATTTGGAGCTAGCACTGGTTGAAAATGTTACCCTGCAACTCATGCCAGGAAACCAGTAGCCATAGACCCAGGGGTGATATAATTGAGAAAAGGGAGAAGGTTTGTTTGGGGTAGAATGTTTGATTATTTTATTGACAATATGACACCTCAAACCCAAACCAAATCATAGGCACTTATATGAATTATGCCCATTTCCACAGTACACAATTCCCTCTTAGTTCACTGCCCTCAACACACACACTTCCATATATCTCCCAGCATTGTACAAAACACAATGAGCAGGTTATTAGCATATTATACATTTCTTATGGATTCTTGTTATTTCATGACATGTAGTGCCCATCTATTTGAAGTGGAGATGCTGCTAAAGAGTGGTGCTCAACATTAGTTGCATATTGGAGTCACCTAAGTAAATCTTAAAACTGTGCCTATGACCCAGGCCCAGAGATTCTAACATGTGTTACATCCTGGACATCAGGATTTATAAAAGTCCTCCAGATGATTTTGATGCACAGATAAGGTTGCAAACCATCTGGACACCAAGCATAAATTTTAGCCCATAGCCTCTCAAATTCTAACATATATATGCATCATCTGAGGATCTAATGAAATTACAGAATCTTATTCATTAGGTAGGAAATGAAGTTATGCATTTCTTGATATGTGTGTGCTCAGTTGCTCAGTCAAGTCCAACTCTTTGCAAGTCCTTGGGATGTAGCCTGCCAGGCTCCTCTGCCCATGGGATTTTCTGGGCAAGAATACTAGAGTGGGTTGCCATTTCCTGCTCCAGGGGATCTTCCCTACCCAGGGGCCAAACCCATGTCTCCTGTGTTGGCAGGCGGATTCTTTACCACTGAGACATCTGGAAAGTATGCATGTCTTATAAGTATCCAAATAATGCTGCTGCTAGCTGTTGAGGATATACTTTGAGTAGCAAGATCACAGTTTCTGTATCTTTACAAGATGATGATAATATATTAGTGATGCACACTGCCAGTTCTGAATAAAGCTGCTATTGGCAAGACACAACTATACTCTAAGGGCCCTGGCTGCACCAGGCTCTACACAGCCACCCCAGGACCAAGAGAAACAATATTCCAGCTCATGCATGACCCATTTTGCTGCATGCCAGTGGCACACTGGTTATGTATATCTTTGACTTAGAAACATATATTTCATTATCAATATATGATACTTATAAACAAATACTAGATTATATACATTGGAGATAAACAGATATAGGTCATAAACAGGTGGTTCTACCCATAAATAAGGAAATTTAGGATATTTAAGAGCTGTAGAAGTACCACCAATGTAAACAATGGGAAGAGGAAAGGGTCAACACAGATTTGAAAGAGTTGTTGTTCAGTTGCTAAGTCCTGCCCAAGTCTCTGCAACCCCATGGGTGGCAGCACACCAGGCTTCTGTCTTCCACTCTCTCCCAGAGTTTACTCAAATTCACATCTACTGAGTCAGTAATGTTAACTAACCACCTCATCATCTGTTGCCCACATTTCTTCCTGCTCTCCATCTTTCCCAGCATCACGGTCTTTTCCAAAAAGTTGGCTCTTCGCATCAGGTGGTCAAAGTATTTGAGCTTTAGCTTCAGTATCAGTCCTTCCAATGAATATTGAGGGTTGATTTCCAATGGAAATTTCCAATTCCAATGAATATTGAGGGTTGATTGACTAGTTTGACCTCCTTGCCATCCAAGAGTTGAAAGAGTTACTGAATTCAAGTCTTTTCTCATAAAGCTGGTTGTCAGTATTGCTCAAACTAGTTTGTATTTCTCCGTTTGTAACCTGAATCAAATCCCTTATTATACAGTGGAAGTGAGAAATAGATTTAAGGGACTAGATCTGATAGACAGAGTGCCTGATGAACTGTGGACAGAGGTTAATGACACTGCACAGGAGACAGGGATCAAGATCATCCCAATAAAAGAAATGCAAAAAAGTAAAATGGCTCTCTGAGGAGGCATTACAAAAAAGCTGTGAAAAGAGGAGAAGTGAACAGCAAAGGAGACAAGGAAAGATATACTAACTTGACTGCAGAGTTCCAAAGAATAGCAAGAATAGATAAGACAGCTTTCCTCAGTGATCAGTGCAAAGAAACGGAGGAAAACAATAGAATTGGAAGGACTAGAGATCTCTTCAAGAAAATTAGAGATACCAAGTGAACATTTCATGCAAAGATGGGAACAATAAAGGACAGAAATGCTATTTCCCTAAGAGAAGCAGAATATATTAAGAAGAGGTGGCAAGAATACACAGAAAAATTCTACAAAAAAAGATCTTCATGACCCAGATAATCACTATGATGTGATCACTCACCTAGAGCCAGACATCCTGGAATGTGAAGTCAAGTGGGCCTTAGGAAGCATCACTCTGAACAAAGATAGCAGAGTTGATGGAATTGCAGTTGAGCTATTTCAAATCCTAAAAGATGATGCTGTGAAAGTGCTGCACTCAATATGTCAGCAAATTTGGAAAACTCAGCAGTGGCCACAGGACTAGAAAAAGTCAGTTTTCATTCCAATCCCAAAAAAGGCAATGCTAAAGAATTCTCAAACTACTGCACATTTGCACTCATCTCACACACTAGTAAAGTAATGCTCAAAATTCTCCAAGCCAGGCTTCAACAATACACGAACTGTGAACTTCCAGATGTTAAAGCTGGTTTTAGAAAAGGCAGAGGAAACAGAGATCAAATTGCAAACATTCGCTGGATCATCGAAAAAGCAAGAGAGTTCCAGAAACACATATATTTCTGCTTATTCACTATGCCAAAGCCTTTGACTGTGTGGATCACGATAACTATGGAAAATTCTGAAAGAGATTGGAATACCAGACCACTTGACCTGCCTCTTGAGAATGCTATATGTAAGCAACTAAGCAACAGTTAGAACTGGACATGCAACAACAGACTGGTTCCAAATAGGAAAAGGAGTACATCAAGGCTGTATATTGTCACCCTGCTTATTTAACTTATATGCAGAGTACATCATGAGAAACGCTGGGCTGGATGAAGCACAAACTAGAATCAAGACTGCCAGGAGAAATATTAATAACCTCAGATATGCAGAAGACACCACCTTTATGGCAGAAAGTAAAGAATAACTAAAGAGCCTCTTGATGAAAGAAGAGAGTGAAAAAGTTGGCTTAAAGTTCAACATTCAGAAAACTAAGATCATGACATCTGGTCCCATTACTTCATGGCAAATAGATGGGGAAACAGTGGAAACAGTGGCTGACTTTATTCTTCAGGGGCTCCAAAACCACTGCAGATGGCAATTGCAGGCATGAAATTAAAAGATGCTTACTCTTTGGAAGGAAAGTTATGACCAACAGCATATTAAAAAGCAGAGACATTATTTTGCCAACAAAGGTCCGTCTAGTCAAAGCTATGGTTTTTCTAGTAGTCATGTATGGATGTGAGAGAGCCGAAGAATTGATGCTTTTGAACTGTGGTGTTGGAGAAGACTCTTGAGAGTCCCTTAGACTGCAAGGAGATCCAACCACTCCATCCTAAAGGAAATCATTCCTGGGTGTTCATTAGAAGGACTGATATTGAAGGTGAAACTCTAATATTTTGGCTACCTGATGAGAAAAGCTGATTCATTTGTAAAGACCCTGATATTAGGAAAGATTGAAGGCAGGAGGAGAAGGGGATGACAGAGGATGAGATGGTTGGACAGCATCACAGACTCAATGGACATTAGTTTGGGTATACTCTGGGAGTTGGTAATGGACAGGGAGGCCTGGCGTGCTGTGGTTCATGGGGTCACAAAGAGTCGTACATGATTGAGTGACTGAACTGAACTGAACTGAAACCTATCATAGTACAATACTGAAATATTTAAAGATAAATATAAAAGGGATACTCAGGACATGAGACAGAGAAAGAATTTGACAATCCCTTGTATCTGGGCTTCCCTTATGACTCAGCTGGTAAAGAATCCTCCTGCAATTCAGGAGGCCTGGGCTCAATCCCTGGGTCAGAAGGATCCTTTGGAGAAGGGAAAGGCTATCCACTCAGTATTCAGGTCTGGAGAATTCCATGGGCTATACAGTCCATGAGGTCACAAAGAGTCACACACAACTAAGCAACTTTTATTTTCACTTTTCATGGCATTGAAAGTTTCGCTGGTATAGGTATACATGCTCTGGAGCTAGAATGAAGATATAACTTGATATACTATTATTTGTAGCATGGACAATAATAAAATAGCATTCTTATTTTCTAAATTTAATGGTTTAAGGTGTTCGAATATTTCAGAGGAGGGCTTCAACTATCCAGTTAACTTCTCCCAATTAATTACCTATAAATATTAAGCTTAATTTATTTATATGAAAGGTAAAATTAAATTATTGGTACCACCAAGAGAATTTGTTTTAATTTTCATTTGGATAAAATGCTGATAAAAGGTTAGGGATAAAAATTTAAATTAATAGGGATAGATTCAAGGAGTTCCTGAGCATCCTCCAAATGCTTATGCTTCTTGCATATAAATATGGTTACATAAAGATATTGCATCTTCTGGGCAGATCCACTTTTAATGTCATGAAATTAATCTGATCAGTGGAAGATATGTACCCTTAGATTCCCATGGGCTATTTTTATCAATAATTAAATCACATGATTTTTCTCTTTGTTTATATTCTTTGTTGTCCCACAATGAGTAAAGTAATGGAAATAGTGTGTTTAAGATGGAAACGAATCCTAAGGAACTTAGCTTACAATTTCATACATGGACAAATTAAAATCCAAAGAGTCTTAGTAGTTAGCCCAAGATTATATAGTTCAATATGGCAAATAGATGGGGAAACAATGGAAATAGTGACAAAATTTTTTTTTGCAGCTCCAGAATTACTGCAGATGGTGGCTGCTGCTGCTGCTTCTAAGTCACTTCAGTCATGTCCAACTCTATACGACCTCATAGAGAGCAGCCCACCAGGCTCCTCTCTCCATGGGATTCTCCAGACAAGACAAAGCTCAAATTAAAATCAGAATGATCAGAATTCCAGCTCATCATCCATTTGAATTTTCCAAGTGTTTTACTCAGGATAGGCTCAGGGACCTTTCTATGGCTCAGTCTGCTGCCAATGCAGGAGACTCAAGAGACATGGTTTTAATCTCTGCATTGGGAAGATTCCCTGGAGTAGGAAATGGCAACCTACTCCAGTATTCTTACCTGGAGAATTCCGTGGACAGAAGAGCCTGGTGGGCTACAGTCCACGGGGTTGCAAAGAGTTGGACACAACTGAGTGACTGGGAGTGCACATACACAAATATTTCACATGTGTGTTAGTTGCTCAGTCATGTCGGCTCTTTGTGACCCCATGGACTGTAGCCTGCCAGGCTCCTCTGTCCATGGAATTTTCCAGGCAAGAATACTGGAGCAGGTTGTCATTTCCTTCTCCAGGGCATCTTCCCAACCCAGGGATCAAAACTGGGTCTTCTGCACTGCATGCGGATTATTTACCATCGGAATCACCAGGGAAGACTCGCCCCATATTTTACACATAGGACATGCTATTTTTCTGACACTTTTTTTCAGAGAGCAAAATTAAAATTGGAATCTGTTCTTTGTTGTTGTTGTTTTAATCATGTGGTGATTGTAAACTCAACCATAAAAAATTGTTATTCATTTGACTTTTTAATCCTGCCTACTTGCATACTTCTGAGGCCCCTAAAAGGCTCCCTGCTCAGGTTCTGAATAAAATGAAAAATAAAACATAGGCGATGGAAGTAGAGAACCAGTGTATTACCTTTATTGTTAATGGAGTATAAGCTGAAGGACACACCTTTACTTCTGTTAATCAGGTGGACTTAATACA
The DNA here is from genome assembly GCA_007570785.1 of Antilocapra americana. Lineage (NCBI taxonomy): Eukaryota > Metazoa > Chordata > Mammalia > Artiodactyla > Antilocapridae > Antilocapra > Antilocapra americana. The sequence continues at coordinate 2,849,120 of ML660681.1, read as the reverse complement.
CCCTGAAGTCAGACAGACAAATTCACCAATTCACAGCAATGGAAATCAGTGCCACTGAACCAGGACAGCCCCCTTCCCTGTAAAGGGCAGAACACAATATGTCTCCCTGTTGGCAGGCCTTTACTCAAAAAGAGAAAGGACAGAGCAAGCCATGCATGCATGCTGCTGCTGCTGCTGCTAAGTCGCTTTAATCATGTCCGACTCTGTGCGAACTGATAGACAGCAGCCCACCAGGCTCCCCCGTCCTTGGGATTCTCCAGGCAAGAACACTGGAGTGGGTTGCCATTTCCTTCTCCAGTGCATGAAAGTGAAAAGTGAAAGTGAAGTCGCTCAGTCGTGTCCAACTCCTAGCGACCCCATGGACTGAAACCTACCAGGCTCCTCCGTCCATGGGATTGTCCAGGCAAGAGTACTGGAGTGGGATGCCACAGCCAAGCATGCTAGTTGTCTACCAACCACACAAGGCATTCCGTATCACTTTGAGTAGGGTGATTAAAAGGAGTATGGAATTGCAAGGAGTGTGTCTAGAAAATTCTCTCCTCCTCAAATCCAGAGAAGCTGGGAAAAGTCATCATTCCCCTCTAACATAAACTGCAAGCTTTGACTCAAGTCTTATTAATGATGCTTTGTTTTTCTTTATACTTCACTCTGTCATCACTATTCTCTGTTTTTTTGTTTGTTTTTTACCATTTTTCCATGTTCGCATTCGACTTACCACTGGGGCAAATAGGGACTTGTCCCTCTTTTGGCTCAAGTGTATAAGGTAATGGAAGGCTCTTAATGGACAAACTTGATAGATGAATTCATGGAGGCTCCTCAGTCTTTAACCAAACAGTCTTAGAATTGAAGGGGAAATCCCTGGTAGCAAAATGTGGTGGGAAATATAATATTTTGGTGAGAAATAGAAGAAGGTTCATCCAGCAGGAACCATAAGAGATGTGTGAGTAGATCCTGATAGTGATTGTAGTATTTTACTACAGTTGTAAAATTGAGTAATTACTCAATAACTGTAGTGTTTTCTACATGTAAAAAAATGCCTTGATTTTGTCCTAGACAGTGCTTGACTCTTATGAGTTAAACCCTGTGGCCAGTAAAAAAAAAAAATAAGGTTCTCCCATTCAAAAACAGCTGTAGCATCTATAAACTAATTTGGGTTAAAACGTATGGAATCAATATAAACAGTTCTCATTTGTAGCCATATTCAGCTTATATAGATAAATAGAATAAATTAATTTAAAAATGTCATTTTAAACAACTGTCATTCCAAAGACATTTTCTATGTTTCAAAATCACTGATGTGGGTAAAATGTCTAATCTTCCAGATATAAAAAGCAGAGAGAAAAACTTAAACAAAACACAACTTTTCACAGCTTTATTCTGTCATCAAGCAGCAACTCTCTTTCAATAGTCCTTACCATTCTGTACTTAGTAGGAGACCTTTGGGACATACTATCTTACAAGCCATGGCTTCATTGACATTTTCCATGTGCTAATACTCTTTTTCTCTGGAAAAGTAGATGGACTGGATAAACTGTCAGTAAGAGGGCTACATAAATAAGCTGTTTCACTCACAATTGATAGCTTAATATTATAATCACGAGAGAGAAAAAAACTAACATGTTCTTACAAATATTAATATCTTGTTCTCTGTTCTGAGAATATTTACACATTTCTACTTTGTAATATTTCTCTTTGACACCAGAGGAAGCCCCAAGTGAGAAAGAGGATGTTAGTACCTAATATCACTGTCAATTAACTCATGCACAAAAAAGAAAGATGAACTTGCTCCCTAGGAAGTACTGACTAGGTTGGTTTCAAAGATAATCCTTTGTTTGCCAAGCTAAGACAGAGTTGGATATAGCAGAGGTGCCTTCGGTGTTTGAACTTCTGAAGTAATTCAAAGAAAGGGAAATTATTAGAAGAAACCTGAGAAACCAGAACAGATATTACCTTATTAATACTCACTATTACCTTGAGTAGGAAAATTAAAGGGCTATTTAAAACAAAAAAAACTCACTTGATTCATATCTGCCTCTTAGAGGTTTAATTATATCACTCTCTGCCTTATAAGTAAAAGAGTGAATTAATTAATTTAGGGTTTGGCAAAGAGAAGCAAATCTCCCCTTAAACATTCCTTTTCTATCTTCAACATCTTACTCTAACCTGCTTACATTGCATGTATCTAGTTTTAACTTACATGTATTTTGTAGAATATACATAACTGCCCTGTAAAGTGTATTTAAAAAGTTGCTCTTTTAAGTCACTTATTTATTACTGATGGAGATTCTTCTACTGTTTGTCCATAGGCTTCCTGACTAGAAATGTGATTTCTGGCAGCACAGTCATAATGGAATTGCACTAATAAAACCATCTAGACAGCACAGAAATTTGTCCCATATTTCATTCTTTTGGAAGTCACTTGTCTGTTCCTTCATAGAACCATTAATAAAAATTTTCATAGCACCAAAACTATAATAATTACATAGTTGTGCTTATTTTTTAATGTTCCATTCCATTTTGTCAAACAATCTGGAAGCTTAGATATTCTTAAACAAATAGAACTTTCTAAAAGTTCAGAAACACATATGGAATAGGTCTGTTATTTCTAAAGTATCTTGTCTTTGCTAGCATGTCTTTACTTTTGCTAAATCATACTTACTCTCAGTCCTAAACTTTGGATCGTTCAACATTCTCTAATGTAGATTGGTTTGCCTAATGGCTACCTTACACTCCAGTAAACAAATGTGATGCAATTTTAGTTTATGTAAGTCTTTCCTCATTAAATTTATGCAAGGAATGTGCATTAAGTTACTGGGTTAAAAGATGATAGCAATGGAGTTGAGCTAGAGAACATAAATGATATTCTAACTTAGTTTGAATTTCCAGTCACTTAGGTTAGGTTGGCGTCTGACTGTATGACCTTATGGACAGCAGCCCATCAGACTCCCCTGTCCACAGGATTCTCCAGGCAAGAATACTGGAGTGGGTTGCCATTTCCTTCTCCAGAAATGTTACAATATTATCTATTAAAAATGTACACAAGATTTTTTTGAAATATCTCCGAGAATATTTCTTGATTATCTATCATTTATTATTCACATTTCTGTTCTCAATAATAATCAAAATAGTTAAAATATTTCTTGAGTACTTATGTGCTAAGGACAGTAATTTACATGTGTTTTACAGAATCCTCACAACTGTCCTATTAAGTGAGACCCATTAATATCCTCATTGTTTGGTTGACAGCTTAGAGATATAGAAAGCCAGTGACTTGGCTAAATTCACAGCTAATAAGCAACAGTCAAGTTAACCCACATGATGTGACATGTGACTCTACTCCAAAACTTGCACTTTTAAGCATTATGCTGTTTCCTTTCCTGGCTATATATCTGTGTATGTGCATGCACGTGTGTATGTGTATGTGCGAGCATGCATGCATGCACACACACATATGTGAACCAAGTTTCAAAGACAGGATGATAATAAATATGCCATGCCTTTCTTTTCTCATGCTAAAGCAAAATGAAATCCCTAGTTAATATAGTATACTGGTTAAAAGCACAGATTGGATAGCTGAGATTTGAATCCCAGTCCCTCCATCTTTTACTTTACTTACATGGTTATGTTACTTAACCTCACTGAGCCTCCTTTTCCTCAACTCTAATACAGTGACAATGAGAACAATATTTATCCCATGAAGCTGTGTTGAAGAAAAGTAACAGCAAGTATAGGGAAGAAACAGTTTTTAATGAACATTGGTATACCAGGTACTGTACTAGGCACTTAGGTTCTAATTGAGTCCTCTTAGAAATCTTATAAATTAGTTATCAATTTCTTTTTATAAATGAGGAAACTAAAGGTCGGAGAGAAGCGAATTACTCAAAGCTAAAAAGTAATAAGTGGCAAATCTAGGATTGGAATCCAACCCAGACCTGTTGGTCACAAAGCCCATGCACCTTTCCATGATACCACTTTGTTTCTCATGTTGAGGGAAATGAGTCTTGGTAGGAAAGATGAAGTGACAAAGGCCAATTTAATGAAATCCCCAGTTTTGCTGAGGAGTGGATCTGTTCTTATGTCTATTTCTTGATGTATTTGAGGGCAATATGTGTTGAATAAATGCTCATTGTCCACCAAGTTTATTTTCTTGTCTGCCCTAGCTATCAATACAACATCAGCTCTCTGCAACAACAACAAAAAAATTGATCTAACAGAGGAATAGGCATTTATTCATTCTTTTATCAGACATTTACCAAGCCACTTCTCTGTGCCAAACACAGTGTTAGGTTCCGAGTATAGAGAACTTAAAAAAAAAAAAGAAAAAAGACCTACCCTCCAACAGCTACTTGCATTAAGACATGTGGGGCAGAAGTAGACAAAGAGAAACCATTTACACATAAGATGCTTCTTTTCTTTCTTGCTCCCAGAGCAGAATGGTATCTCTGAGGATTAGTAGCACAAGAAGAAAGAAGCCAGCTAAAATGGCTCAATTCAAGTTTCCAAGAAGTAATCTCCCAAGACCCAATGCCTAAAGAATTGAGAATATAGAACCATATGAGATCTTAACATTCTGCCATGTCTTTCCAAAACTGAATAAAATTTTCCCCTTTAACAGTGCCATCATAAAAGGAAATAGACAGAGTAATTTTAGAAGTTTAAGAGAGTTAAACACTTAATTATTTAAATTGTTTTAACTTTTTTCCTCTCATGCCAATTTTCCCAAATGAACAGAAAAAAAGGAGCTATTTCAAAAGCCATGCCAAAAAAAAAAAGAGAGAGAGAGGGAGGGAGGGAGAGAGTACTCTCTTACAGCCAACAGATCACACAACCAAAATCACAAAGTAGTTTTTAAGCTAAGGCTACTTTTCTATCAGTATTCCTCGTGAGTGAGCTTTTTTTTATTCAGTGCTGGGTTATATAAGCAGCAAGCTGCCTGCATCCACAGCGTGAAATATGTTTTGTTCTGATTCTTTTCTGTTAAATGGCATTTTTGCTAAGAATATAGGCAAATTTCAAAGGTATGTAGCACATTCCATCCTATTGATTACATATTTCTTCAAAATAACATGAACCAAATCAAAAAAGTGACTGAATAAAGGATGATTACAAGTAAATAAATTTGTGGAGAAGAAAAGAATATAGGATATAAATAGGGAAAATGTGACTCCAGAAAAGCTCTTGTCTCAAATTATTAAGGAAAGAAAAGATGTCCTATGTGAATGGATGACTAACATATTTTCCTGCTTAGATTTCTTATTTTGTAAATCACTTTGAATGTCAGACCTGCCAATGCCAAGGTCATCTTTGACACTGTGTGTGTTTTTATGTGTATCTGTCTGTGTTCATTTGATAGTCCCATGTTTTCAAAAGCCCAGTATGTTCCAAATTTCTGAAATTCCATACAGAGCTCTAAATGATATAATCCTGTGTAGAAATTTAAATCACCCATGATATAGGGAATTTCAGTACTGACAAGTACTACTGTTAATTTCTGAAAGAAAATGCACATTCCCTCATATCTTAGAATGTTTCTCCAGAAGAAAATATTTTTGCCTTATCTACTTAAGACAAGAATAATATTTAAATATAGAAATCGCCTTTTTATTTCTGAATTTTCCTTACTTATATTACCTTCCTTATTTTTTTTGTTCTTTGGGGGTTAATTAATCTTCCTTATCTTATAGTGCCACCTATTGGTAAATAATAAATATTGCCGATTTTAGAACTTTAAGATATAAATATGCCTAAAGCTCACTTCACCTCCTAGTGAAGTTCCGTAGATAGCAGAGAGATCCATCCTTTTGCCCTTAGAATTCCTCATCTCAAGGGGAAAAAAGCAATATTTAATCATTTACACTATTTTCCCATTCTGAGTATTTGGTGTGTTCTTGGCAGCAGTAAGTTCTAAGTCTATTTCCCAAGATCTGGGAAACACAATAAAAAGCAAAATGGGTTATTTGGACTTTTATATTGAGTCTGTTTGTTTAAAGGAAGAATGGGCAAAACTTCTTTCTTCTCTACACATAAAGAGAAAGCTTCAGTATGGCAACGATGTCCTTCCCAAGAAAACAGCAAATGAGGTCTCATTTGTGAAGACCCACCTCTGATAAATTAAACATATAGCCTGGTGTGAAGCTGAAGGAGTGGATGGAGGGGCTACCAAGTCGTGATTTTTTAGAGATTCTCTTCTAGAACTATCTGCAGCTCTCATGTCTGTAGGGGTAACTCTTTTACTTCCAATCTGAGTGCAGGACTGGATCCACCCCTGGTACCTGCTCAATATGGATGTGGATCTCTTGGGTTTTCTCCCTTTCAGTAGGATTGTGAGATACAGACTAAATAGGAACAATTTAGAAAAACTACTTCTTATCACCAAATGGGGATAAGCGGTTCACTAATAGGCTCTTGTTCATTTCAAATCAGTCAATGAAGCCTGAATTTCTCTTTTGTGAGGAGGGGGGAAGTGAGTGTCAGTCGGTCAATCTGCTTCAGGATTCTTCACATCTATGCCAGGCATCCTATCTAAATTGATAAAAGTTGGGAAATAGGATACGTTGCATGTAGAAGGAATTTCTGAGTCGCAGAACTCTAGAAACATCCCATTTACTTATAAAATTGCTCCTTTTTATCGTCTCATCCTTTTCCAATGCCATTAATCACACTTCTTTTACAAGAAATTAATAATGAATACTCTAAACCAACAGGAATCTTTAAAGTTCTTTAAAAAGCAAGCAATGTGACACATGTATTCAAATATGTCTCTCATTCTCTAGTATTGAATTACATGTCAGAGAAGAACTATTTGATGATAAACAACCAAAAGAATTTATATGATGTCATCTTCAGAAGGCTGAGAGCATAGAACAATTTTAATAACTCACTGCCACCATTAAAGTTATTCATTACATGGAAATGAGAAAACACAAGCACACTGGGGAGACATGCTTAACTTTTAGCAAAGGGAGTATATCTTAAAAGGAATTTCCTTCCATTTTCAATCTCTAAAAGTAAAAGAAACATCCTTACTTCATTTAGATACAGACTTTCCCTGAGTGTTGATCCACCATATGGTTTCTAAAGACCCAGGAAACAGAGCCTCTAAATATTTGCACGAGGAAAGCATTCTTTAAAGAACAGACAACCCAGGAGATTTGCCAAGGCAATCATTCAACACAGCTTCCTAATATCCCTGCAGAAGAAACAGAATGTCTTCACTATTTAAAGTGCACCCCAAGATTAGGAGATACAATGATCTAAGCCCCTCAAAAGTGTAAGAGTTGAAGATAATAGTTATGTTTTTAGAAAATTTTTTCAAAGTTTTCTTTCTGATTCACTCAACATTTTCTCAAAAGCACTGAGCAAGAACTTCAATAGTATTAGGAGAAACAGATGTTAACCCTTCATTTATCACTAAAAACTAGGGTTACTTGCATTCATTTAAGAAGGATGGGGAAACGAGAAACTTATTTCTCAGACCTTAAAGTGGGATGGTTAACTTAAGACTGTAGGGGACAGTGTGTTGCGTGAGGGAACAACTAAGGTAGCTGGCGTTTATTAAGCACTTACTATGTTCTATACAATGTGCTAAAAGCCTCTTATTCTAATCACTCAGGAAGATACTATCATTAGTTCCATGTACCATGTAATTTGTCCAAGGTCACTCCTCAAATAACTGGCAAAGCTGATACTCAAATCCAGATTAATCTAACTGCAAGTCAAGATGCTATCCTACCTCATTATATGATGGTAAGCACAAGGTCCTGTGGAAGAACAATTCTGAGGAGGTTTGCAAGACTTCATAGAGGAGATGGTCATCTTAGCTGAGACCTGAAGGACAAACAGGGGTTAATTAAGCAAAGTAGGAACAGGAAGACTGTACCAGGATAAAGGAACATAAGAAAGCCTAGAGTAAAGGAAAAAATAACATTTAAGAACAGTGAATAATATTCTGTGGCTGAAGCACAGTGCTTGAGGGGGATAGTGAGAGGAAATCATGATAAAAAGATTAAGAGATCATGGAGGACATTATTTGCCAAATTAGAGAATTTGGAATTTATCATGAAAGCAATGGCAGGACCCACGTTAAACAAGAAAGTGCCATGATCAGATTTGTATTTTTTAAGATGTTCACTCTGGAGCAAGAAAACAAAATATATGGGAGAGGTTGAGACTAGAAATTAGAACAGTTTGGAGGTGGCTTCAGTTTTTTGTGAAAGAAATTATGGTGAACAGAACTAAAACAAATGCTGAGAAAATGAGAGAGAAACAGATTTGAGAAATACTTGGCAAGTAGAAATGACTGGACTTGGAGACTGGATGTGGGAGACAAAGGAGAGGGAGGAGTCAAGTATGACTTTTAGGTTCTGGCACAGATCCCTGGTGGGTAAAAAAAAACTGAGACTGAGAGAAAAATTTTGGATATTATGGGTTTATACATACCTCCTGCAATCATCTCTGATATGTTGTTACCAGCCTTTTTAAAAGATCCTGTGGGGAAACTACAAACTCTCCTCTAGACTCTGAATTCTGAAACAGCTTCTTCATTTGATTAATATTTTCAGGGTGCATTGTATGCATATGATGTTAGGCACTGGGGGAGGATAACAGAAGAAGCATAAGCTATGATATTTCCCCTCTAACACTTTGTTGGGAAGATAAAAAATATAAACCTAAAAATAAATGAACTTATAGAAATGACTGCCAGAATAGGTGACTATATAGCAAAATCAGCTAACACTTTTATAGTTTCATAGTATAGCAGTATGTATATTAATCTAGATAGGCTAGTTGACACTGTGACATAATCTATTACTAGTCTACAGCAGGTCCAGGCAACTCTCCAGAACAGATATCCTCAACAAGATGACTAGAATTCAAGAATGTTTAAGTATTAGGGTACTGCTTCCTCTGGCAGAGCAAGTCAGGAGGTCGACTTCAAGTGGCAGTGATGGTGTGGGCAACAGTAGGGAACTATGATCTTCCTCTATGCTCAGAGGTGGAAGAGAACCAAATATTGCTTAACAGTTATATCTACAACACTGTGTCAAGCACTAAACTAAATCCTTTGTAAATATTAATTTTGTGTGCCTACTTAGTCACTCAATCGTATCCAATTCTGTGACGCCATGGACTACAGCCGTCCAGGCTCCTCTGTCTATGGGATTTCCCAGGCAAGAATACTGGAGTGGGTTGTCATTTCCTCCTCCAGGGAATCTTTCTAACCCAGGGATCGAACCCACGTCTCCAGCAGCTCCAGCATTAGCAGGGGGATTCTTTAACACTGAGCCACTTGGGAATCTCAATATTAACTTTACATCCCCCAAATGAGTTAGGCACCATTATTTGGCCTCTTTAACAGATGCAGTAACAGTCATAACAAAGTTAATGAACTGCTCCAAAGTCAAAACGTTTATAAACAATAGACTTGGGATTTGAAGCTTGGGAACACAGGCTCTACAGTTCTGTCTCTCAAGTGTTCTGCTACACTGATTCACATGACAATTCTTCTGCTTACTCAAGAGGTAGAAGAGATCAACATAGGAAACAGTGTGTTTTAACTTGGACTTGTGAATTAGAAGGATGTGTTTTGAAAAGAGTGAGAAGAATGGCATCCTTGGAACAGGGCATTGGTATTGGGAAGCAATGGAAAATAAGATGGTTGAACATCAAATTCATCTGAATGTAATCCAGAACAGTGCTAGAGTCCATGCAGAGAACCTACATGAAGAGCTGCCTCACATGCAAACAGTGTGATGAAATTATATACCCTGCTCACACCAAATACACACGTGCACACACACATACACATTCTACAGTACTGAAGTGACAAAACCACCTTTAGAAGTTTGTTCCTTTGCTCATCAGTTAATAAACATTATTGAGTCCCTCTATGTACCAGACACCATGCTTAAGTTCTAGTAAACTAAGTTAGAAATACCCTGCTGATAAGTGACAACATGGTGAGCAACAGCAAAAACAAAATAAAGCATAGTCCTTTCCACTTGTAATCTAGCTATTATCCTCTCTCAATTTGGCCACAAGGCACAGAATATCACTCTGTGTACTTTAGGCAAAAGGAATTTTTTTAAGAGAGGATAACAGGAGAATGGAGATTTAATAGAAAAAACTCAGAGACAAAGGAGCGAGGAAGCAGACTGCAGAAACAGTTTACTCACCACTGTTAAGAGTAAATGAATGTCAACTGATTTTCATTTCTGTTACCCTCTATTAAACTTTTACTTCCAATAATAAAGCTTCTGACTTTTCCAGTTTGGGTTATAGCCATCCTTTATTTAGGAAAAGAGAGGCCCAACTAAAGTACCACCAAACTGTATCCCATAGTGAAGAGGTAATTCATCTAAAAGAAATTGGGTTGCATTAAAGAAGTGTGAATGGATGTTCTCTATCCAAAAATCAACTAGTGTTTTATCCAAACTTGTTAAATTCAGACCTATGAGTGACAAAATTTATTCCAACAACATATCTTTAACAACAAAGGAAAGTAAATTTCTCTCTACAGTAATCTAAGGGGTATAGCTTAAAATAGACAGACATAAGGACATGGACCAACATACACAAATACACATACATATGAAGAGACATTTCTTATCTTTAAAATTCATATGGATTTTCCATTTTACTTTATAAACTATATATCTTTATTTTAATAAAAATTTTAAGAGATAAACAACTATGATGCTTGTAATAATATCTAATACTTATTGAGCTCTTAATCTTTAACATATATCAATAACCTCAGATATGCAGATGACACCACCCTTATGGCAGAAAGTGAAGAAGAACTAAAGAGTCTCTTGATGAAAGTGAAAGAGGAGAGTGAAAAAGTTGGCTTAAAGCTCAACATTCAGAAAACTAAGATCATGGCATCCAGCCATATCACTTCATGGCAGATAGATGGGGAAACAGTGGAAACAGTGGCTGACTTTATTTTTCTGGGTTCCAAAATCACTGCAGACGGTGAATGCAGCCATGGAATTAAAAGGCGCTTACTCCTTGAAGGAAAAGTCATGACCAACCTAGACAGCATATTAAAAAGCAGAGAGATTACTTTGTCAACAAAGGTCCATCTAGTTAAAGCTATGGTTTTTCCAGTAGTCATGCATGGATGTGAGAGTTGGATTATAAAGAAAGTTGAGGACTGAAGAATTGATGTTTTTGAACTGTGGTGTTGGAGGAGACTCTTGAGAGTCTTTTGGACTGCAAGGAGATCCAATCAGTCCATCCTAAAGGATATCAGTCCTGGGTGTTCATTGGAAGGACTGATGTTGAAGCTGAAACTCCAATACTTTGGCCACCTGGTGCAAAGAGCTGACTCATTAGAAAGACGCTGATGCTGGGAAAGATTCAGGGCAAGAGAAGAAGAGGACGACGGAGGATGAGATGGCTGGATGGCGTCATTGACTCGATGGCCATGGGTTTGGGTGGACTCCAGGAGTTGGTGATGGACAGGGAGGCCTGGCATGCTGTGGTTCATGGGGTCTCAAAGAGTCAAACATGACTGAGTGACTGAACTGAACTGATACACATTTTTTTATAACCTAAATAATTACTGACAATATTTTAAAATGGAAACTATTATCTTTATTTCACAGACAAGAAAAATGAGGCTCAAAGGGACCAAGCAACTTCTACACAGTTAATAAGAGGTAAGTAAGAGGTAGAAGCCAGATCTTGGCCCAGGCCTGTGAAACCTGAAGCTTGTGCTCTTTGCCATTAAGCTATCTGATGTATTAATAATGTATAAGCACTTTGTTTTTTGTTACAGGTTGTAAATAGCATTACTTCTTTGGACATAATAATTATTGTAATTTCATCAATATTTCATTATTCTGAAATTTAAAATAAATATTTTCCAAGTTATCACTGCACTAGAGCGGTAATTGATTTAGAAATCTTTTATTCATGAATCTAAAACTAAATTTCTTTCTCTGATGACATGATTTTAAAAGCTATTCCTATAGCTTCATATTTTTTTCAATTAAAATGTAACAATTCCATTTAATATACATAAGTATTTTCAGAATTGATAAGGCGTCAGTCTATTCACTTTTAACTATCTTAATATAATAGTATGTTTTCAGATTGGGGTGTTAATGAAATATATACCAAATTCTTGAAGACAATTATGAAATACCTTTTAGGTCTTACTGCAATATAATTCTGTAAAAATACACTTGAAAATGTCCTTTCATATTCACAAAAAATCAGAAAAATAATCTATAGAGTATCTAGTCCTAATCTTTACTTGGCAAGAAGAATCACCACAATAGTGATAAGTGCAGATAGAAGTGACATTGTGATGAATGTTCCAATATTTCAATTCTGAAGGATTTATAAGAGGAAAATGTCTCTTTCACAGTCCAAATCTGTGCTTTTTTACTGAGTGGGGGAAATGAAGCGGTTAAAATAGTCTCATTTCTATGGTAAAATATTTTATGACTGTGTCTACATGATGCCAAGGCATGACTGATTTGGAAATTTCAATAAGGTTAAAGAAATTGTACAGTTTAGTGAAACAATGAGTCAGAATGATAATTTGGTTTAGTGGGGCCACTTGGTTGCCTTTTAACCTTCAACTGGTATAGTTTGTGTATATAGATAAAACTCAAGTCATTTATCATCTGTGAATTTATCTTTCAATGTGTCCCCACTATCATCCATGTCATCAAAATAAGACCAATCACAATGTGAAGCTCTGAAGTAGATGCCAAATAATTACCACCAGGATGCTTTCTTTTTCTGTAGGTGGTAGAAATTATAACTAAAGTTGAATGTAAAAGAAAAAAATATTCTGCTAACAAAATAAAGCCATTTTGAAAAGGATATATTTCAAAGTAACCAATAATTATATTTTTAGCTTATTTTTCCAATAAAGGTATTTTAAGCTGAAACAAGTTGTTTACTCCATTCGAAAAAATACTACACATTAGGGGAGAAAAGAGATTAACTTTATACTTTTATGAAATTGTGAAAATATTTTCATTTTCCTCAATTATATATCTACCAAAAGTATCATTCCTAAAGTGACTTGTATGTATGCATTTTATTAAATTAGAAAAGCTTAGGGCTGAAAATTGTAATTAATATTATATAGATGACAATATACATTTGATCCTTTTGTTTACAGGAAGAAATACATTGTTAAAGAACACGAATTAAACATCACAAAGCAGTGGCTGAGTCTTGAAGCATTATGAAGATAAGGAACAACCACATGAAAGCACACACACACAAAAATAATAGAAAAATTTTTGTCAAAAGGTCAGAACCTGTCAGGAATACCTGCTACAATTCAATTCAATGTAATCTACTTTTATCAAAATAATGTGAAAATAGGAATCATATTATGTAGGAGAGAAGGACAGTTATCCTATGCTGCAGAAAGCCTATGATATTTAGCTCAGAGAGGCCTTTACCCATTTAAAAAAAAAGAAGTGCAACACTAAACAAATGCACCAAACAGATAATTGCATTAAAAAATTACTGCATTTATACTTCCCCACACATTCAAAGATTGTGTGGATGTGGAAAGCTTTGTTCCTTTATTTTTTTAAACAACCAAACTGATTGATCACAGACTGTCTTATACAGTGGCTTGTGTTGACACTCCTGGTGAATATATTTTGCTAAACTGATCTTTAGACTATGAAAATCAACTGAGTTCCTCCATTTCAGATCCAATGATCTACAGCTAAATGGCCTAAAGAGAATGGATATGTGTTCAATGTACATTAATTTTGTCAAGTAATTACTTATTTCCTTAACACAACAATTTTATTGATAATCTACTCAGTTCACAACACTGTGCTGGATACTGTTAGGAACTCTTTACTAAAGGGAAGAGGGATAAATGAAGAGTTTGGGATTGATATACACACACTGTGTTAGTCACACAGTCATGTCTGACTCTTTGTAACCCCATGGAGTGTAGCCTGCCAGACTCTTCTATCCATGGAATTCTCCAGGCAAGAACACTGGAGTGAGTTGTCATTGCCTTCTCCAATGCACACACTACTATTACATATAAAATTGATAAACAACAAGGAACTATACTCAATATCTTGTAATAAGCTATAATTGAAAAGAATGTGAAAAAGAATATATATATATATATGCATAACTGAATCACTTTGCTGTATACCTAAAATTAACACAACATTGTAAATCAATAATAATTCAATGAAATAAAAATATTTTAAAAGATAAGCTGGCTTTTTTGTAGCATACTGCCCTTCTCCTTCTCTTTATTTAAATTTAGATACATCAAAATTATAAAACAACTTTCATAAGAAATTATTACCAGTATAGGGCTCAAGCAGGAATGAGTTGGCTCTTAAAGCACTGTATCTGATAAAAGGACTTTAGGTAATATATCAGCATTGTGGTACAACCAATATCAGACTTTATTCTTGAGGTTCTCCTGGCTGCCAAGATCTCTGTCCTTTTTCTTGCACTGTGGGAAATTATTAAAGTTGACTGTATTCAATATCTGGTCTTCCACTGAGCTAACTAGTTAAGTACCTAAAAGCTCATTTTTCTTAATATGATGACAAAGTAGTGGTTTTTTCAGGCTAAATGGAGCATGCAAAAAGCAGAATCTTTTTTTTTTCTTACCATCTCAGCCTGGGCCAACCTAAAATGAAAGATATGTAATACATTTTACTATATGATAAATGGTGTATGCCCCCAATCATCTGTATTTCAAGTCTCAAGCATTTGTAAGTTTCTCAACTAGAACTTGCTAACTTATGAAACAGTTCTATGCCATTAGTCAGTTTGCTCCATTGAGTTTTGGAGAGCAATTCAGTAAACTGGCAATCAAAAGGGTAAGGGCAAGCCCTGCAGAAGAGATCAAGGATATTGGGTTCTAACAACCCAATTTTGGCACATATATATCCTGAGTCATAGTTTCTTCTATGATTTTTCAAAGAATAGTTTAACAGACTTATTATCACTAAGCATATCATCCATTTTGAAAGGAGAAAAAAATAAGACAAAAGATAGAGTCTATTAGGCATAATGACAATACCCAGCATTCATTGAGTGACTAAAGTGGGCCCGGTGCTTGACAATCCTTATTTAATGTGAATATTGAAACTCACAAGGGTCCTATCTGTATTCATCTTCAGAGCTATCCTAACAAAAATGGAAGGGGTTAACAACATAAATTTATTTTCTCACAACTCTGGAGGCTAGAACTTTGAGATCAAGGTGTTGGCAGATATGATGTCTTGAGGCTGCTCTCTTTGGCTTGCAGATGGCCATTCTCTCCTTGTCTTCACATGATCTTCCCTCTGTACTTATCTATGTGTATATTTCCTCTTTCTGTGAGGACATCAATCAGATTGGATGAGGGTCCACCCTAATAACTTAATTTTAGCTTGTCACATTCACAAGTACATGGGGTTAGCACCTCAACATATGAATTTGGGGAGGAAGATTCATAATTCAGCTCGTAACAGTTAAGTAATCCACCCAATGGGCTTTTGTGGTGGTTCAGTGGTAAAGAATTTACCTGCTAATGCAGGAGATATAAGTTCAGTCCCTGGGTCAGGAAAATCCCCTGGAGAGGGAAATAGCAACCCTCTCCAGTATTCTTGCCTGGGAAATCCCATGGATAGAGGAGCCTGGCAGCTACAGTCCATGGGGTCACAAAAGAGTCCGACATGATTTAGTGACTAAATGACAACAACAACAACAATTCACCCAACATCACACAGCTAGTATATGGGTAATCTCGAATTTGCATCCAGAACCATCTGACTCTCCAGTCTTTGCTGTCTTTCCTTTTACTAAGTCAATGGTTTAAGAATAAAAATAGCCTATATTTCTAAGAAATACAATAGTTAATTGTTTTCTCTTTTTTAATAAACTACCAGAGTTGCTCTAATAAATATGAAATGACTTTTTCCCTCTCTTCTAGGAATTAGATCTCACATACATTGATTTCTCCAAAACAATTTGAGACAGCATGCAGAAGCACACATTTGGTTGTGGACTAGAAGTCAGTGTGTTCTGCCTCAACCCAAAAACTGTAGTTTGCCCTTATAGCAAGGCTAAGTTTCAGAAACCAGTGAATGAGTCATGGTCACCTATTCTTTCTTTCCTTGTTCACTCCAAATATTCAGAACATAAAGACATAAAATGCACTACATTTTTGGCAGAATTGTGAATATAGCAAAGCCACACCTGTAATGTGGGAGACCTGGGTTTGCCCCCTGGGTTGGGAAGATCCTCTAGAGAAGGGAAAAGCTACCCACTCCAGTGTTCTGGCCTGGAGAATTCCATGGACTGTCCATGGGATCGCAAAGAGTCGGACAAGACTGAATGACTTTCACTTCACTTCTCTTCACACTTGTATATAACTGTAATAAAGCAAGGCATTCGTGTTCATCT
Source organism: Antilocapra americana (assembly GCA_007570785.1). Lineage (NCBI taxonomy): Eukaryota > Metazoa > Chordata > Mammalia > Artiodactyla > Antilocapridae > Antilocapra > Antilocapra americana. The sequence continues at coordinate 2,832,704 of ML660681.1, read as the reverse complement.
TACAACTACATTCAAAAAAATTAAACAGCAACAAAATGTAAGTAAACATTGCCAAGTTACAATTCATAGCAATACATTTTTATATTTCAGGATATGTAAATATGCTATGTAAAATGTTCCCCAATTAAGTTTTTTCTTTTTTTTCTATAACATCTTTTGTCAGTTTATTTTTAAATCACTCCCAATATCCATGATTTAAAGACAGTGTTCATGAAATAGCCAGATGTTCATGATCAGCAATATTATCTCTAATTTTATCCCACTGTCTTACTTCCAATCATTATCGTTGGAAGAATCACAATGCATTGGTCCGGCTTGATGCAACAGAAGAGAACTTTGTAAGAACCTTCCCTGAGCACACATTTTGGAGTTTTGAAGGGTAGAAAGGTTAAACAGCAAAGATGAAGGTTAAGCCATCAAAGTAAAAGTCCATATTTCATGGAATTACTTGATTTACTTACCACTTTTCCTTGAGGTCTGACAGACATACTGGTGATTAGGTTAACTCCTTCAAACAGATTTATATGTTCTGGGAAATGTTTGTTTGACCTACCCTTAGAGATGTTTTGATATAAGGCTTAATTTTTTTTAACAATTTGGTAATTCTTAAAGAATGAAGAAGAGCAGAAGTAAATATCAAATGTTATATATTCCAGTGGTAAATTAAGCTTATAGAAAGTGGTGGGGGCTTCAGGGAGTGGTGTTAAAGCTTCTAAAGGTCTGACATGTTGTTCTATAGCTGCTGATTCTCATAAGTGTTCAAGTTTACATGAGATATGTATCATTTGCAGGTGACCTCAACCAGATAGCTCTACAAGTTTTCCTCTTTAGAATATTAGATTTGTCTTTTTCTTTCTTTCTAGTCTGCAGCCAAGCTCATTAGAAAGCCCAGGTGTTTCTTTGTAGATAGCCAAATAAAATTTTAATGACATTAGACTGCAGAATAAAAGGCATAAATGCTTTACACATAGAACATAGTGAATAGATGTTAAACAGAGTACAGTTTCCTCAATTTGCCCCATCAGTCAAAAGGGAAAAGTCTCCTGAAGAATACGTAATAAGGTATTGTACCTATCCCTGCATCTTATTATCTAAGGGCCTTATTATTTCAGTGTCACATTTTTTTCAAGTTTTCTTGGGTAATATTTTATTCTAGTCTTTTAAAATAGCTTTTAATCAGCTTTAACCTAAAAATAAAATGTTAGTATTCTCAACTGTGAAATTGATGAGATCTCTATTTAACCCTTACCTCCACCCTGATTTTCATAATCAAGGATTTATTTGATATTAAAAGATCTTATTACAGTTCCCAACACCTTCCTTCTACTCATGTCCAATACCTCCACCAAAGTGATCATTTTAGTTTAAAATTATATTTATATTTGTATAGTCCACCCCCCCACCCCGATAACATAAAAAATCCAAGATCACCCTTTAGAGACCACATTCAGAAAGTGAGACCACATTCAGAAAGTGAGACTATATTTATATTTGTATAGTCCACCCCCCACCCCGATAACATAAAAAATCCAAGATCACCCTTTACAGACCACATTCAGAAAGTGAGACCTGAAAGTGGTCTAATTTATTTTATGGGTCTCCTACTGTGTCACAGTAAAAATAAATTTGCATGTTTATGTATGTGTGTGTTTTAGTAAGAGCTGCTACCTGTATAAAATATCTGGTTTTCTCAGGTATTTTGAAAAATCTAAGTGGCACAGTCGAGCTAGTAGTTATAAGAGATAAATGAAAAAAAGCTCTCCAATTTCTCAAATATTTATTTGCTACAACAACAGTCTTCCGGGGGGTGGGGGGACAAATGGAAGTGTTTTGCATGTGTGGAAATAGCTGATTTTAATATCATACCATCCAGGTATAATTCATGTACAGGGCACTGCATGACCTACACTAATATGAAGAGGCAAATACAGTGAATGGGCCTACCCAATATCTAAATTTCAGGAAGGACTTGACTAAAGAGCTGTTTCCCCAAATTTCAGAGTTAGAATATGATGTTCATATTCCTGAAGTTGTATTGATAGGCCAGCTTTGTTCTTTTAGTACTGCCTAAAATGCTCATTTTTTTGAGTTCTTCAAATGGGTCTGTTCTTTCCTGCATTCATATGTTCCCTCTCCTAGAATATGCCCACCACCACCATCCTACCCCACAAGTCACAGGCACTGTTTCTGCTTAGCTAACTCTTATTCATCATTCAATTCTCAATTTAAATAGTGCTTCCTCAGAGAGGACTTTACTCAACACTGCACTATCAAATCAGCTCTTTTCTAATGTAAAGAAAAGAATAAATAAATTTTAAAAAATAAATAAAAAGTGACATGCAAACAAAGAGTTACACTATAAAGTTACAAAATAAAAAATCAGCTTTTGCTCATTATTCTTTCTCACAGATTTTGATTTTCTTCCTTCATGTAATTTCATAACATTTATACATATTTAGTGTGCTAATGTCTACTTCTCACAGTACACTGTAAAATAGTAATTACTTCTCTTCTCTGGTATAGTCCTACACTCCATCTCTTCCACCAAGACAGAATCTCCTGATGTTATATTTCCTTTGAACTATTGACAATCAGTTTCAAAATCAACTTGCATTTTAAAGCATAGCTCCTATTCTCAAATAATGAGATTGACCATTTATTGATCATTTACAATGAACCAAGCACTTACATTAGTGTTAATGTAATGCAAGCACATGCATTAGTGTTAATCCTGAGGACAATGTACTGTGGGCATTATTACCTCCATTTTACAGATGACATACTACATTCAAGAAAGTTTAAATGAATCGCTCATAATTGAAGAAGTATTTATCGAATTCAGATATCAAACCCAGGTCAGGCCTCTCACAAAGCTCACGTTTGCTTTGCTATGTTATGCTCTCTCCTTTAACTACTTTAATTGAACCCTGGGGAAACTATGGAAACAGTGAGAGACTATTTTCTTGGGTTCCAAAATCACTGCAGATGGTGACTGCAGCTGTGAAATTAAAAGATGCTTGCTCCTTGGAAGAAAAGCTATGACCAACCTAGACAGCATATTAAAAAGCAGAGACATCACTTTGCCAACAAAGATCCATCTAGTCAAAGCTATGGTTTTTCCATTAGTCATGTATGGTTGTGAGAATTGGACCATAAAGAAAGCTGAGCGCTGAAGAATTGATGCTTTTGAACCATGGTGTTGGAGAAGACTCTTGAGAGTCCCTTGGACTGCAAGGAGATTCAACCAGTACATCCTAAAGGAAATCAGTCCTGAATATTCACTGGAAGGACTGATGTTGAAGCTGAAAGTCCAATACTTTGCCCACCTGATGCAAAGAACTGACTCATTGGAAAAGACTGCAATGCTGGGAAAGTTTGAAGGCGGGAGGAGAAGGGGATGACAGAGGATGAGATGGTTGGATGGCATCACTGACTCGAATGACATGAGTTTGAACAATTTCTGGGAGTTAGCGATAGACAGGGAAGGCTAGCTTGCTGCAGTCCATGGGGTTGCAGAGTCGGACATGACTGAGTGACTGAACTGAAGTCACAAAATGAGATTTTCTTAAAAACACTAAAGCAATTTCATTTATTTACTAAATGTTTAGTCCAAACCATTGTTGAATCAGTTTTCCCCTATGTAAATATATCAAAAAATACTGTCAGTGAAATATATAGATTGATTTATCTCAAATAGATAAAGTTTCCTTGAATGTGACAGCCCCTCAATTATGTATCTCTTTTACTAACTCATTCTAATATTTAATAACTCACTATTGGCTAATATTTCAAATTTATCTTAATTTTCCATTCTTATATTGATGCTAATTTACTTGAAAACACTTATTTCTCCAATAAAATATGAGGATAACTGTCTAATATTCAAGTTAAAACACCTTTGGAGATTATAGGACAGATATTAAAGTGTCCATCAAGTTGTTCTTCTCTCCAGAAATAATCCAAGGACATTTTCAATTTTCATTTGAATCCTTCAGGAATGTACTGACACTCTAAACCAAATATATATTTTGACATTGCATTTCTTCACTAATATTACCATAATGCTTTAGAGTCTCCCTATTAAAAGAGAGCTAAAAGAATGGAACTTCAAAAAATATATTAAAAAGCAAGGAAAAATGGAAAAGTATACTTCAAGAAAGAAAAGTTTATCATGTGACTGCCTGTTTGGGACCTGCAAGCTGTGTGACTTGGTGAATGGCATGATACCTTCCCTTTTCAATTTCTCATCTATACAATGTAGAGAGGGACATAGTAGTGGACTTCTAAAGTTCATTTAAGCTCTAAAATATGCAAATCTTGACTTCCTGAGCCTTAAATAATGTTCCTTGGGATTTTACATTCAGTTAATTGAAATCACATACTTTATTCACTCTGGTTTTGAAAATTATGAAATACATAATTGAAAACTATGATCTTCATAGACTATAGGTCATGATGTTTTCATAAATGTCTTTAAAAAGTTGTCACTGGTATGATAGATTATGACAAATTAGAAAGAAAGTTTTAGTGGTACTACAGTTTATAGCTTTAGTCACATAATTTAAGAGAAAAAATATTGTAAATTCATAGTCAATAAAACAATGTGACTTATTTTTTTATTAATTTATTTATTTTAATTGGAGGCTAATTGTTTCACAATATTGTAGTGGTTTTTGCCATACATTGACATGAATCAGCCATGGTTGTACCTGTGTTCCCCACCCTTAACCCCCCTTTCACCTTCCTTTAACCCATCTGTTTCTACCTAAAATGTGTAGCCTCCCTACCTCTAACAAGACATAATTTATGGAACTAAGCCTCTAGTAAACCTAATACCCACTGGAAGACAATTTCATTAACCCCCTCCTGTGCAATAACTTTCTCTGCCACATGTTCAGAAAAAAATATTTTCTAGCAGTATAATTATGTGACTATAGTAAATGACATATGTTTTCTAAAATTCACCAAAGAGATGAACTCTGACACCTGGCCTATTTGAGCTAGCTTTAACATAATGAGGGCCTCTTTTAGTCCATTTACATGAGAGATTTAAAGTTTTAGATTCTAACTTTAACTCCATTTAAAAATTGGTGATATTTAAGGATTTAGCATATCAGGTCACTCATGACATTTGCATTTCAGAAATGAATCTGATAATACTGTCTTAAGAATTACAAGAAACTCATCTGGAGTACAGTGCAAAATCCAAGCATCCCATGCTTTAGTCTCCGAATCACTGATTTTATCTGAAAGATTCAGCAGTTCTCCCTATAATTGGTTGTGTCCTTACCAACTGAAGAGTTTAACTGCCTCCACAGCATTGAAAACGTGGGCAGACATTGGAGGGAAAATTACCCAGTGATTTGGGGCTTAGTAAAAATAGGCCAAAGGCAGGTGCTGGGTAGGACAGTTGTCACCTACAGAAGAATGCCCTTGTAAACTTATTTAACAACAAGGGGCTATCACAGGATGTTCCCAGCTGCCCAATAGGGGCCTGTAGACATATATTTAAAGGTGAGATTCTGGTTGTTTCCATTTCAAAATAAACCAAATCATAAAATGGTCAAAGAAAGAATCATTTTATAAGCATGCTCAGATCATGTGAACCTCTGGTCATTTACACTGACCAAGTATTAAGACAATTATTTCATTAATTCATTTAATTGAATTCCTGTTAAAAAGACATACTAGGGAAGGTTCTAGGGACACAACAAGGAATAAGTATGACACACTTCTTTCCCTTCCAGGTCACTAAAAATCCAGCAGAAAGACACACATAGTTTAAATACAGTGTGGGCCAATAGAGGCGGACACAAGATCTTATGGTAGAATTAGATAGGTATCCAACCCAGCTTGGAAATGGTTCATAAAGATTCTCTGAAAGAGGATACTTGAGCTAAGACTTGAAATATTAGTAGTTTGCCAATGTATTAAGTGAGGGAGTAGTGTATTTTAAGCAGAGAAAATTCTAAATACAGAGCTCAAGAATGGCATGAACAATGGGTTGACAGTAACACACACAAGACCATATAGCAGTAGAAGCTAAGTTTGAAGAAACGAATCTTGGAAGTTAGCTGATGTCCTTCTTATCTGCTATTTTCCATAAAAATGAAGACCAATTCTAGCTAATTGAGGAGTATGGATATTTTGAATCCTTCATTAAGGGTTTAAAGCAATAACATTCAATTTAGCAGAGAAGGTGGTGAGGTGAATCTAACTATAGTACATGAAATATTGTCCAAGTTTTCGTTTTTATCTTAAGAACCTGAAACTTACTGAGGTGGTAGGTTGGATAGCAGTGGGCTTGATATTTTTTTTGTCTTATTTCCATCATGTGTGCTTGCCAGCAAATTTAATTCCCCACAGAGATAGTTATATTGATCAGCTAGGCTGCATTCACGAATCAATCATCCCCTCTCTCTCTCTCTCTCACACACACACAATATCACACATATACATATACACATACTATATCACACACATACATATATACACACACACATACACAAACTCTCCCTTTCTTCCCCTACCCTACCCTTGCCTCCTTATCATGCCCTGTCCCAAAAACATTATGAGGCAGCTTAGCAGTTTAAAAAGATGCATGCAATACAATAAAATGTAATAAATTTAAAAAAATAAGTGGAACCATAAGGCAAAGGAGAAAGAAAATCTATAAAGTCCAAGAGAGTTCAGTGTGTCAAATTGGTCAGGAAAAAACGTGTTAAGTCCTACACAATGGAAAAGGTGACCCACAATTTTGGGTCTAAGCTGTCAGGCAAAGGACTTAAAGAAAGATACACAATCAGATCATTCACAATGGATTTGTGACCATTGCAAACATCTTTCAAAGTGCTTTAAGCACATGGTCCTTTCTCTTCATGGGTCAAGTCACAATTTGTTTAGTTTCACCAGTGTGGTGAATTTCTGTGAGGCTTTTAAAAAAGGAAAATTTATTATCATAATTGCATAATGCTATTCCTCTAGCAACATATAGCAATGCTTTCAACGCCTTGGAATACCTTCTCCAAGATGATCTATATATCTCCTATCACCTACCAACTATTGGCCTGTCAGCAAGGATAACTCAAGATTTACTATGTGTAATTATGTTGTAGAACAGAAAAGGATAAAACATATTGATGTGATACTTGACCAGTACCCAGTCAGTTTCCTACAGGATGGAAATAAATTTAAGGTGAGAAATAAGATAGATGGTGGGGAAAGCAATTATACTGTTGGTTTCAACCACAGTATATGGCATCTCACCAGTATCACATAGCAAACTTGTTAATTCCAATAAAAATTGAAGAGAAATAGCTGGAATACAGATAATGATGCTACATCTATACAGCAAGAAAGTACTTTTCGTTTCAGTGATCATATTATGTTATAAACACAGTCTCCAATGAAGACTGGATGATTCATCAAATCAAATTTATTTCCTAAAAGTTTTTCCCCCTTTTTAAAGGGTTCTGTTTATTTAATGAAAAGATTGTGATTCAAAGGTGAAAGGATATCAACCAACTTACTCCCAACACCCTACGAGGCAAGCTGCAGGCAAAAATCTAATTGTCACAAACAGAAATATTGTACTAAACTAAGTGCATTTCACTTGTCAACTTTGTTCTGTGGTCCCTATGGAGGAAATGGCCAGGGAGTCTTCAATCCTACTAAGCCTTTACTTGTGAAAATGATACAATTTAACTAATTAAGATAGACAATATTTGAATTGGAAAACAGACACATATTCGTGCTCTGAGCTTTAAAACCTGTCAAGCTTCTATGTGTGGGGAAAAGGTGAGGAAAACTGAGAATAGACACATTGCTGGCTGGAGTAACTCCCAAATCCCTTGCAGGAAAGGTAAATATAGTTTATTTAGAGAGGATCTCGAGGAATGTTTTTCATTTATATAAATCTCCTAACTAGGTAACACAGTTGCAATATTCTGAATATGCCTCTTTATCGTGAATATAACATTGAACACAACTTCTAAATATTCTTTTGAACAACTTACATCTTTGGGTCTAAAAAACATTAAAGGTTGGATTTTAAAGATGACTTTTTCCTATACAAAGAAAGGAAAATGTACAGTGAGTAAGACAAGCACTTATGAAGTCCAAACTCATAAATCTTAAATTCTCCTGATAGTTGTTCCTAAGGAAATAGGCAGTTCTGGAGGGGACCATTCAATGAACACTGGGATTACATCTCTCAATGAGTTTCCGTGTGCTAGCCCGTGTTCCATAACCTCCTGGTAATGAACTACAAGCTTAAGGAAGCAACTCTTTCAGTTAAAAAGTCTTTCATTCCCTTGGAATTTTCTGGATTCAGAGGTCCCTAAACCAGCCTCTGTCTTAAGCACCTGTACACCTTGGGGGAGCTAACAAATGTACCTGGCTGATTACTACTGCTGGTGTTGATTTTGAATTATAAGAATTTCAAAGACTTATTTCAAACTTGAATTTCTAGCCCTGATATGAATTTCAGATTCTCTAGTTTTTAAAAGATGAATAAATTGCCCACTGTGATTCATAACCTTTTGACTTATGTTAACAATGCTGAGGCTAACTGGCATTAGGTAAACCTGGAAGCCTGTTTCAGTATCAGTTTGAAAGCAACCAGGTTGTCAAGGGAAAGAATGTAGGGAGCAGATGGACTCTTCAGAAATCTCATGATCTTTCCTCTCACAAGGGTCCCCCTTTAGACAAAGGATAAAGAGTAATATAGAAGAAAGTAAGAATCATAGTAAAATAAAACACCATATTTCCAGTTAGGAAGAAAGTTACCTTTGTGAAATTGATGCAGTGCCAAAGGAGGTCTCTGCAGGTACTAGGCTTGATGATGAATCATGTAATGTGAATATTGATTTAGAATTTAATAATTAAATCTAATATGCCTTTTTAAGGTTGCACAATCTCTTCTTCCCCTGCAGGTAATTCCTGCTGTGACAAAGCAGGACTTAGGCAGTAAAAGGGTTTCCTTAGCCTAATATCTAGTAGTTCCTTAAATTTCTTTCAGTTTGTAATTTACCACCTTTCACAACTTCCAAGTACAGCCTCAGGTCCAGCTACTATTGAATGACTGACCTCTTCCATATCATAAAACTCCCTTTCCCATGAGCAGTTGGGCAACTTCCTTCAGAAGCCACTAAGAGGCACTTCATGCATAACAAAGTCCCTGCTGAACTGTACAATAGCTACCAAATTGCTCAGATAGCCAAGGAATTACACTATTAGAGAATTTCTCAAGGCTCTCTAGAGCCACACTAGAGAAGCAAGTCTTTAAAGTATTATGTATCTGACACTACTCAAAAATCCCTCTTGTGTCCTAAGATAGGGCTCTGAGTTCTTTTTTCCAATTTTTCCTAAAGTGACTTTGGAATAGGCCAATATAGTCAGTTGATCAACTCACATAACTAGGAGCCTAACCACCACACACTGCCTTTGCACAACTTTTCTACCTTAAGAGCAAAATAGCATACCTGGGATAAAGTTTATTGGCATCAGCGATTGGGTTTGCAAGCATGTGTACAAGACCATGTAAGTGGGGGAGGAGTTGCCATATGCGGAAGTAAATGGCACTATCACCACCCATCCACATAACCCAAAACACTAGAAATCATCCTTAACACCCCCTCAATTGATAGCCATATCTCACCACCAGTTTCCACTGATTTTACCTTGCAAATAAATCTTGACACTGTCCACTTCTATCCCTGCCCTCCAGCACCCAATTTCAAAGAACCATCACCAGCCAACAACACAGCCTCAGCCTCTTAACTTTTCTCCCTGCATTTGTCCATTACAATCTATCCCCAATATTACAACCAGGGTGATAGTTTAAAAACATAAATTCTTTAATGATTTCCAATCACTCTTAGGATAAAGACCAAAATCCTTACCTTGGTTTATGAAGGCCCTGAAAGTCCCTGCCTAGCTTGCCATCCAAATTTCCTTCTACTCTCCACACAGTTCTCTGTGCTCCAGCCACATAGTAACTGTCAGTACTCACTCTTCAAGATCCCTCATGTTTTAGGGCTCTTGAAAATGCTATTCTTTCTGCCTAAATTGCATTTCAGCACACTTCCCCTGACTTATCTGGTTAATTTTTATTGTTCAGTCACTCAGTCATGTCCAGTTCTTTGTGACCCCATGGATTGCAGTGCACCAGGCTTCCCAGTATCTCCTTGAGTTTGTCCAAACTCGTGTCCATGTACTTGATGATGCCATTCAACCATTTCATTAACTGTCGCCCCCTTCTCCTCCTGCCTTCAATCTTTCCCAGCATCAGTCTTAACCAATGAGTTTGCTCTTTGCATCAGGTGGCCAAAGTATGGGGGTTTCAGCTTCAGTCCTTCCAATGAATATTCAGGGCTGATTTCATTTAGGATTGACTGGTTTGATCTCCTTGCAGTCCAAGGGACTCTCAAGAGTCTTCTCCAGCATCACAGTTTGAAAGCATCAATTCTTTGGTGCTCAGCCTTCTTTGTGGTCCAACTCTCACATCCTTACATGACTACTGGAAGAACAACAGCTTGGACTATATGGACCTTTGAATGCAAAATGATGTCTCTGCTTTTTAATATGCTGTCTAGGTTGGTCATTGCTTTTCTTCCAAGGAGTAAGGGTCTTTTAATTTCATGGCTGTGGTCACCATCTGCAGTGATTTTGGAGCCTAACAAAATAAAGTCTGTCACCGTTTCCATTTTTCCCCATCTATTTGCCATGAAGTGATGGGACAATATGTCATGATCTTAGCTTTTGGAATGCTGAGTTTTAAGCCAGCTTTTTCACTCTCCTCTTTCACTTTCATCAAGAGACTCTTTAGTTCCTCTTCACTTTCTGCTATTAGGGTGGTGTCATCTGTAATCTGAGGTTATTGATGTTTCTCCCAGCAATCTTGATTCAAGCTTGAGCTTCATCCAGCCTGGCATTTTACATGATGTACTCTGCATATAAGTTATATAAGCATGGTGACAACATATAGCCTTGACATACTCCCTTTCCAATTTCTACTTAATTTCTACTCAATATTAAAATTTCATCTGAAATGTCAATTCTTTGGGTAAATCTGTCTTGCTTCTCCTTTACCTGAAGAAAAAATTATGTCCCCTTGTATATTATCACAGTTCCTTGTATTTTCCTTGTTATTGGCTCAGGTTTTAATTATAAATTCCTAGACTTTTTAGATTGATATAGGTCTCCCTCACTAGAATATAAGTTCAGGACATGAGATCAGTCTTAGCCACCATTTTATGCCCAGACACATAGACGTACTCAGTGGGGATAGATTAAAAGGACAAACAGAAAAATAAATGAATGAACAACAAATATTGCTGCCCAAAAAGTACCATAGGTGCGAGTTATGAATAAAACAATCTTTTAGATAGATAAGAGGCATATACACACTTCCAATAAATTCACCAGCAGGAATGGATTTTTAAAACAGACAGAAGGAAACAGTGTTATTGTTGTTATTATTTGTTATGATTATTACAAATGAAAGCATGAGTAAAAGTAAGAAATTGGCTTACCTTATTTAGGGGCTAGCAGCACCATGGGCAGAATGTTGTTATTATGGAGGAAAAAAACCACAAAGCTAGATGGGTTCACATTTTGGAAGGTTTTAAATGCTAGTGGGAGGGAACATAGTCCACTGACAGCCAAGCATCATGTATAAGCAGATAAGAAACCCAACAAATACAAAGATGAATTGCACTGAAAACAGAGAGCAGATGAGGCTATTTGGTTTGAACCTGGCTGGTTTAAAATATGACCACTTGTTCATGATAGTCAAATACTAGAACAACCCAGGTATCCAGCAATAAACAGGAGAATGATAAGAAAAGCTGTAATACATGTATATAAGGAATAATACTCAGAAACAAATAATAAATCTTATTATTAATAAAGTATTAAAATAATAAGCATTATTAATATAAAATGTTTGACAAAATTTAACACCTTTTCACGATAAAAAATATTCCACAAACTAACTGTATAAACTACCTCAGCATAATAAAGGTTGTATATAAAAATCCCACAGTTAACACCATCTAAATGGTAAAAGACTTGAAAGATTTTCCTCCAGGATCAAGAACTACAAAAGAATGCCTGTTTTTAACATTTTTATTCAACATATTACTGGTAGACCTAACCTGAGCAAACAATAAAAAAAATTAAAAGCTTCCAAATTGGAAAAGAAAAAGTAAAGTATGTTTGTTTACAGATGACATAATCTTTTTATAAGATTAATTCTATATATTTGCTCTTTTACAAATGTGACATAGACTCACCATCCCTCCCTCCCTCTTCTTTTCTCTCTTAATATAACATCCATGGAGGTAAAGACTTATAAGAAAAAGACTAAATTCTCATTTTAACTTTATTCTTGATGTTCTTATAGGTAAATGATAATCTTATACGAGGAAAATTCTAGCCTGTTAGAACTAATAAAAAAAATCTCAGAGCACAGTTGCTGGCTACAAAATCAACACGTAAATGCCAGTTGTGTCTCTATACCCTAACAATAAATGAGCTAAACAGGAAATGAACAAAAAATTCCATTTATACTAATATTAATAAACTACTTAAGAATAAATTTAACCTAGAAGGAAAGATAAAATTTAACACCCTTGTACAATAAAAACCACAAAACACTACTTTAAGAAATTAAAGAAGACTCAAATAAATGAAAAAAACATTTCATGTTCATGGATTGAAAGAGTCAATATTGTTAAAATGTAAATATTGCCAAAAGCAGTCTACAGATTCAATGTAATCCCTATCACAATGCCAATGATATTTTACAGAAATACAAAACTCCATCCTAAAATGCATATCTAAACTCAAAGGATTCCAAATGGCCAAAATTACCTTGAAAAAGAACAAAGTGGGAGGTCTCATACTTCTGATCTCAAAAATGATTACAAAGTTAGTCATCAAAACAATGTGGTATTGATGTAAAGACAGGCATACAGACCATGGAACAGAACTGACAGCACAGAAATAAACTCTCACATACATGGAGAAATTTTCACCATATATCATTTCACCAAGATCATTCAGTCTCATCAACAAACAGTGCTGGAAGAACTGACATCCAAATGCAGAAGAATTATCTTGGACCCTAACCTTATATCATAAGCAAAAAATTTTTTCAAAATTGATCAAAGACTGAAAAATAAAAAACCTACAAAATGAAAACACAGGGTAAAAGCTTTATGACATTGGATTTAGATTTGGCAGCATATTCTTTTTTTAAAATTCCTATTAATTTATTTTTAATATAAATTTATTTATTTTAATTGGAGGCTAATTACAATATTATAGTGGTTTTGTCATACATTGACATGAATCTGCCACAGATGTACATCTGTTCCCCATCCTCACCGCCCCTCCTACCTCCCTCCCCATCCAATCCCTCTGGGTCAACCCAGTGCACCAGCCAAAGCAGAATATTCTTAAATATGACATCAAAAGCACAGGCAACAGAATCAAAAATAGATAGATAGAACTATATCAAACAAAAATCTTCATGCATCAAAATACATAATCAACATAGTTTGAAGATGCAACCTGTGAAATTGGAGAAAGTGTTTTCAAACCATAGGTGCTAATATCCAGAATATATAAAGAGTTCCTACAACTCAATCACACAAAAAAGCAAACAACCCAAGTGAAAACTGAGCGAAGGACTTAGATAGGCATTTCTTAAAATATTACATACAAATGGCCAATAAGCATATGAAAAGATGATCAACATCATTAGTCACCAGGGAAATACATATCAAAACCACAATGATATATCACTTCAATTGCATTAGGATGGCTACTATCAACAAAAAAAAAAAAGAAAGAAAGTAAATCAGGAAGTAACAAGTATTGGTGAGGATACCACTAGAGAACTGGAACACAGTGCACTACTAGTGAGAACATAAAATGGTGCAGTCACTTTGGGGAAAAATGTGACAGCTCCTCAAAAAATTAAAAAGAATTATCAGCAATAATACTTCTGGTTATATACCTTAAAGAATTAGAATTCAGTATCTCAAAGAGAGTGGCATAACCATGTCCATATCAGCAATATTTGCAATAGCCAAGAAGAAGCAACCCCAGTATCCATAGATGGATGTGGTATATACAAACAATGGACTATAATTCAGCCTTAAAGTACAAGGAAACCCTGCTACAGCACTGATGAGAACATTATGTGAGTGAAATAAATCAGTCTCAAAAAGACAGATACTACATGATTCCATTAATATAAAGTATTCAAAGCTGTAAAACTATATGAATTCGTTGCTGGTAGTCACCAGTGGCTTGGGGCAGGGGGAAATGAGGAGTTGTTTAATGGATGTTGTTTCAATTTTGCTATAAGAAAAAGTCTGAGAAACGTGTTGTTGTACAATTTGAATATATTTAATACATTCTTTATTTATTTATTTTCTTTACATTATCGTGTTGGTTTTGCCATACATTGACATGAATCCACCATGGGTATACATGTGTTCCCCTTCCAGAACCCCCCTCCAGCCTCCCTCCTGATTCCATCTCTCTGGGTCATCCCGGTGCACCAGCCCTGAGCACCCTGTATTAAGCATCAAACCTGGGCTGGTGATTGACTTCACATATGATAATTTACATGTTTCAATGCTGTTCTCCCATATCATCCCACTCTTTCCCTCTCTCACAGAGTCCAAAAGACTGTTCTATACATCTGTGTTTCTTTTGCTGTCTTGCATAAATGGGTTATCATTACCATCTTTCTAAATTCCATATATATATATATATATATATGTGTTAGTATACTGTATTATTGGTTTTCCTTCTGGCTTACTTCACTCTGTATAATAGGCTCCAGTTTCATCCACCTCAGTAGAACTGATTCAAATGTATTCTTTTTAATGGCTGAGTAATAATCCATTATGTATATGTACCACAGCTTTTTTATCCATTCGTCTGTTGATGGACATCTAGGTTGTTTCCATGTCCTGGCTATTGTAAACAATGTGGCAATGAACATTGGAGTACATGTGTCTCTTTCAATTCTGGTTTCCTCAGTGTGTATGCCCAGCAGATCAAAGATCTAAACATAAGACCAGAAACTATAAAACTCCTAGAGGAAATCATAGGCAAAATATTCTCCAACATACACCAAAGCAGGATACTCTATGACCCACCTCTCAGAATATTGGAAATAAAAGCAAAAATTAAAAATGGGACCTAATTAAAATTAAAAGCTTCTGCACAACAAAGAAAACTAAAAGCAAGGTGAAAAGGCAGCCTTCAGAATGGCAGAAAATAGTAGCAAATGAAGCAACAGACAAACAGTTAATCTCAAAAATATACAAGCAACTCCTGCAGCTCAATTCCAGAAAAATAAATGACCCAATCAAAAAGTGGGCCAAAGAACTAAACAGACATTTCTCCAAAGAAGACATAAAAATGGCTGACAAACACATGAAAAGATGCTCAACATCACTCATTATCAGAGAAATGCAAATCAAAACCACAATGAGGTACCACTTTACACCAGTCAGAATGGCTGCCATCCAAAAGTCTATAAGCAATAAATGCTGGAGAGGATGTGGAAAAAAGGGAACCCTCTTACTGTTGGTGGGAATGGAAACTGGCACAGCCACTATGGAGAACAGTGTGGAGATTCCTTAAAAAACTAGAAAAAGAACTGCCATATGACCCAGCAATCCCACTGCTGGGCATATACACAGAGGAAACCAAAATTGAAAGAGACATGTATTTAACACATTCTTGTTAAGTCACTAGGTTGTGTCGGAATTTTTGTGACCGCGTGAACTGTAGCCCACCAGGCTCCTCTGTCCATGGGATTGCCCAGGAAAGAATACTGGACGGGGTTGCCATTTCCTTCTCCAGGGAATCTTCCCGAGCCAGGTGTCAAACCCACATCCCATGCATTTCAGGAGGATTCTTTACCACTGAGCTACTAGGGTAGCCCATACTTAACACTATAAAACTATAAACTTAAAAATGGTTAAGATTGTAAACTTCATGTGTGCTTTTTTAAACTTTCATTCCTTTAATCATCCTGATTATGTTTATATTTCCAAAAATGGTTGAAATATAAAGAAAGCATTAGTACTTTATAGTTACTCTGTTATTTGAACTGGCATTTACAGGTTTTTTTCACATTTTAGAAGGGTTATTTTTGAGTGTGTTGGTTTCTGTTTTTAATAATAATTTTTAAAAATAAATTTACTACTGAAACTTATAGCAACTTGAATGAATGTTAAAAAAAACATGGACCTACCTCAAAAATATTACTGAGTGAAAGAAGTCTTACATAAAGGAATATATACTATACTTTCGTATATATGAAATTTTCAAAGGCTAAACTTATTTATATCTCTGGTTGGGAGATGAAGGGTTAGTTATGGGAAGGGGTCTAAAGGAATTTTCTAGGGTGATAGTAACATTCTCGATCTTGACAAACGTTGGGTTACATAGGGGTTATATTCTGTCAAAAATTATCCAGCATTCTGCTTAAGATATGTCCATTTCAGTATGCAAAATTAGCCTCTTAAAATAGAGCATAAACAAATACTGAACTTTAGTTAATAATAAGCTTTCTTACATTAAAGGACACTATCTGCTTTGAACTTTGAAATGCATTAAAAATTTGAAAGATTGATAGGTGGATAGAGTTTAAGATATGTCTGGTGGGCAGAGCCATGCTCAGTAAACCTTTAATCCAATTTTATGCTAATGGGTGGGACTGCATTACCTCACTGTATTTTCGCAACCTCATTCAAAAGAACTTATTCCAGTACTGCATGGTTCCCAGGACTGTTATAGTCAGTGCCCCTGACCCCACGGCAGGTCACTGTTGACCTTCACATTCACCAGAGACTCCCAGACACTCACAGACAAGTCTGGCTAAGGCTCTTGTGGGGTCACTGCTCCTTTCTCCTGGGTCCTGATTGCACACAAGGATTTCTTGTGCCCTCCAAGAGTCTGTTTCACTGGGGGTTCTCATCAGGGATTAGAATGCAAAAGCAGTAAGTCAAGAGATACCTGGAGTAATAGGCAAGTTTGGCATTGGAGTACAAAATGAAGCAGGGCAAAGGCTAACAGAGTTTTACCAAGAGAACACACTGCTCATAGCAAACATCCTTTTTCCACAATACATGAGGTGACTCTTTACATGGACATTACCACATGGTCAATACTGAAATCAGATTGATTATATTCTTGCAGCCGAAGATGGAGAAGCCCTATACAGTCAACAAAAACAACACCAGGAGCTGACTGTGGCTCAGATCATAAATTGCTTATTGCAAAATTCAGCCTTAAGTTGGAGAAAGTAGGGAAAACCACTAGGCCATTTGGGTATCACCTAAATCAAATCCCTTATGATTATACAATAGAAGTGACAAATAAATTCAAGAGATTAGATCTGATAGACCTGAAGAACTATGGACAGAAGTTTGTGATATTATATAGGAGGTGGTGATCCCCAAGTAAAAGAAAATCATCCCCAAGTAAAAGAAAGGCAAAAAGGCAAAATGGTTGTTTGAGGAGGCCTGACAAGTAGCCGAGAAAAGAAGACAAGCAAAAGGCAAAGGAGAAAAGGAAATATGTATCTATCTGAAAGCAGAGTTCTAAATAGCAAAGAGAGATAAGAGAGGCTTCCTAAGTGAACAATGCAAAGAAATAGAGGGAAAAAATAGAATGTGAAAGATTAGAGATCACTTCGAGAAAATCAGAAATACCAAGGGAACATTTCGTGCACAGATGCATACAAAAAGGACAGAAATGGTATGGACCTAAAAGAAGCTGAAGATATTAAGAGGTGGCAAATATACACAAAAGTGCTATACAAAAAAGTTCTTAATGACCCAGACAAGCACGATGGTGTGATCACTCACCTAGAGTCAGACATCCTGGAGTACAAAGTCAAGTGGGCCTTAGGAAGCATCACTATGAACAAAGCTAGTGGAGGTGATGGAATTCCATGTGAGCTATTACAAATCCTAAAAGATGATGCTTCTAAAGTACTGCACTCAATATTCCAGTAAATTTGGAAAACTCAGCAGTGGCCACAGGACTGGAAAAGGTCAGTTTTCATTCCAATCCCAAAGAAGGGCTATGCCAAAGTATGTTCAAACTACCGCACAATTGCACTCATTTCGCATGTTAATGCTTCAAGCTGGGCTTCAACAGTACATGAACCATGAACTCCCAGATGTTCAATCTGGATTTAGAAAAGGCAGAGGAACCAGCGATCAAATTGCCAACATCCGTTGGATCACAGAGAAAGCAAGAGAATTCCAGAAAAACATCAACATCTTCTTCATTGACTATGCTAAAGCTTTTGACTGTGTGGATCACAACAAACTGTGGAAAGTTCTTAGAGAGATGGAAAAACCAGACAACCTTACCTGCCTCCTGCAAACCTGTATGCAGGTCAAGAAATAAACATTAGAACCGAACATGGAACAATGGACTGGTTTCAAATTAGGAAAGGAGTACGTCAAGGTTGTATATTGTCACTGTGTTTATTTGGCTTATATGCTGAGTACATCATGCCAAATGCCAGCCTGAATGAAACACAAGCTTGAATCAAGATTTCTGGCAGAAATATCAATAACCTCAGATATTCAGATAACACCACCCTTATGGCAGAAAGCAAAGAGGAACTAAAAAGCCTCTTGATGAAGGTGAAATAGGAAAGTAAAAAAGTTGACTTGAAACTCAACATTCAAAAAACGAAGATCCTGCCATTCCATCCCATCACTTCATGCAAATAGATGGGTAAACAATGAGAACAGTGGCAGACTTTATTTTCTTGGACTCCAAAAATGACTGCAGATGGTGAGTGCAGTCATGGAGATCAAAGACACTTACTCCTTGGGACAAAAGCTATGACAAGCCCAGACATTGTATTAAAAAGCAGAGACATTACTTCGCTGACAAAGGTATGTATAGTCAAAGCTATGGTTTTTCCAGTAGTCGTGTATGGATGTGAGAGTTGGACCATAAAGAAGTCTGAACACTGAATAATTGATGCTTTTGAACTGTGGTGTTGGAGATTATTCTTGAGAGTCCCTTGGACTGCAATGAGATCCAACCAGTCAATCTTAAAGGAAATCAACCCTGACTATTCACTAGATGGACTGATGCTGAAACTGAATCTCCAGGTTTTTTGCTGCCTGATGCAAGAGCCAACTCATTATAAGAGACCCTGATGCTGGGAAAGATTGAAGGCAGGAGGGGAAGGGGGCAACAGTGGATGAAATGATTGAATGGCATCACTGACTCTGTGAATGAGATATGAGTTTGAGCAAGTTCCAGGAGGTGGTGAAAGACAGAAAAGCCCTGTATGCTGCTGTCTAGGGGTCACAAATAGTCGGGCTCGACTGAGCAACTGAGCAACAACAAATGACTCTGAGTATTCATTCAACTGACAAATATTTCTTTAGTTCCTATAACTATTGGTTACAGAGTGATTATAACATGCCAAGAACTTTGTTAGCTACTTTGCCCACACTGCCTCACTGAAGCTTAAAGACATGGTTTATATATTAATTGAGTTTTACAAGTAAAGCAACTGAGACTCTAAGAAGTTAATAATTTACCCTAGATCACAGAGCCAGTACACAGTAGAGCTGAGATTGAACTCTTATCTGACTCCAAGTCCATGTGCTGGACCACCTTAGACAGCAAACTATTTCTGCACAATTATGCACTTTTTCTGCTTATTATGTGCTGTACTGCATGCCAGGCATGGGGAAACCAGGAGGAATAATAAGTTCATGAGCATGAAGGAAGATGCAAAATGCATGACAAATACATGTCTGTGTCTAGACAAGTTCTCATACCCC
Organism: Antilocapra americana; assembly: GCA_007570785.1. Classification (NCBI taxonomy): domain Eukaryota; kingdom Metazoa; phylum Chordata; class Mammalia; order Artiodactyla; family Antilocapridae; genus Antilocapra; species Antilocapra americana. The sequence goes on along the minus strand of ML660681.1, from coordinate 2,812,842 downwards.
ACATAATGCTTCAGGAAAAGTTTGTAGTAATGTCTGAATTATGTGCTTTCCCACTACATACACATACACACATGCATGTGCTTCCTAAATAACTGTTTTCATCAGCCTTGAAAATCAAAGAAACAGCAGCCTTGTCCCCTCTGGCTCCTCTGAAGCATTTGTGGCTGGCACTTGAGTGCATTCTTTTGCAAATGACTGCTTTGCCTCAGGAGAGAGACTAATTGGTTTCCATGGTCAGCTACCTTCTTAGAGAAAAATCTGTCAAGAGAGGAGAATAGGGAAAGCAAAACCCTATGTATGCATCTTTTTAAAGCAGTATTTTGATTGCATATATGACTTCTTATTCAGCTTACCCTTCACAAAAAGGAATTTCAAATTTAGATTCCTGGTTGTTACTTTTTAAGCTACATTAATGGATAATTTTTGTTAAATCTCATAAATTTTATACTATAATAAATTACAACAGCCAGACTTTATTGCACATTTATTATAGATCAGGCCCTATGCTATAGGTTTTACATGATTTAGCAAGGTAATTGTCACAGCAGTTCTATGAGTAAAGTATTATTATTATGAATCCTACCTTACAAATGAGGGTACATGGTATCAGAAAGGTTAAAGGCCTTACCCAGTATCACAGTAGGAAGAGGCAGAGCCTTTACTCCACTAGCTTTTCTGATTTCAGAGTTCACGTGCTCAGTAAATTACTATGATTTACTCTCTTCTTATTGGAGTTTAGAAGTCAGATGATCATCCTAGAAGAACATTCAGCAGTAGCGAACAAACTGCAACCAGAAGAAACAATTTAGATTCTCCTAGTCTCTCCCTTCATTCTCCTCTAAGCCTCCACTTCACATCGTATCATGCACTATACTCCCCACTGGCTATATTAGAGGACACAACAAGAAAACTGCCTGTTGTCTGCAAGCTAGTAAGAGAGTTCTCAACAGAACCCAACCATGCTGTCACCCTGGTCTCAAATTTCCCAGCCTCTAGAATGAATGAAACAAATGTCCATTGTTTAAGCCACCCAGTCTATGGTATATTTTTATAGCAGCCCAACCTAAAACAATTATATTCTGTTAAAATGTATCAATTCAGTTATTTCCTATTATACAAGTTTGGTTCAATAGCAAATACTTTATTAATTGATGGTATGCACTGTAACAAGGTAAAAAACCAGAAACAATCCACAATACCTATACATATCTTTGTATTTATTTAGAAAAGTATAGGTTTCTTATGCTTTGTGTTTTTCAGTTTAAAAGTGAATGCGGTGGTGGTTTAGTTGCTAAGTTGTGTCTAACTCCTGTGACCCCATAGACTGTAGCCCGCCAGGCTTCTGTCTACGGGATTTTCTAGGCAAGAATACTGGAGTGGGTTGCCTTTTCCTTCTCCAGGTGATCTTCCTGAACCAGGGATCTAACCCTACAGCCAAATGTATCCATAATCAAAACAATCTTGAAAAAGAAGAAACTGAATACTCACACTTCACAATTTCAAAACTTATTATAAAGTTACAGTAATCAAGAGATTGTGGTGCTGGCATAGGATAGATACACAGATCAATGTAATACTATACATCTATGATCAATTGATTTTCAGCCAGGGTGCCAAGACTATTAAAGAGGAAAATGAATAGTCCTCTTAACAATGGTACTCAGACAATTGGATATCTTGCAAAAAACAGTAACATTGTCACAACATGCACAACATGCACTCTATGTCACAACATGCACAAACATTACCAAGTAGATCAGAGACCTATACATATGAGGTAAAACTCTAAAATTCTTAGAAAAAAAGAAAGGAGTAAATCTTCACGACCTAGCATTATGCAATGGTTTTATTATATCAAAAACTTAAAGGCACAAAAGAAAAATTAGATAACTTGAATTTCATCAAATTTAAAACTCTTTTGTGCTTCAAAAGACATCAGCAGGAATATGAAAAGACAACCCAAAAATAGGGAGAAAATTTTTGCAAATAATATTACTAATAAGTACCAAGAATATGTATTCAATAATAAAAGACTATAAAGTAATAAAAAGACAAATAATCCCCCCAAATGATCAAAGTATCTAAATAGGTATGTCTCCAAAAAGAGCATAAAAATAGCAAACAAACACATGAAAAAATGCTCGATATCATTAGTCCTCAGGAAACTCAAAATGAAAATCAATTTGCTATTACTTCATACCTTCTAGGGTGGTTGAAAACAAAAAGGCAGATAATAATAAGTGTTGACAAAGGTATAGAAAAATGCTTCCCTCATACATTGCTAATGAGAGTGTAAAATGGTACAGTCATTTTGGAAAAATGCCTGGTACTTCATGAAAATGTTAAACAGATGCAGTTATTATATGACCCAGAAATCCTACTTCCAGGTATATGCCCAAGGTGTAAAAACATATACATTAACTTGTACAAGAATATTCCTAGTAGTGTTAATAATGGCAAAAAAGTGGAAATCATCCAAATGTTCAACAGTTGATAAATAAATAAAATATGGCATATCCATACAAAAGAATATTATTAATCTAAAAAGAAATGAAGTACAGATATATGCTACAACATGGATTAGCCTTGAAAGCATGCTAAATAATAAAGAAGCTAGTGGCAAAGGACCGCATATAATATGACACAAAATGTCCAAAATAGGTAATCCACAGAGGATGGGGATTGGTGGGTGATGGATAAGGAGTATGGAATCTATTTTGGATTCAGTATAAATGTTATAAGATTAAATTGTGATAACCGAAATAGCACTAAACTGAACATTTTAAATGGTGAATTTTATTGTAAATGAAATACAATTCAAAGCTGTAGGAAAAAAAGAATACAAATGAAAATATCTTAATGTTTCCCTTACTTTGTTTGTCATTTAATCTTTAAATAAATTAGATCTGAGCTCATTTAAAAAGAAAATTCTCATATTGTCTGTCACATTTAATTGCCTTATCTTTTATCACAATAAATCATAGTATAAGTGACTACTAAGTAACATGCTAATTTTGAGAGAAAAGAAAAACTGGTTACACAGATGGTAATACCTCATGTGTTGTATAAATTATGGGATGCATCTTCAACTGAAGAAGTATATTTCAATTCATATTCAAATATGTTAGTTGTTCAGTCATATCCAAATCTGTGACCCCATGGATTGGAGCCCACGGGGCTTCTGTGTCCATGAGATTCTCCAGGCAAGAATACTGGAGTGGGTAGCTATTCCCTGCTCCAGGGTATCTCCCCAATCTAGGGATTGAACCCGGTTCTCCTGCTTTGCAGGCAGATTCTTTACAGTCTGAGCTACCAGGGAAGCAGATATTTGAATATAACTGACTGAAAATGAAGAATGCTTGGAAGTTGTCTTACATGTGACAAAGGATGAATGTATACCGTTTGACAATCACAGGCTGTAAAATTATTAATTTTTTTCCTTTAAGAAGAGTATACATATCTACAGCCATGGTGTACTACAACCTAAATTAAGATAGCCTTAATAGTATAAGCCTCTTTATCTTCCTCTTTTACTTCTTCCTCCCCCTCTTTTCACAATAACTGCCATCTATGGAGTGTTTGCTATCTTCTTTAAAAAATTCTCATTCTGCAATAGCCCATGAGGTAGGTACTACTATTATCACCATTTTACTAAGGAAGTACAACTCACCTCATTTCTGAAATTCACACAGGTAGTAAGTGATGAAATCTAGAATAAATCCCAGGCCGACCAACTTCAATGTTTTAGTCACTGCCTTTCCTATGGCAGAAAGTGAAGAAGAACTAAAGAGTCTCTTGATGACAGTGACAGAGGGGAGTGAAAAAGTTGGCTTAAAGCTCAACATTCAGAAAACTAAGATCATGGCATCCATACCCATCACTTCATGGAAAATAAATGGGGAAACAGTGGAAATAGAAGCTGACTTTATTTTTGGGGAGCTCCAAAAATCACTGCAAATAGTGATTGCAGTTATGAAGTTAAAAGACACTTACTCCTTGGAAGGAAAGTTATGACCAACCTAGATAGCATATTTAAAAAGCAGAGACATTACTTTGCCAACAAAGGTCCATCTAGTTAAGGCTATGATTTTTCCAGTAGTCATGTATGGATGTGAGAGTTGGACGGTGAAGAAAACTTAGCACTGAAGAATTGATGCCTTTGAACTGTGGTGTTGGAGAAGACTCTAGAGAGTCCCTTGGACTACAAGGAGATTCAACCAATCCATCCTAAAGGAGATCAGTCCTGGGTGTTCATTGGAAGGACTGATGTTAAAGCTGAAACTCCAATACTTTGGCCACTTTATGCAAAGAGCTGACTCATTGGAAAAGTCCCTGATGCTGGGAAAGATTGAGGGCAGGAGGAGAAGGGGACAACAGAGGATGAGATGGCTGGATGGCATCAACGACTCAATGGACATGCTGCTGCTGCTGCTGCATCTCTTCAGTCATGTCTGACTCTGTGTGACCCCATAGATGGCAGTCCACCAGGCTACCCCATCCCTGGGACTCTCCAGGCAAGGACACTGGAGTGGGTTGTCATTTCCTTCTCCAATGCATGAAAGTGAAAAGTGAAATGGAAGTCAATCAGTCATGTCTGACTCCTAGCAACCCCGTGGACTGCAGCCTACCAGGCTCCTCCGTCCAAGGGATTTTCCAGGCAAGAGTACCAGAGTGGGTGGCCACTGCCTTCTCCACAATGGACATGAGTTTTCGTGAACTCCAGGAGTTGGTGATGGACAGGGAGGCCTGGTCTCTGGGGCTCATGGGGTCGCAAAGAGTCGGACATGACTGAGTGACTGAACTGAACTGAACTTTCCTTTATGGGGATGACATGCATCTTGGCAAAGTTACTAGCTATATTTTCATTAAAAAGATATGCAGAGATTATTTCATTGGATAAAAATTCATTCAAGTTCAGTGACTTACCTACATCCAAAACCTCTCTCGCTATCTCCTGTATCTAGCTTTTTTGCTTGCCTCTTATTAATTTTGATTAATTTTTCACATGCATGGACAATCACTTCTTATCTAGCCCAGCAAGCCATATCCTTTATTCCCCCATTTTTTACCTCAAAGAAACCACCTCCAAAATGCCTTAGTTAAACAAACCATCCCATTCTGCCAGACCTACTACTCTAAACCCAAGTATTTATCCACACTTTGCATTTATCAACTAGTATAGGAGTTAGAAACATGTACTCTGGTGCTCAACCACCAGTGATTTGAATCTTGATTCTCACAAGCAATACCCTTGTAACCTTTGGGTGACTTTCTTCAAAATATCCTTTGGTTTTCTTGTATGTAAATTGAGTGTAACAGTAGTACCTACCTCACTGGATTGTGTGTTGTGGTAATCAAATTTGTTATTCATGTAAAGCATGTAAAACAATGTCTGGAATAATATAAAACCTCCTTAAATTTTAGCTATTAACTTTTTCAAAAGAAGTTCTTTTTTCCCCTAGATTATGGAAATTTCCATCTCTTTGGACTTCTGTCTTTCAACTTTTACAGGAACCATGCAGCCCAGTGTAGCTGCAGCAGCAACTGAAGGAGAATGAAGGATCAACCTTCCCTTTTGTGTTGAAAGAAGTATACAGGGAACATTCACTTATGCTTGATAAGGAAAACAATGACCAAAAAAAAAACAAGACACTGACCATAACTACAGAAACTTCCATTAAGCAAATTTGTTATCCTGCAGCTGTGGCTTTGAAGATAAGAAATGTTGGACTCTCCAGTAAGTACAGGGTATTAACTAGATAATTTTTTAAAATGATAGAAATGATTCCCTAACAATTAAGATTATGAGACAACTGCTTCCCAAGTTTTCTCCTTCCCTTACAATTTTTCTGTGGTTGAAGTAATTGAACTTCACTTGATTCCAGCATGAATATATTTCAAAGATCCATCGCCCTTCCCATACCCACGATATGTTATCTAATGTAGACTGATGAGCCTTCCCGTACTTTTGCTAAATTCCCTAGTCAGCAGAAATAATGTTAATGAAACATGAAGAGTCAACATTAATTAGAGTTAATGAAAAATTAAAACTCTCTTCTAATTACTATGTGTCTGACATTTTGCTCTCACTGAAATATACAAGAAAACTAATTAATGAGTTTAATGCTGCACTTCACTATTACTATATTCTTGAAATGGCCTTAGCAAAGAATGTCAATAAATTAAAATCAAACACTCACTTGAGGGCAATTTAAGCAAGGATTTCCTACCTGGAATGCATCAATTCCCACATGAGTAATGCCCACTGATAGGTGGGTACATGAGTGGTACAATAGATATGGCCTAGAAAGTCATTCAGTTTATATACTAGAGTGAATCCTCTTCCTAGCTTTTGCACAATTATTGTCATCTTTTCCTCCATTCTGCTTACAATCTGTAAGATAGAATCTAGACACAATATACAAAATTGTGTTTTTTAATCCTTTGACTTGAGGTCTATTTTTTAAAATAAATTTATTTATTTTAATTGGAGGCTAATTACTTTAAAATATTGTAGTGGTTTTGCCATACATTGACATGGCTCCGCCATGGGTGTACATGTGTTCTCCATCCTAAACCCCCCATCATATCCCTCCCCATCCCATCCCTCTGGGTAATCCCGGTGCACCAACCCAAGCACCCTGTCTCGTTCATCAAACCTGCTCTGGCAATCCATTTCATGCATGATAATATACATATTACAATGCCATTCTCCCAAATCATCCCACCTTCGCCCTCTCCCACAGAGTCCAAAAGATTGTTCTATACATGTGTGTCTCTTTTACTGTCTCACATATAGGATTATTGTTGCCATCTTACTAGATTCCATATATATGTGTTAGTATACTGTCTTGGTGTATTTTTTTTTCTGACTTACTTCACTCTGTATAATAGGCTCCAGTTTCATTCACCTCATTAGAACTGATTCAAATGTATTCTTTCTAATGGCTGAGTAATATTCCATTGTGTATATGTACCACAGCTTTCTTATCCATTCGTCTGTGGATGGACATCTAAGTTGCTTCCATGTCCTGGCTATTGTAAACAGTGTGGCGATGAACAATGGCGTACACGTGTCTCTTTCAATTCTGGTTTCCTCAGTGTGTATGCAAAGCAGTGGGATTACAGGGTCATATGGAAGTTCTATTTCCAGTTTTTTTAAGGAATCTCCACACTGTTCTCCATAGTGGCTGTACTAGTTTGCATTCCCACCAACAGTGTAAGAGGGCTCCCTTTTCTCCACACCATCTCCAGAATTTATTGCTTGTAGACTTTTGGATGGCAGCCATTCTGACTGGTGTGAAATGGTACTTCAATGTGGTTTTGATTTGCATTTCTCTGATAATGAGTGATGTTGAGCATCTTTTCATGTGTTTGTTAGCCATCTGTATGTCTTCTTAAGAGAAATGTCTGTTTAGTTCTTTGGCCCATTTTTTGATTGGGTCATTTCTTCTCCTGGAATTGAGCTGCAGGAGTTGCTTGTATATTTTTGAGATTAATTGTTTGTCCATTGCTTCATTTGCTATTATTTTCTCCCATTCTGAAGGCTATCTTTTCACCTTGCTTATAGTGTCCTTTGTTGTGCAAAAGTTTTTAAGTGTAATTACATCTCATTTGTTTATTTTTGCTTTTATTTCCAATACTCTGGGAAGTGGGTCACAGAGGATCCTACTGTGATTTATGTCAGAGAGTGTTTTGGCTACGTTTTCCTCCAGGAGGTTTATAGTTTCTGGTCTTACGTTTAGATCTTTGATCCATTTAGAGTTTATTTTTGTGTATGGTGTTAGAAAGTGTTCTAGTTTCATTCTTTTACAAGTGGTTGACCAGTTTTCCCAGTACCACTTGTTAAAGAGATTGTCTTTTCTCCCATTTTATATTCTTGCCCCCTTTGTTGAAGATAAGGTGTTCATAGGTGTGTGGATTTATCTCTGGGATTTCTATTTTGTTCCATTGATCTATATTTCTTTGTGCCAGTACCATACTGTCTTGATGACTGTAGCTTTGCGGTAGAGCCTGAAGTAAGGCATGTTGATTCCCTCAGTTCCATTCTTCTTTCTCAAAATTCTTTTGGCTGGTCAAGGTTTTTTGTATTTCCATACAAATTGTGAAATTATTTTTTTCTAGTTCTCTGAAAAGTACTGTTGGTAGCTTGATAGGGATGGCATTGAATCTATAGATTGCTTTGGGTAGTATGCTCGTTTTTTGCTCTATTGATTCTTCCAATCCATGAACATGGTATATTTCTCCATCTGTCTGTGTCCTCTTTGATTTCTTTCATCAGTGTTTTATAGTTTTCTATATATAGGTCTTTTGTTCCTTTAGGTAGATATATTCCTAAGTATTTAATTCTTTTCATTACAATGGTGGATGGAATTGTTTCTTTCTCTTTCTGTTTTCTCATTGTTAGTGTATAGGAATGCAAGGGATTTCTAGATGTTAATTTTATATCCTGCAGCTTTACTATATTCATTAATTAGCTCTAGTAATTTCCTGGTGGAGTCTTTAGGGTTTTCTATGTAGAAGGTCATGCCATCTGCAAACAGTGAGAGTTTTACTTCTTTCCCAATCTGGATTCCTTTTACTTCTTTTTCTGCTCTGAATGCTGTGGCCAAGACTTCCAAAACTATGTTGAATAGTAGTGGTGAGAGTGGGCACCCTTGTCTTGTTCCTGACTTTAGGGGAAATGCTTTCAATTTTTCACCATTGAGGATGATGCTTGCTGTGGGTTTGTCATATATAGCTTTTTTCTGTAGAGGTATGTTCCTTCTATTCCTGCTTTCTGGAGGGTTTTTTTTTATCATAAATGGATGTTTAATTTTTTCAAAGGCTTTCTCTACCTCTATTGAAATAATTATGTGGTTTTTATTTTTCAGTTGGTTGATATGGTATATTACATTGATTTATTTGTGGACGTTGAAGAATCCTTGCATCCCTGGGATAAAGCCTACTTGGTCATGATGTATGATCTTTTTAATATGTTGTTGGATTCTGTTTGCTAGAATTTTGTTAAGGATTTTTGCATCTATGTTCATCAGTGATATTTGCCTGTAGTTGTCTTTTTTGTGTGTGGCATCTTTGTCTGGTTTTGATATTAGGGTGATGGTGGCTTCATGGAATGAGTTTGTAAATTTGCCTTCCTCTGTAATTTTCTGGAAGAGTTTTTTTTTTAAATACTTTGTCTAAAAATTTTTGAGATATTTCGCTGAGAGAGGCAGAACAGAAAAATGATTTTCTTTAGGTTTTTTTTTGTATTTTAAGTATAAAATATTGATGCCAACATGATTTACTTCATGATTAATAGAATATCACTGCAATTCCTTTGAGGATACTAAAATTAAGATAATAATCAATAGGTTAATGATTCGATTACCATCCATTTCTATTAAAAAGATAGCTACACATATATTCAGTTAATAATCTCAGGAACAATTCTCTAAATATAAACACCTATTTCCTTTGTGCAGCTTTCACTGAATGTATATCATGCTTATTTACTGAACAAAAAAGTATAGTTTAGCAACCAAGAAACAACTGTTTCAACTTCTTTAAGTTGTTTCCATCATTTTATCTATTGTCTTATTCTTTGTGAATATCTTACATTCCTTTGTATTTTCATCTTCAATTTTTTCTGACCTTTTGTTGTTGGTGTTAATTTATATCTATCCCTGACTTAAACAAATTTCTCTTTTTATATCTGAATCTTCCTGTTCTTCCTTAATGGTTTCTTGTGTCAAATAAAAACAAATCCAAACTTAGGTAAGATGACACTTTTTCTGAAAAGACTACTACAATCAGGAGAACATTCCAACTTCAGGATCTGCAAGTGCCTCTTGAAATCAAACAGAAAAAAGCTTTTCTCATATAGGGAGGGATCATCATGTCCAACAGAAAATTCTGAGGGGAAACTAGTCAAAGAAGCGAGAGTGAGCAGAGAACATGTTTAAAGTGGTCTGACAAAAAATGTTTCTAACTGTGATTTGCCACTTTAATTCTGTGGATGCGTTGTGTACCTGTCACGGTTCTCTAGAAAAACAATACCAACAGGATATGGATATATAGAAAGACAATTACCTTGTGATTGGAGTCTTGATAAACCTAAAATCTTCAAGGTAAGCCAAGCAGGATGGAGGTCCAGGGAACAGTGGCAGTTTGAATACAAGGACAATTCTATGGCAGGATGTCTTCTTGTCCTGGGAAGACCAGGCTTCACTGATTGGATGAGGCTCACTCACATTATGGAGGGTTATCTGGTATACTCAGTATGCTAATTTAAATGTTAATCTATTCAAAAAACATTTTCACAGAAATATCCAGAATAACATTTAATCAAATATCTGGGTATCACTGGCAGCCAAGTTGATGAACAAAATTAAGCATCACATACTGTTAAGAGGGAATATTTCACATTGTTCAGATTTGGGGGAAGTCAAAGTACAAGAACCCATGGAGAAGAAAGAAACTTGATTAAAATTTAGTTAAGATAAAACAGAGGGTATGAAATACACAGTCTTCCCTGGTGGCTCAGACAGTAAAGAATCTGCCTGCAGTGCAGGAGACCTGGGTTTAATCCCTGGGTCAGGAAGATCCCTTGGAGAAGGATACACAATTGTGAGTATTGTATCATTTCTTTGCTTTCAAACTTCATTTTCCTGGATATGTTTGTTAGATTCAATATAAACTAAGCACTCGAGAAGACCATATGTTTACTATCATAATTAATACTTCTAGATTCATCACCCAGTTTCACATTAAATGAGAATAGTTCATTGAAGAACTATTTTGAAGGTAAAATAATTCAACAGGTTGGGTAAAGAAATTAAAATGTAAGGTAGATGTTTCAAAATTTCAACCAAAGTGAAAGGGTGAAAGAGTTTCAAAGGTTACATAAAGTAGTAGTGATATCAGATGACATATTTCATTAAAGATCAAGAATGCTTATACATTCAACAGTTATTATGCATTTACTATGGGTAATAACTGTGCAGATAAATGGCAATTCATTTAAGGCTGAACAAAATGGAGAGTTATCCCTGATATTGTAGAGCTTACAGTAATAGTAGGGAGAGACACGTGAGTGTACCGTACAAATCCATGTCACTTGAGTGGCACAAAAAATTAATTGCTTTATTTCAGGTATATATCTGTAAGAATGTATATAAATATGTACTTTGTATATAATATATACACCAACAAGTGTTTTATCTTTCAAGTCAATCAAAGTATTGATATGAACACTAGCTTTGAATTATAAAACTGTTCAGAAGAATATAAAGAAAAAAAACCTAACTTTTAATTATATGATCTTTCATACCTGTCACATAGAATTATCCCTTTTCCTAGCATACTTCTTATCCCACTTCAGTTCACCTGGCAAAACCTACTCATCTTTCAAGATACAATTCAAATGTCACTTTCTCTGGGAGGATTTCCCTATCTCTGGCTCAAGCTATTAACTGTTCCCTAATCTGTTCCCACATCATTTTTGCAAACAGGGGTTTCTATTTCTTTCCATGGTAGGTTTGAATGTATTTGTTTACTCATATATCTCCCACCAAACTATTGAGTTGCCTGAGAATAGCCACCATGTATTTCTGAGCTTTGTAAATGAGAGACTAGCATAGTATCTGTTTAAATACAAGTGTACTGAGTGAATGAATCTGCATGTCTTATAACTGAATGCTATGTTGCTTGGATGTCTGATGTGTTTATCACCTTGATTAAGTTGTACAGAGGTAGGAGGTAGGTTTAAAACAACAAAGGTTTATTTATAACTCACACTACATAAACATTATTAATCCACAGGGAAGATCTTTCCATCATAATCACTCAAAATTTACAGAGCACCCACTGTCTTGACTTCTGCTGGTCACCAGGCTAGAAAAAAAGAAATATTTAAAGGATTTCACACAAAAATTAAATGTTGGGATCAGAAAGGAGACTTTCTACATCCATTCAACAATCCTCTGTTAAAGCTGGCTGCACCAAATTGCAAAGGAGCCAAGAAAACAATCTTAACATTTGCCTGGGAGAAAAGAGCCAGAAAGCAGACCTAATGATTGCTGCACTTGACAACCAGCAATACATGTGTTTTCTTGGAGTTCAGAAAGTCATCTTACACATCAACAGAAAACATGTTTCAAAATCATAAGGGAAATTATAGGGAGAGAATTGATCATGGGATACTGTATTTAAATTTAATCTAAAAGCCCTGTCTTTTCTGTAGTATTGTGAAATAATATCTTAATATTCTCCAATGTTCATTATCATCCTTTTAAAGGTATCAGGCTTTTTATTTCACTTTATGTCAATTTTTTGGCCAATAATTAGGTAGAATTTTCAACTGTAGCCTAAAGATTCTAAAAATATTGTTATGGGAGTGCCACGAAGCAAAGGCAAAACACTAATATTATACTTTGACACTGCTCTAAAATATAGTTAACCTATTCCCCTTTCCATCAGAAACTCATTTTAATTGCTCTAAATTAATTGTTTAGGGTCTGATTTCACAAAGCAATGTTGGGATCTGACCTACTTTAACAGGCTTCATATATAAAACTATTAAACAGCTTAGAGAAAGGTTAGTAGATAAGAGCATAGAAACAAGTCCAGAGAGCACAATTCGATATTTTCTCCAACTAGCGGTGCACATTCAAGTATGGTACTTTTACAAAATAAATTTATAAATAAGGTGATAGCAATAGGAAGCATGACACAGAAGGAAGAGTCCTAGTCTTAGATCTAAAAGATTTTAGTCTCAGTCCCTCTGATTTTAAGTTGCCTAATTCTGAACAAACTTCAAATCCTCAGTTTTCTCTTCTATGAAATGAGAATATTAATACTTGTTCTACCTCACTCCTAAGATTCTTTCAAGACTCATTTGAGGCAATGTATATGAAGGATCTGTAAAATACAAATGTCATATACTTACTAATATTTATATAAGAGCATCCCTCTAAAAACACTTAGGACATTAGATACTAGGTTTCATACCTATCATCAATATTTTAAGATAAAGAGATGGAGGAGACAAGATAGCAGAATAGAAGGATTTGAACTCACCTCCTTTCACAAGAAAACCAAAATCAAAACTAACTGCTGAATAATTATTGACAAAAAATATTAGAACCTACATATATATATATTATATATAATGTATATATATATTCTACATATATATAGATATGTAATATATATATATATATATATATATATATATATATATATATATATATATTCTACATCCAAAGACAAAGAAGAAGCTAAATAAGATATTAAAGGGGGTACTTTTGCAATATAATCAAATCCCATACCTGTTGGTGGGCAATGCACAAACTGGAACATGATTATATCACAGAGATTCTCCCATAGGAGTGAGAGTTCTGAGTCCCATATCAGGCTCTGAAATCTGGGGTATGACATCAGAGGAGGAGTCCCCAAAGCATTCAGTTTGAGGGTCAACAAGGGCTGGTCACAACCAACATGGGTTGGTTTCCCTCGGGGCTGAGGGAAACAAAGACTCCACTCTTGGAGTATACAACAAGGTTTCATATGCACTGGGATGCAGGGTAAAGCAGTGACACCATAGGAGCCTGAAGTAGACCTACCTATGGGTCTCCTGGGGAGGAAGTAGTTAGCTGTGGCCTACTATGGGGCAAAGACAGTGCTTGCAGAGGTTCTAGGATATATTCATCCTTGTGAACTTTCAAAGAGGTCATTACTTTGGCACTGAGGCCTGGCCCCACCCAATATCCTGCAAGATCCAGTGTTGAGATGCCTCAGGCCAAACAACCAATAGGGTGGGAACACAGACCTTGCATCACAGACAGGCTGAGTAAAGCCATCCTGAGCCCAGCATCATCTCTAAATATACCCCTTGACACAGTCCTGCCCAACTGAGGGATAAGACCCAGCTCTACCCACCAGTGGGCATGAACCAGTCCTTCCCACTAGGAAGTCTGCAGAAGTTCCTGGACCAAACACACTCACCAGGAGGCAGACACCAGAAGCCTCCTGAATGCAGAAGAAAGAACACAAACAGAAATTTAGATAAAATGAGACAGCAGAAAAATATGTTTCAGAAGAAGGAATAAGATTAAAAGAAAAAAAAACAGAAGAACAACTAAGTTAACTGGACATACGCAACATGCTTGGAAAAGAATTCAGAATAATGATAGTAAAGCTCATCCAAGATCTTGGGAAAAGAATGGAGGCACAGAACAAGAAGATACCAAAAATGATTAAGGGAAGTCCTAGAAGATTTAAAGAACAAGTAGAGATAAACATTACAAAAACTAAAATGAAAAATATACTAGACAGAATAGCATCAATAGCAGAATAAATGAGGCAGAAGAAAAAATATGTGAGCTAGGATACAGATTGGTGGAAATAATTGCCATGGAATAGAACAACAACAACAAAAAAGAATTAAAAGAGATGAGGACAGTCTAAGAGACCTCTGGGACAACATTTAATACACCAACATCTGCATTATAGTGGTCCCAGGGACATGGGAAAGCTCACTGGTAAATGCAAACATACAGTAAAGGAGGAAATCATCAACATACAAATATGAAATAAAAAAGCAGCAATTATGAGAGAAGGAAAGTACAAAAGCAGGATATTCAGAATGCATTTGAAATTAAGAGATGAACAGCTTAAAATACTCACACAAACACACACACACTATATCAAAACCTCATGGGAACTGTAAACCAAAAATATACAATAGATACTCAAACACACAAATAAAATGTGAACCAACTACAACTCTAAAGAGTCGTCAAAGCACAAGAGAAGAGAGCAAAAGAGGATGGAAAAAAAGGCCTACAAATTCTAAACAATTAACAAAATGGCAATAAGAACACACATAACAATAATTACCTTAAACTTAAATGGATTAAATATTCCAGACAAAAGACACAGACTGGCTAAATGGATGCAAAAATAGAACCTATATATATGCTGTCTACAAGAGACTCATTTCAGATATAGGGACACATACAGACTGAAAATGAGGGTATTGAAAAAGGTATTCCACACAAACAAAAATCAAAAGAAACCTGGAAGAACAATGCTCATATTGGAAAAAATAAAATTTAAAATACAGACTATTACAAGAGGCAAGGAAGGACACTAAGCAATGATCAAGGAATCAATCTAAGAAGAAAAAAAATTGTAAATATATATGCACCCAACATAGGAGCATTTCAATATTATAAGGCAAAGCAGTTCAGTTTAATTCAGTTGCTAGGTCATGTATGACTCTTTGTGACCCCATGAAATGCAGTACGCCAGGCCTCCCTGTCTATCATCAACTCCGAGATTCTACCCAAGCCCATGTCCATTGAGTCAGTGATGCCATCCACCGTCTCATCCTCTGTCTTCCCCATCTCCTCCTACCCCCAGTCCTTCACAGCATTAGGGTCTTTTCCAATGAGTCAGCTCTTTGCATGAAGTGGCCAAAGTATTGGAGTCTCAGCTTCAACATCAGTCCTTCCAATGAACACCCAGGACTGATCTCCTTTAGGATGGACTGGTTGGATCTCCTTGTAGTCCAAGGGATTCTTAAGAGTCTTCTCCAACACCACAGTTCAAAAGCATCAATTCTTCCATTCTCAGCTTTCTTCACTGTTCAAATCTCACATCCATACATGACTACTGAAAAAACCATATCCTTGACTAGATGGACCGTTGTTGGCAGAGTAATGTCTCTGCTTTTCATTTAAAAAAAAAATATTTATTTATTTTTCTTTACATTATTGTGTTGGTTTTGCCATCTATTGACATGAATCTGCCATGGGTATACATGTGTAACCCTTCCAGAATTCCCCTCCCACCTCCCTCCTGATTTCATCCCTCTGTGTCATCCCAGTGCACCAGCTCTGAGCACCTTGAATCAAGCATCAAACCTGGGCAGGCGACTGATTTCACATACGACAATTTACATGTTTCAATACCTTTCTCCCATATCATCCCACCCTTGACTTCTCCCATAAAGTCCAAAAGACTGTTCTATACATCTGCATCTCTTTTGCTGTCTCGCATACAGGGTTATCATTATCATCTTTCTAAATTCCATATATATTCGTTAGTATACTGTACTGTTGTTTTTCCTTCTGGCTTAGTTCACTCTGTATAATAGGCTTCAGTGTGATCCACCTCAGTAGATCTGATTCAAATGTATTCTTTTTAATGGCTGAGTAATATTCCATTGTGCATATGTACCACAGCTTTTTTATCCATTCGTCTGTTGATGGACATCTAGGTTGCTTCCATGTCCTGGCTATTGTAAACAATGTGGCGATGAACATTGGGGTACACGCGTCTCTTTCAATTCTGGTTTCCTTAGTGTGTATGCCCAGCAGTGGGACTGCTGGGTCATATGGCAGTTCTATTTTCAGTTTTTTAAGAAATTTACAAACTGTTCTCCATAGTGGCTGTACTAGTTTGCATTCCCACCAACAGTATAAGAGGGTTCTCTTTTCTCCACCCCCTATCCAGCATTTATTGCTTGTAGACTTTTGGATGGCAGCCATTCTGACTGGTGTAAAGTGGTACCTCTTTGCGGTTTTGATTTGCATTTCTCTGATAATGAGTGATGTTGAGCATCTTTTCATATGTTTGTTAGCCATTTTTATGTCTTCTTTGGAGAAATGTGTGTTTAGTTCTTTGGTCCACTTTTTGATTGGGTCGTTTATTTTTCTGGAATGGAGCTGCAGGAGTCGCTTGTATATTTTTGAGATTAATTGTTCGTCCGTTGTTTCGTTTGCTATTATTTTCTGCCATTATGAAGGCTGCCTTTTCACCTTGCTTTTAGATTTCTTTGTTGTGCAGAAGCTTTTAATTTTAATTAGGTCCCATTTGTTTATTTTTGCTTTTATTGCCAATATTCTGGGAGGTGGGTCATAGAGGATCCTGCTTTGGTTTATGTCGGAGAGTGTTTTGCCTGTTTTCCTCTAGGAGTTTTATAGTTTCTGGTCTTATGCTTAGATCTTTGGTCCATTTTGAGTTTATTTTTGTGTATGGTGTTATAAAGTGTTCTAGTTTCATTGTTTTACAAGTGGTTGTCCAGTTTTCCCAGCACCACTTCTTAAAGAGATTGTCTTTTCTCCATTGT